>CM033471.1:269803033-270032515 GCA_019447015.1 Hymenochirus boettgeri | reverse complement strand
TATACTATACTGTACTATACTATACTGTACTGCACTATACTGTACTGTACTATACTAGAAATATCCAAAGTGAAATAGTTCCCTAGATCACAACAGAAATTAGTTGTTCTTGTAATATGGTTATTTTTCTCCTTTGTTTTATTGCACGATTTACATAATTATTTTATGCAACAGAGTCACTTTTCCCACCAAATTCAAACATTCTATGTAAATCCCAATAATATCAAACCTTACACCACACCTGCACATTTCAGCTAAAGAAACCCAGATGCACAGAATTATCCAATCATGTTTATTCACCTATAGATGTATGTAAATAAATGTAACACTGGATAGAAAGACATCCAGACCTCTTTTGAGGGTGTTAAGTTATTTATAGAGGATGCATAGAAGTTAAATCTCCTGGGTCTGCCTTTAGTATAGGGGTTACACATGCAGGGTAGTAGAAGGCTGTCTCCAGATAGTATGCCACATGCATGGAAAGCATTTTCCTGGAAGTGATTTTTTTTTCTTTATTGGCACAGATCAATAATTAGGTGATCAGAACTTTTACACTTTGTATTTAATAAAATTAAATTATTATTCAAATGTTTCTGCAAATTGTATATAATCATATTAAATTATTATTCAAATGTTTGTGCACATTCAGTGTTATTCAATACAAGTTCTTATCGTTTAAAATGGTGATATTTTGCCCCAACCAATCAGATGTTAGCTTTCAAATGTTAAATAATGTCTGATTGGTTGGGGCAAAATTAACACCATTTTAAACGATTTTGTTAGAACTTTTATTGAATCTCCCTGATTGTATTTAAAAATATCCATATTGGAATAATTCCCTAGATCATATTTTATTTCTTTATCTTGCATAATATGTACAGTATGTATATATAAAAAAATACTGTACAATAGATATTAGTTGTTCTTGTAATATCTGTTTATTTTTCTCCTTTCTTTTAATGCTCTGTTTACATATTTATTTTACGCTACAAAAGATTCAATAACCTGATATGACTTCTGGTTAATGTGGGTTTTACACAGATTTCATACATATTTCATCTCCCTCATTGTCCACCAAATTCAAACCTTCTATGCAAATCCTAATTACATAAAACCAACAGTAATAGAAAAACAATAACCTTTGTCCATAAGAATTGTGATCCCTACACCACATACGCCACAGATGCACAGGCTTATATGTAATCATATATGTGGTCTCCATGTCCAAATATACACCCAAACCTGTTTTGAAGGTATTTAGTTAGTTATAATTGATGCATAGACGGTAAATGTCTATTATTTGCCTTTAGTACAGTATATTTAGGCAAAACAGGAAAATATAAATGGTGCAGGATTATCCTGGTAGAACTGGTATGCAACATGCATGATAATTGCAGAAAATGTGCTCTTTATTTGGTCAATGTTTTGGACCTAGGGTCCTTGATAGGATCTGTCTGCCTTTATCCCAGTAGACCATCCTCCTTCTCATGACAATTCTTCATTCTCTGGGCATGTGAATGCAGTCTTGTCTTGTCTTGGTTTTTGGGCTCCCATGGCAGTAATAGTTGTTTGGCTTTGCTTAGTTTTCTAAATAAACTATTTCTTTGAGACTGGACATACCTTTTGCTTTAGTGTGTGTGTATATATATATATATATATATATATATATATATATATATTCGCATCCTCTGGTTGGTTGATGAATTGTACATAGGGAGCTGATTTAATAATATGCACATTTCCTTTTGATCCAGAGTTTCTTCTGGGGACTATTCACAGACAGGTAGAAATGTCACCTGTCGGACATGCGTCTCTCTGGATCAACTGTTAGCAGCTTCATATGCAAAAGGTTGAATTTAAAGGGAAAACTGTATGCCTTTAATTAACCTCAACTACTATGTTACTTTAAAGGGCCATTCTAAAAAAAACTTAATAGTTTGGTAGTAGATCCCCCCAAACCCCATTTTCACATTAGTTTAAAATCTCAGAGATGCTTCTAAATGGACTTACCTGACCCTTTCACACTGCCAGTTCTTCTTCCTGGTCGTGGCTGTCATTCAAAGTGCGACATGATGTCACTGCCCATTGACTGAGAGCCATGACTAGGAAATAGAGCGACTTTCAGATCAGGAGTTGGCAGTTATTGCAGCATGCTGTTGCCATTCTAGTGAGCCCCTTCATGCAGCCATTTAGGCTCTACACTGCTGTGCTCTTTATTCCCACAACATCAATTATTTAAGATGGTAGAACATGTTTGCATAGACCAATGATACATTCCAACAAATGCCCACTGTTCGACACTTCAATGTCTATATGGGAGACCACATGACTAAGGCTGGACCAATATTTTGTAAAATTCTGCAAATATTTCCTAAATAAAATCATAAAAAAATAGCTTTAAATACTGCATAATGGGTACAAGACCTCAGAGCACCCCAAAATCTATTTCTTCTATATGTTTTAATGTATTGTAGAGGATGGTCTGGCCGATTGGTGGTGAGTTTATCCAGTGGTACGGGGAACATGGACGGTGGACTTGGACTATTGCTCTTCTGTCTGAGCTCTCCACCAAATGCTTAAATAGCCTTTTTAAATAAAGGTGGAATAGATCTAGAGATTTCTGGGAATGGGCTGGTTTCTCAGATTTGTGCATCAAGAAAGAAATAATCTATGGCTATAGAACAATAAATTATTGCCAACTAAAGGGTAAACTAGATTGTTTTGATAGAATATGACACCCTTGACAAGCCAATAACACTACTCCGACCTGAATTTGGACTGCATGAAGTTTATCAATAAGGGATGCTTTTAAAACTCTTTCCTATTCCTGTTATGTGGATTGTTGGTCTTGTAGAATTATGTGTTTGTTCTAAAAGATCATTTGTTTAGCCTGAAGAAGGTGTCACACGGACATCAAAATGTCACATGTTCCAATAAACACTTTTCTGCTCAATACTGGAGTGCGCTATGAATCTTGTTCCAATTTGTACATGGGTGCCAGTGGCTATGGCATTGTAGCAGCACCCAGCAGAAGATATACCCTGAGATAGAAGAGTGTGAGTGTTAACCTTTTTGTTATCTTGGGATAAAAGATCAGACCAAAGCAGTCTGGACCTAACAAAAGGAAGTTTCCTGTGAGTGTAACGAACTTGTGAGTGGCCCTTTCTCTCAAGGACCTTGCTCTCAAGGACATATAAAAAGAAGGACATTTAATCAAGAAGGGCAATTAAACAAGGTTTGTGCGTCACTGTGTTGGTGTGGTGTATTAGAAGGCACAGTTTTGTCAGTGTGCATCGTGCCACATGTATAGGAACCTGGAGCAGACGTTCCGGGGAACCTATGTCTGTGTCAGGTGTGAGTGGGTTGCCCGTTTGGAAGCTGAGGTGGAGAGTCTAAGGGGGCAGCTTGCAGCGTTGCGGGGATTGGCAGAACTGGGGGGTCAGCAGGCACTGGCTGGGGCCAGTATAGAGGTGGGTGGAAGAGGGACAAGAAAGGATGAGGAAGGAGGTAGTTTTGTTAGGGTTACTAGGGGAAGTGGGGGACGGAAGAGTAGGGGGGCTTCTTCCCAGATTGTCCATCCCAACAGATTTGCCGCCTTAGGTAATGAAGTGGAGGAGGACACCTCGGAATTAGCGTGTATGGAGGGGGCTAGTCCCTTGAGCACCCAGGGGACTGCCATCTCTGATACAAGGGAGGAGGAACGAAGAGTCAGGAATGCAAGGCAGGTGGTAGTGGTAGGGGACTCCATTATAAGGAAGGTAGATAGGGTAATCTGCCGCCAAGACCCTACATGCCGAACTGTGTGTTGCCTGCCTGGTGCTAGGGTTCGGCATGTGGTGGATCGTGTAGACAGATTATTGGGTGGGGCTGGGAGTGACCCGGCGGTCTTGGTTCACATTGGTGCCAATGACAAAGTTAGAGGTGGAGGTGAGGTCCTTAAACATGATTTCCGAGAACTAGGGGCCAAGATAAAAGCAAGGACCTCCAGGGTAGTGTTTTCAGAAATACTACCACAGCCATGTGCTAAGCCAAGGAGACAGCAGGAGCTTAGGAGCATTAATGCGTGGCTAAGAGAGTGGTGTAAGGAAAAAGGGTTTGGGTTTATTGAGAACTGGGCAGACTTTGCTGTCGGCTACAGGCTCTTTAGTAGGGATGGGTTGCACCTCACTGATGGTGGTGCAGCTGTTTTAGGGGAGAAGATGGCTAGAGGGTTGGAGGAGATTTTAAACTAGGTTTGGGGGGGGGGTATTAGCAGTCTCACTGGGATAGATTGTCCAGGAGGAAAGCAGGGTGTAGATAGGCCAGTGGTGGGTGGAAAGGGGGGTGGGAGTAATAAACCCTACTAAATATCATTCTCCCAAGTGTTCAAATGGTATGCCACATGCATGGAAAGCATTTTCCTGGAAGGGATTTTTAAAGATATTAAGGGACAGTGAATGACAGACAGGTGGAAGAAAATTATAAGTGCTCTGTATTTTGAACAGCTTTCACTTTTTCAAATAAAACACCCCAAGAGGTTAGAAATACCCCCCACAAACTATCAGAATGATGTAATAAAAGGTTGTTTTTTTAAATGGGGCTCATTTTGCACCAACCAATCAGATGTCAAAATCAGAAGTCAAAAAGCTTACCTAAACCCAATAGGCAAGTAATAAACCCTACTAAATATCATTCTCCCAAGTGTTCAAATGGTATGCCACATGCATGGAAAGCATTTTCCTGGAAGGGATTTTTAAAGATATTAAGGGACAGTGAATGACAGACAGGTGGAAGAAAATTATAAGTGCTCTGTATTTTGAACAGCTTTCACTTTTTCAAATAAAACACCCCAAGAGGTTAGAAATACCCCCCACAAACTATCAGAATGATGTAATAAAAGGTTGTTTTTTTAAATGGGGCTCATTTTGCGGCCAACCAATCCGATGTCAAAATCAGAAGTCAAAAAGCTTACCTAAACCCAATAGGCAAGTAATAAACCTACTAAAATCTTCTCCCAAGTGTTCAAATGGTATGCCACATGCATGGAAAGCATTTCCTGGAAGTGATTTTTTTTTCTTTATTGGCACAGATCAATAATTAGGTGATCAGAACTGATAACCAATATTGATCTGTGCCCCCATTTGTTTCTGAGTCTTTGCTCAGTAGCAAAATGCTTTGATTAATTCACAAATAATATACTGTAGCAGGTTTTCAGATGAAATTGGAGGATCAAGGGGACAGGGGAACTTCAATGGTGTCCCCCAATTGTAACTAGCACCCGCAAAATCTATTTTAAAGGGGAAAATACCATGCAATTAGAGTCTATATGTGTTGCAACCAAATTCCCCCGAAATGCAGATGTAGAAGACCAATACTTACTTACATACACTTAGTTACATACACATAAAAATTATATTATATATATATATATATATATATATATATATATAAATAAAAGATGTAAGTTTCACTAGAGTAGTAGGTGCTTAGTTACAATTAAACACACTGCTAGATTTGATTTTGGTTTCTTACCTTCCAGGCCTACAAAATTATTTTACTGAGAGCTTTCTGTATCTCCTGGTTCCTAATGCTGTATATAATAGGGTTTAGTAACGGTGTCACCATTGTATATACAAGAGATAAGATTTTATTATTGTTGGATGACTGCCCCTTTGATGGTACTATATATTTAGCAATGAGTACCCCATAATATGTACAGACAACTGTGAGGTGGGAGATACAGGTGGAGAAGGCTTTCTGTCTTCCAGTGCTGGTAGAGATCCTCAGGATGGTCAAGAGAATCCTGATATATGATGTAATGACAAACAATAAAGGTATAAGAATAATAGATATACTTAATGCAGTTTCTTGTATTTCCAGAATTACCTTATCTGCACATGAAATTTCAAGAAGAGGAGCATAATCACAATATATGATATCAAGGGTGTTGCACCCACAGAACCCGGGGTAACTCATGGCAGTTATCATAATTAAAGAAGAAAGAAACATAAGTGACCAAGACCAAGTAACCAGGCAGAGAGAATGTTTACTGGTCATTATGGTGACATAGTGTAATGGATTACAAATGGCCAGGTATCTGTCATATGACATCACAGTGAGTAGTGAACACTCTGCTGCAGTAATGAAACCAGAAAAAAGGAACTGAGTAGCACAAGCAGACACAGACATGGTTTTCCCATCCCTTAATAAGACACTAAGCAAGTGCGGTCCAACACCTGTAGACAACATGATGTCAGCTGCAGACAAATGACTAAGGAAGAAATACATGGGGGATCTGAGGTTCCGACTTCCAAGATACAAACCAATTATCATGGAGTTTACAGTTAATGTCATAATGTAAATCACAATGCACAGAAAGAAGAGAAGAACCTTCAGGGTACGAGAACCAGAGAATCCAAGAAGAATTATTTCTGTAATTCTGGTTTGATTGCAGTTATTTGTGTTACTCATTTTAATACAAGAAGAGAATATTTATTTGTTAATGGGTGGCAACCAAACGGAGAGTTGAATTAAGGTTTGAGAGTGTTTAGCACTGGAGAAACTGAAAACCAGGTGTGGGGCAAACTAACTAGGGGTATTCAAGTCAATTCTGTGATCAGCCTAAATCCAAATCATTAAAATCTCTGGTGTCACAACTATTTAGAGAATAAAGTAGTAGAAATGTGTTTACGGTGTTAAATCCTGGTGATGTATCATTTACTGAAAGAGTTAAAGACAGGATTGTTAGATTGAGACCCAGAGTTTACATAGAACTGTAGATGCGACCAATCCCATCTGGTGCACTGGTAATCTGGGTCTGGTCTTTAATCTGGAACATTCACCTTTCTATTCTGAATGAGTTATCCAGTTGTAGACAAGGAGTCCGGTCTTTCAAAGGAGGATTAAACCTTTTCTAGCTGTAAAGAAATGTAACCGGATCAGGTAAGAGAACTGGTAATGGGACTGCCGAGTACAGAGACAATAAGACAATTACAAGGCTAGTGATACACTTGAGCCCAGGCACAGAGTGGATATAAGTGTAAACCTTTTATAGCTAGTACAATAATAAGTGTAAAAGGAATTATTCCTAATAGAGATGTTCGAAACAGTTGAGTTTAGTTTCATTTTTCAATTTTTGAAATTTTTGGAAATTTCGAAAGTTCGAGTTTAATTTTTTAGAAAATCGTCTACTTTCAATTTCGATTTTGATAATTATTGATGTTTTCAATAAAAATCAAAAACTAGGAAAATTCTGGCTTTGTAAATTCCGGGAGTTCCGAAAGTTTCGTCGGGACTTCAAAACCCTCGGATTTGATTTAAAACTGGGTTCTATTAGAACCCACAGTACTTCTCTAATTCCCAATAGAAAGAAAGTAGTTAAACAGGGGAGACATTCTTACACCTTGACATGTTACATGAAGCTATAGGGTCCATCATGCTACAAATTTGGCCAAGAAGGAGAAAACTCATAAACAGCACATGTGGCAGGTAAACAAGATGATAATTCCCTTTACTAGACGTAAGCTGACATACCTTACATATTGGGATACAGTCTTTATGAGCAAAGGAGACAATTGCACTGAGAAAGAATAGAACGTATAGAAAAAGATAATGAAAAATAATATCCTATGTATTATCTGCTCTTTTTAAATATAAATATCCTTGTGTTCAGCTCTGTAAAATAACATGATTTTCATAGCTGTAATGTTAGAATCACAGGTCATTAATACAAAAAGAAAAAAATCATGTAAAGAACATGTTATTGTCTGTACAGGTCAACAGCAATGTAACAGTGTGAGATATAATAGCAATGTAATGATTGATGTTCAGTTTATAAAGGTTTCAGATTTTTCCTTGTGGATTTCAAACAACCTACAAAATCCCTACAGGACCAATTAGTTATGAAATGATTAATTAAAATGATTTTACCCTTTGTATTTAATAAAATTAAATTATTATTCAAATGTTTCTAAAAATTGTATTTAATAATATTAAATTCATACTCTTTTTTACATATTTTATTTAGTAATATTTATTTAATAAAATGTTTCTACAAATTGCATTTAATAACATTAGATAATTATTAAAATGTTTTTACACTTTGTATTTAATAAAGTTAAATTATTATTCAAATGTTTCTGCAAATTATATGTAATTATATTAAATTATTATTAAAATGTTTGTATACATTCAGGGTTATTCAATAAAAGTTCTTATCGTTTAAAATGGTGATACTTTTGCCCCAACCAATCAGATGATAGCTTTCAAATGTTAAATAAGATGTGATTGGTTGGGGCAAAATTGCACCATTTTAAATGATAAGAACTGTTATTGAATCTCCCTGATTGTATTTAAAAATATCCATAGTGGAATAATTCCCTAGATCATATTTTATTTCTTTATCTTGCATAATATATATGTATATATAAAAAATAATGTACAATAGATATTAGTTGTTCTTGTAATATCTGTTTATTTTTCTCCTTTCTTTTAATGCTCTGTTTACATATTTATTTTACGCTACAAAAGATTCAATAACCTGATATGACTTCTGGTTAACGTGGGTTTTACACAGATTTCATACATATTGAATCTCCCTAAGGTACAAACCAAATTCAAACCTTCTATGCAAATCCTAATTACATAAAACCAACAGTAATAGAAAAACAATAACCTTGTCCATAAGATTGTGATCCCTACACCACTATGCACACCTGTGCATTCAGTAAAAAAAAAACACAGATGCACAGGCTTAAATCTAATCATATATGTGGTCTCCATGTCCAAATATACACCCAAACCTGTTTTGAAGGTATTTAGTTAGTTATAATTGATGCATAGACGGTAAATGTCTACTATTTGCCTTTAGTATACATAGTTACATAGTTACATAGTAATTAAGGTTGAATAAAGACAGACGTCCATCAAGTCCAACCTATTCACTTTTTTTTTTTTTTTTTTTAACCCTACCTAACAGTTCATCCAGAGGAAGGCAAAAAAACCCAGCTAAAAAGGGGGAAAAAATTCCTTCCTGACTCCAAACGGCAATCGGAAAGTATCCCTGGATAAACCAGATCTATATGCATTAATACCAGTAATTCTCAATATTTTTTAGTTTTAGAAACTTATCCAGGCCTTTTTTAAAGTTATTCAATGAACTTGCCATTACCACATCTGCTGGAAGACAGTTCCACAGTTTCACCGTTCTCACTGTAAAGAAACCTTTCCTAACCTGAAGATGAAACTTCTTTTCTTCCAACCTTAAAGGATGTCCACGTGTCCTCTGATATGACCTATTAGTGAACAATGCACCAGAGAGTTCATTGTATGTGCCATTAATATATTTGTATAAGGTTATCATGTCCCCACGCAACCGCCGCTTCTCCAATGTAAACAGCCCTAACTTGTCTAATCTGCCTGCATATTCAAGCCCCTCCATTCCCCTTATTAATTTAGTTGCCCTTCTCTGCTGTCCCTTTTGTATATGGGATTCCAAAACTGCACAGCATATTCCAAATGAGGCCTTACCAGTGCCTTGTAAAGAGGGAGAATAATATTTTTCTCTCTTGAATCTATTCCCCTTTTTATACAAGACAATATCTTGCTAGCTCTAGCAGTTGCTACCTGGCATTGTTTGCTACAGCTAAGTCTGTTATCTACCAGAACCCCCAAATCTTTTTCCATTACAGATGAACTTAACACAGAGTTATTTATGGTGTAGATGGCACAGGGATTATTAAATCCCAAATGCATCACCTTACATTTATCTACATTGAATCTCATCTGCCATTCTGCTGCCCATTTTGATAATCTATCTAGGTCTGCTTGCAGCACTTGCACATCATTGGAAGTTTCCAAAGCTCTGCATAATTTAGTGTCATCAGCAAACACAGAGACCTTGCTCTCAATGCCCCCTTCTAAGTCATTTATAAACAGATTAAACAGAATCTCCTCATTCAGAACCCTGAGGAACTCCGCTTAGAACTTTAGCCCACATAGATGTAGCTCCATTAACCACCACTCTCTGTTTGCGGTCCAATAACCAGTTCTCTATCCATGAACAAATGTTTTCTTCAAAGCCAACAGTCCTCAGTTTATACATTAGTCGCCTATGTGGCACAGTATCAAAAGCTTTTGCGAAATCCAAATATACCACATCCACTGCTGTGCCTGAATCTAACTTCTTACTCACTTCTTCATAAAAACCAATTAAATTTGTCTGGCATGATCTATTTCTCATAAATCCATGCTGACTACTACTAATAAGATGATCTCTGGAGACAAAGTCAAGGATATGATCCCTTAACAAAGTTTCCATCACCTTCCCTACCACTGATGTTAGGCTTACAGGTCTATAGTTACCAGGCTGTGAACGACTACCTTTATTGAATATTGGTATTACATTGGCTTTTTTCCAATCCAGCGGCACATCCCCAGACAAAAGCGAATCTGAAAATATGAGAAACAGTGGGCTAGATAGAACTTAACTAAGCTCTTTTAAAATCCTAGGATGCAATCCATCTGGTCCTGGCGCTTTATTGATATTAACTTTGTCTAATTGTTTCCGTACCATATCCTCTGTTACAGTACAGTTCAGTATATTTAGGCAAAACAGGAAAATATAAATGGTGCAGGATTATCCTGGTAGAACTGGTATACAACATGCATGATAATTGCAGAAAATGTGCTCTTTATTTGGTCAATGTTTTGGACCTAGGGTCCTTGATTGGATCTGTCTGCCTTTATCCCAGTAGACCATCCTCCTTCTCATGACAATTCTTTATTCTCTGGGCATGTGAATGCAGTCTTGTCTTTTCTTGGTTTTTGGGCTCCCGTGGCAGTAATAGTTGTTTGGCTTTGCTTAGTTTTCTAAATAAACTATTTCTTTGAGACTGGACATACCCTCTGCTTAAGTGTGTGTGTATATATATATATATATATATATATATATATATATATATATAAAAATGTTCACAACAAGATTGCAGCACCTCAAATCCACGTGTCTTAGTGCAAAGCTGTATTAAATCAAGTATATATTTTCTCCAACATTACAGCAGCACAAATATTGCAGATAAAACCTTTTTATTTGACATCCGATATCTGTGTCATACAATCTGCGACGTTTCGGGCAGCAGCCCTTTCTCAAGCAAAAAACACAGAGACTGAACAGTGTTAATTAGTAAATCACTCATAGACTATCAAACAGGAAATTGATACATCACATAGTAATAAAGTAACAAATGGTAACAGATCATAGTCTCTGTTAAGTCCCTTGGGCTTTACTGTGCCCAACCTCTGAACCCACCACACCTCTCTCTGTTTAAGTTTCTGTTGTCTGTCACCCCCTTTTTTGGCATCAATTCTAACATGCTCCAGTACCATGAATCGTATTTCACTGGCACTGTGACCGTGATCAGAAAAATGTTTGGGTACAGGTAGTGACATATTTCTCGATTGAATGGACGATTTATGTTGTGTTAGACGCAACTTTCTGGGTGGTCTCCCCCACATAGAGGAGACCACACGGACACATAAGGAGGTACACCACAAAACGCGAATCGCAATTGTGGTACCCCCTTATTGGAAACTCTTGTTTAGTAGTAGGGTGTACAAAAGTGTCACCCTTGATAATTTTGGAACACCATATACAATTCATACACGGGTAAGTACCCTCCTTTCTCGACATCCAATTGGATGTGCCAGTACATTTCTATCTAGACTTCCCACCTTTAATCGTAGCTCCTATTGTTTTGCCACGTTTGTAAGAAATGAGAGGTACATTTTTAAATATCTCTACATCAGGGAATGATTAAGAGAGTAATGGCCAATGTTTACGAAGGATTTTAGTAACCTCCTGGCTATAAGGATCATAGGAGGTAACAAAAGTTAGCCTTCCCCGACTGATATTCTACTCTCTGACCCATTATTTTGTCTCGAGCTCTGTTAATTACACCATCTGGATAACCTCTCGATTTAAACTTCTTGCACATGTCATCCATTTGAGTAGCCTTAACATTAGCCTCATCTACCAGTCTATCAATTCTTTTTAACTGGCTATAAGGTATAGCGTATTTAGTGATTTTGGCTGGAATAATGCAATAACTGATTACGGTCAGTGGGTTTCTGAAATAAACATGTATGAAATATATTTTGACTCTTGATTATGTTAATATCCAATAAATGAACATTAGTCTGATTCCACAGCATTTCAAACTTAATCGAAGGATGGATACCATTCAACTCAGCGTGAAACCGCGTTAGCGTATCAATGCCACCCCGCCATACGACGAGCACATCATCTATGAACCTCCACCAGGCCACACAATGTAACCGATAGAGGTCCAATCGATAGATGCGCTCGTCCTCTGAGCTTCATATGCAAAAGGTTGAATTAAAAGGGAAAACTATATGCCTTTAATTAACCTCAACTACTATGTTACTTTAAAGGGCATGTCCATTCTAAAAAAAACTTAATAGTTTGGTAGTAGACCCCCCAAACCCCATTTTCACATTAGTTAAAAATCTCAAAGATGCTTCTAAATGGACTTACCTGACCCTTTCACACTGCCGGTTCTTCTTCCTGGTCGTGGCTGTCATTCAAGGTGCGACATGATGTCACTGCCCATTGCCTGAGAGCCATGACTAGGAAATTGATCAGGAGTAGGGGCGGCACTTGGCAGCAAGAGATCAGGTCAGGTAAATTCCTTCAGAGGTATCTTTTCGAACTAATGTGGAAATAGGGTTTGGGGGCTTTAAGTCACACTGTGTGTGTTAGTGGCATAGCTATGTTAATAGATCTGGGGCATGTGCCCCAGGTCTTTTGCAAAGTGCCACAGATCTCTTGCTGTCACTTATAGAAGTAATAGAAGTGCCCTGAACCCTCAGGCGCGTGCCAACCATCAAGCAAATAGAAAGGTTTACTCATGGTGCACCAATGTGGTCTACTAGAAAGTTGGCACTTATTGCAGCACGCTGCCACCATTCTAGTGAGCCCCTTCATGCAGCCACTTAGGCCCTACACTGCTGTGCTCTTTATGGTGTAAGTGGTTGTGTTTGGGCAGTGCTGGGCCCATCTTATATATACCAAACTGTTAGCTGGGCATGAGGGAATCTTATATGTACCAATCGTTTTGGGCTGGGCATGAGGGCATATTATATGTACCAGTCTGCATGAGCTGGGCATGAGGGCATCTTATATTTCCCAGTCTGTGAGAGCTGGGCATGAGGGCATCTTATTTGTACCAGTCTGTGTGAGCTGGGCTTAAGGGCATCTTATATGTACCTGTCTGTGAGAGCTGGGCATGAGGGCATCTTATATTTCCCAGTCTGTGAGAGCTGGGCATGAGGGCATTTTATTTGTACCTGTCTGTGTGAGCTGGGCAGAGGGCATCTATATTTTCCCAGTCTGTGAGCGTGGGCATGAGGGCATCTTATATGTACCTGTTGTGGAGAGCGGGCATGAGGGCATCTATATGTACCAGTCTGTGAGAGCTGGGCATGAGGGCATCTTATATTTCCCAGTCTGTGAGCGTGGGCAATGAGGGCATCTTATATGTACCGTTGTGGAGAGCGGGCATGAGGGCATCTATATGTACCAGTCTGTGGAGCTGGGCATGAGGGCATCTTATATTTCCCAGTCTGTGAGAGCTGGGCATGAGGGCATCTTATATGTACCTGTCTGTGAGAGCTGGGCATGAGGGCTCTATGTGTACCAGTCTGTGTGAAGCTGGATTAAGGGCATCTTATATGTACCTGTCTGTGAGAGCTGGGCATGAGGGCATCTTATATTTCCCAGTCTGTGAGAGCTGGGCATGAGGGCATTTTATTTGTACCTGTCTGTGTGAGCTGGGCATGAGGGCATCTTATATTTCCCAGTCTGTGAGAGCTGGGCATGAGGGCATCTTATATGTACCTGTCTGTGAGAGCTGGGCATGAGGGCATCTTATATGTACCAGTCTGTGTGAGCTGGGCATGAGGGCATCTTATATGTACCAGTCTGTGTGAGCTGGTCATGAGGGCATCTTATATGTACCAGTCTGTATGAGCTGGGCATGAGGGCATCTTATATGTACCAGTCTGTGTGAGCTGGGCCGGAGGGCATCTTTTATCTGTATAAATACCCTAGTGATGTGAAGTTTAAAACAACCAAATGTTTAGCCATGCCCATTCCTTAAAGCCATGCCCACCTAATCCCGGTCATACATACGGGCAGCGCTCAAAAGTTTGTCTCAGGTGACAAAACCCCTAGAAACACCCCTGAGTATGAACAATAGGATTTACATCCTACTACATACTGCAAGAGTGTCTGGCACTTGGACAAAATAAACAAAATGCACTTACCCCTATTTTACCCTTTCAACCCCCCCCCCCCACACACACAGTTTTTAATTGACTGCTCAGGTGACATTTGCTTGACTTTGAGAAGACGTCTCTCTGTAAAAGAAGCCAAGTGTGTCTTGTAACACATGGACTTTATAGTCAACCAAAGATGAATATATAAGAAAAATAACACAAAGATCTCCTTTTTATGCTTGTGAAGGTTCTCATTCAACCAGGTCATGGTATATCTGTTGTATTCAATTAGATCAACTGGACTTGAAGTTTAGTTCTTGAAGACATTTCGCTAGTCATCCGACTGGCTTTCTCAATTCAGAATGACTTGTACAAGAATCTGTGGCAATTATGTACCCTGGAAAATCCCAATTAGCATATCACAGCCAGGTGTTAAGGGTGTGATTGGATAGTGGCTAAGAGGTGTTATAGGAACGCCCAGAGTAAGGTGTTAAAACAGCATTGTACATGGCAGACAGTTGGTGTCGAACCCCCCCACCTCTATTTAGGCTTGGTTTCTTTATTTTCACATAAATGGCCTCCTTAACACCTCTCTTGAACCAGTCACGTTCCTTCGCCAGTATGTTAACATTACAATCTTCAAAGGTATGTCTTTTATCCTTAAGATGCAGATACACGGCTGAGTCCTGACCCGAGGAATTGGCTCTTCTGTGCTGGGCCATACGTTGATGCAGTTGTTGTTTGGTCTCCCCCACATACAAATCAGAGCATTCTTCACTGCACTGCACTGCATATATGATGTCGCTTTTCTTGTGTTTAGGTATTGGGTCTTTCGGATGTACCAATTGCTGCCTCAGTGTGTTGTTCGGTTTAAAGCAGACAGGGATACGATGTTTTTTGAAAATTCTTGTTAATTTCTCGGAGACCCCTGCTACATATGGGATGACCATGTTCTTCCTCCTGTCTAGCTTTTCCCCTTCACTGTTGGTATTTGTGTTCTTTTCTTTCCTTCTACTTCTTTTGACAAAGGCCCAGTCTGGATATCCACAAGTTTTAAGGGCTCCTCTGAGATGTTTCATTTCTTTAGCCTTCGCCTCTGTGCTAGTGGGGATGTTCTCGGCTCTGTGTTGCAGGGTTCTGATGACCCCCAGCTTGTGATCTAAAGGGTGGTGGGAGTCAAACATCAAATACTGATCTGTGTGTGTTGGTTTTCTGTAAACCTCTACTTCCAGTTTACCATTTTCCTTAACTTCTACCAAGCAGTCCAAGAAAGCCAGTGTGTTGTTTTGTATCTTCCCTTGTGAATTTAATGTTTTGGTCTACAGCATTAATGTGTTCTGTGAAAGCTTGTACTTCAAGAACTTCAAGAACTACATTTCAAGTCCAGTTGATCTAATTGAATACAACAGATATCTCCTTTTTATTTTTACTGTTTTTTACTTTTCAGTTTTTGTACTTGCTGTTGCAATATAAAAAAAATCTTAAAAAGTAATAAATGAACCTAATAAACAAACAACAAAAAAACCTTGCCGACGTATTCTCCAAAAGGCACTGCCAAGGTTTCTGACGCTAAAGTCACGCTAACTGGTTCAATATTGGTTACTGCGACTTTAATTCCTTCTTTTAACTGGCAGAGCGGATATTGCAAAAGAAACCCTATCAGCCAGCACAAGCAATTTAGTCTCACTTATGGGCGTTTTCTGTGTGACTTAATGCCAGCTGACGTTAAAAAGTCCGCAAGTAGCAACGCCATTCTCCCATTCACCGGGAGATGCATGCGCAATATTGAATCGTGTACGGTATCGCCAATATCGCTCTGGGTAAATCTCCCCCATGGACTCTGCTGTAGGGGAAGATGCTGTGTACTTTTTCTATGACTTTTGATACTTTGCTACAGGTGTTTAATGTGTAAACATGTTTATACATTGATTCAGCTCCATCCTTAGTGGTAGGTCACAGAAATTTTCCACGGGACCCATTTTCCATGGGACATCTGTACCACTAAAGGATGGAGTGCCCAAGGGCTCAATCATCCAGAAAGACGGCCTGTTATACTATTGCTATGCTGATGATACCTAACTATAACTATCCTTCAAACCTGGTGTAGCACACCCAACTCAAACCATAAACACCTCCTTAGCAGAGCTGCAAGAGCAAATGAGTGACAACTGGCTGAAACTAAACTCTGACAAAACCGAAGTCCTTGTAATTGGAGGTCAGTGCCAAGCAACCAGCTCCACCTGCAACCATCATCTCGAAGAATATGAGGTACAGATCTGCATAGCTCTGAGCATGGGGGTTATAATTAATGGGGATTCTTCAGAACTCCTATCTCTGCTGTTGTGAAATCATCAAACTTTAATCACTGAGTCTGCTCTGTGCATTCGGAATGAAGTGGCATCCTGGATTCTATCCTATCTTTGTAACCGAACTTACTCTGTATCTTATGCTAAACAACACTTCTTTTTAGTTCCTCTTGGTGTGGGGGTCCCGCAGGGGTCTGTTCTTGGACCCTCACAGTATATGGTATCTATATATCTATATATGATAAATCTACCCTTACATCCTACCTATCCGGTAACCAGCACAGTATATGGTATCTATATATCTATATATGATAAATCTACCCTTACATCCTACCTATCCGGTAACCGGCACAGTATATGGTATCTATATATCTATATATGATAAATCTACCCTTATGACATTTTCTACTGAACCTAAATCACATTAATCCAAGATGTATCCATGTCATTATAACCCAAGAAACCACCACAAATGACCAAAAGATTTTATAATAATATAATATTTTGAGCTGTGTTATATAGGACTGTAAGGATCCCTTGTAATATTTTGAGCTGTGTTATATAGGACTGTAAGGATCCCTTGTAATATTTTGAGCTGTGTTATATAGGACTGTAAGGATCCCTTGTAATATTTTGAGTAGTCTGTGATGAGCGGAGGGTACAGGCAGGAACATATGGGGACACTAGAGAGGAAATACAAAGTGGAGTAGCAGAGCGAAGGGATTTAAATTTTGGGAGAAGGATTTTGTATACAATGTGCTGTTTATCGGGGAGCCAGGTTGTTATCCGGTACAGAGGAGATTTGGGATCCGGGTTTATTATAGAGTGAAACAATACGTGTGGCAGAGTTAATTATAGACTGAAGGGGAGAGAGGTGGGAAGCAGGAAGACCAGTAAGTAGTAGGTTAAATAGTCCAGGCACGATAGAATGAGAGCATGCATAAGCATAGTGGTGGTCGGGAGAGAAAGGAACCTGCAAATTTTGGTTATAGCGAGGGAAAAGCAGTAGATTTTTGCAGCATAGTTAAGTGTATAGAAAAGGACAGAGAGAAGTCAATAATTACCCTAGGCAGTGTGCTGATTGGATAGGGAAGATGGGATTATTGTAAATAGAGATGGATAAAGTTGGGACAGGACCAGGTTTAGGTGGGAAAACGATCAGTTCAGTTTTAGAAACATTTCATTTGAGGTAGAGTTGAGACATCCAGGAGGAGATGGCAAGGAGGCAGTTGGAGACACGTGAGTGATGTCAGGAGTTAGCGTTGGTGTGGATAGGTAGATTTGTGTGCATATGCATATACATGATACATGAAGCCAAAAGGAAATAGTGTAGAGGGAGAAACATAAGGGTCCAAGAACAGACCCCTGCGGGACCCCCACACCAAGAGGAACTAAAAAGAAGTGTTGTTTAGCATAAGATACAGAGTAAGTTCGGTTACAAAGATAGGATAGAATCCAGGATGCCACTTCATTCCGAATGCACAGAGCAGACTCAGTGATTAAAGTTTGATGATTTCACAACAGCAGAGATAGGAGTTCTGAAGAATCCCCATTAATTATAACCCCCATGCTCAGAGCTATGCAGATCTGTACCTCATATTCTTCGAGATGATGGTTGCAGGTGGAGCTGGTTGCTTGGCCCTGACCTCCAATTACAAGGACTTCGGTTTTGTCAGAGTTTAGTTTCAGCCAGTTGTCACTCATTTGTCTTGCAGCTTGCTAAGGAGGTGTTTATGGTTTGAGTTGGGTGTGCTACACCAGGTTTGAAGGATGAGTATAGTTAGGTATCATCAGCATAGCAATAGTATAACAGGCCGTCTTTCTGGATGATTGAGCCCTTGGGCACTCCATCCTTTAGTGGTACAGATGTCCCATGGAAAATGGGTCCGTGGAGAAATTTCTGTGACTACCACTAAGGATGGAGCTGAATCAATGTATAAAACATGTTTACACATTAAACACCTGTGCAAAGTATCAAAAGTCATAGAAAAAGTACACAGCATCTTCCCCTACAGCAGAGTCCATGGGGAGATTTACCCAGAGCGATATTGGCGATACCGTACACGATTCTATTGCGCATGCATCTCCGGTGAATGGGAAATGGCGTTGCTACTTGCGGACTTTTTAACGTCAGCTGGCATTAAGTCACACAGAAAACGCCCATAAGTGAGACTAAATTGCTTGTGCTGGCTGATAGGGTTTCTTTGCAATATCCGCGCCAGTTAAAAGAAGGAATTAAGTCGCAGTAACCAATATTGAACCAGTTAGCGTGACTTTAGCGTCAGAACTTGGCAGTGCCTTTGGAGAATACGTCGGCAAGGTTTTTTTGTTGTTGTTTATTAGGTTCATTTATTACTTTTTAAGATTTTTTTTATATTGCAACAGCAAGTACAAAAACTGAAAAGTAAAAAACAGTAAAAATAAAAAGGAGATATCTGTGTATTCAATTAGATCAACTGGACTTGAAATGTAGTTCTTGAAGTTTGAAGTACAAGCTTTCACAGAACACATTAATGCTGTAGACCAAAACATTAAATTCACAAGGGAAGATACAAAACAACACACTGGCTTCTTGGACTGCTTGGTAGAAGTAAGGAAAATGGTAAAAGGAAGTAGAGGTTTACAGAAAACCAACACACACAGATCAGTATTTGATGTTTGACTCCCACCACCCTTTAGATCACAAGCTGGGGGTCATCAGAACCCTGCAACACAGAGCCGAGAACATCCCCACTAGCACAGAGGCGAAGGCTAAAGAAATGAAAAATCTCAGAGGAGCCCTTAAAACTTGTGGATATCCAGACTGGGCCTTTGTCAAAAGAAGTAGAAGGAAAGAAAAGAACACAAATACAACAGTGAAGGGGAAAAGCTAGACAGGAGGAAGAACATGGTCATCCCATATGTAGCAGGGGTCTCCGAGAAATTAACAAGAATTTTCAAAAAACATCGTATCCTGTCTGCTTAAACCGAACAACACACCTGAGGCAGCAATTGGTACATCCGAAAGACCCAATACCTAAACACAAGAAAAGCGACATCATATATGCAGTGCAGTGCAGTGAAGAATGCTCTGATTTGTATGTGGGGGAGACCAAACAACAACTGCATCAACGTATGGCCCAGCACAGAAGAGCCAATTCCTCGGGTCAGGACTCAGCCGTGTATCTGATCTTAAGGATAAAAGACATACCTTTGAAGATTGTAATGTTAACATACTGGCGAAGGAACGTGACTGGTTCAAGAGAGGTGTTAAGGAGGCCATTTATGTGAAAATAAAGAAACCAAGCCTAAATAGAGGTGGGGGGGTCGACACCAACCGTCTGCCATGTACAATGCTGTTTTAAAACCTTACTCTGGGCGTTCCTATAACACCTCTAGCCACTATCCAATCACACCCTTAACACCTGGCTGTGATATGCTAATTGGGATTTTCCAGGGTACATATTGCCACAGATTCTTGTACAAGTCATTCTGAATTGAGAAAGCCAGTCGGATGACTAGCGAAATGTCTAAGAACTAAACTTCAAGTCCAGTTGATCTAATTGAATACAACAGATATACCATGACCTGGTTGAATGAGAACCTTCACAAGATAAAAAGGAGATCTTTGTGTTTTTTCTTATATATTCATCTTTGGTTGACTATAAAGTCCATGTGTTACAAGACACTTGGCTTCTTTTACAGAGAGACGTCTTCTCAAGTCAAGCAAATGTCACTGAGCAGTCAATTAAAAACTGTGTGTGTGGGGGGGGGGGTTGAAAGGGTAAAATGGGTAAGGGCATTTGTTATTTTGTCCAAGTGCCAACACTCCTGCAGTATGTAGTAGGATGTAAATCCTATTGTTCTACTCAGGGGTGTTTCTAGGGGTTTGTCACCTGAGACAAACTTTTGAGCGCTGCCCCTATGTATGATCGGGTTAGGTGGGCATGGCTTAAGGAATGGGAAGGTAAACATGGTTGTTTTAAACTTCACATCACTAGGTATTTATACAGATAAAGATGCTCCATCCAGCTCACACAGACTGGTCATAAGATGCCCATGCCAGCTATACAGACTGGTAATATAAGATGCCTATGCCAGCTACACAGACTGGTACATATAAGATGCCCTATGCCAGCTCACACAGACTGTACTATAAGATGCCCTCATGCCCAGCTCACACAGACGGTACATATAAGATGCCCTATGCCCAGCTACACAGACTGGTACATATAAGATGCCCTCATGCCCAGCTCTCACAGACGGTACTATAAGATGCTCATGCCAGCTCTCACAGACTGGGAAATATAAGAGTGCCTCATGCCCAGCTCACAGACAGTACAAATAAAATGCCCTCATGCCCAGCTCTCACAGACTGGGAAATATAAGATGCCCTCATGCCCAGCTCTCACAGACAGGTACATATAAGATGCCCTCATACCCAGCTCTCACAGACTGGGAAATATAAGATGCCCTCATGCCCAGCTCTCACAGACTGGGAAATATAAGATGCCCTCATGCTCAGCTCATGCAGACTGGTACATATAAGATGTCCTCATGCCCAGCTCACAAAGATAGGTACATATAAATGCCCTTAAGCCCAGCTCACAGACTGGTACATATAAGATGCCCTCATGCCCAGCTCTCACAGACAGGTACATATAAGATGCCCTCATGCCCAGCTCTCACAGACTGGGAAATATAAGATGCCCTCATGCCCAGCTCACACAGAAGGTACAAATAAAAATGCCCTCATGCCAGTCTCACAGACTGGGAAAATTGTCCCTCATGCCCAGCTCTCACAGACAGGTACATATAAGATGCCCTTAAGCCCAGCTCACACAGACTGGTACAAATAAGATGCCTCATGCCAGCTCTCACAGTGGGAAATATAAGATGCCCTCATGCCCAGCTCATGCAGATGGTACATATAATATGCCCTCATGCCCAGCCCAAAACGATTGGTACATAAAGATTCCTCATGCCAGCTAACAGTTTGGTATATATAAGATGGGCCCAGCACTGCCCAAACACAACCACTTACACCATAAAGAGCACAGCAGTGTAGGGCCTAAGTGGCTGCATGAAGGGGCTCACTGAATGGTGGCAGCGTGCTTCAATAAGTGCCAACTTTCTAGTAGACCACATTGGTGCACCATGAGTAAACCTTTCTATTTGTTGATGGTGGCACGCGCCTGAGGGTTCAGGGCATTCATTACTTCTATAAGTGACAGCAAGAGATCTGTGGCACTTTGCAAAAGACCTGGGGCACATGCCCCAGATCTATAACATAGCTAGGCACTAACACACACAGTGGTGAATAAAGCCCCCAAACCCTATTCACATTAGTTCGAAAAGATACCTTGAAGGAATTACCTGACCTGATCTCTGCTGCCAAGTGCGCCCCTACTCCTGATCAATTTCTAGTCATGGCTCTCAGGCAATGGGCAGTGACATCATGTCGCACTTTGAATGACAGCCGACCAGGAAGAAGAACCGGCAGTGTGAAGGGTCAGGTAAGTCCATTTAGAAGCATTTTGAGATTTTTAACTAATGTGAAAATGGGGTTTGGGGGTCTACTACCAAACTATTAGTTTTTTTTAAATGGACATGCCCTTTAAAGTAACATAGTAGTTGAGGTTAATTAAAGGCATATAGTTTTCCCTTTAATTCAACTTTTGCATATGAAGCTCAGAGGAGAGCGCATCTATCGATTGGACCTCTATCGGTTACATTGTGTGGCCTGGTGGAGGTTCATAGATGATGTGCTGTCGTATGGCGGGGTGGCATTGATACGCTAACGCGGTTCACGCTGAGTTGAATGGTATCCATCCTTCGATTAAGTTTGAAATGCTGTGGAATCAGACTAATGTTCATTTATTGGATATTAACATAATCAAGAGTCAAAATATATTTCATACATGTTTATTTCAGAAACCCACTGACCGTAATCATATTGCATTATTCCAGCCAAATCACTAAATACGCTATACCTATAGCAGTTAAAAGAAGATATGATAGACGGTAGATGTAGTGCAAGGTACTAAGGCTATAGATCAAATGGAGACAGTGCAAGAAGTTTAATCAGGGTTATCCAGAGTGTAATTAACAGAGCTCGAGACAAAAAATGGGTCAGAGAGTAGAATTCAGTCGGGGAAGGCTAATTTGACACTCCTATGATCTATAGCCAGGAGGTTACTAAAATCTTCGTAAACATTGGCCATTACTCTCTTAATAATCCCTGATGTAGAGATATTAAAAATGTACCTCTCATTTCTTACAAACGTGGCAAAACAATAGGAGCTACGATTAAGGTGGGAAGTCTGATAGAAATGTACTGGCACATCCAATTGGATGTCGAGAAAGGAGGGTCTACCCGTGTATGAATTGTATATGGTGTTCCAAAATTATCAAGGGTGACACTTTTGTACACCCTACTATAAACAAGAGTTTCCAATAAGGGGGTACCACATTGCGATTCGCGTTTGTGGTGTACCTCCTATGTGTCCGGTGGTCTCCTCTATGTGGGGGAGACCACCCAGAAACTCAAGTTGCGTCTAACACAACATAAATCGTCCATTCAATCGAGAAATATGTCACTACCTGTACCCAAACATTTTTCTGATCACGGTCACAGTGCCAGTGAAATACGATTTGGTACTGGAGCATGTTAGAATTGATGCCAAAAAAGGGGGTGACAGACAACAGAAACTTAAACAGAGGAGGTTGGTGGTGTCAGAGGTTGGGCACATTAAAACCTAAGGGACTTAACAGAGACTATGATCTGTTACCATTTGTTACTTTATTACTATGTGATGTATCCATTTCCTGTTTGATAGTTATAAGTGATTTACTAATTAACACTGTTCAGTCTCTGGTTTTTTGCTTGAGAAAGGGCGCTGCCGAAACGTCGCAGATTGTATGACACAGATATCGGATGTCAAATAAAAAGGTTTTTCTGCAATATTGTGCTGCTGTAATGTTGGAGAAAATATATACTTGATTTAATACAGCTTGCACTAAGACACGTGGATTTGAGGTGCTGCGCATCTTGTGTGAACGTTTATATATAATATATATATATATATATTATATATATATATATATTACATACACACACTTAAGCAGAGGGTATGTCCAGTCTCAAAGAAATAGTTTTTATTAGAAAACTAAGCAAAGCCAAACAACTATTACTGCCACGGGAGCCCAAAAACCAAAGAAAAGACAAGACTGCATTCACATGCCCAGAGAATAAAGAATTGTCATGAGAAGGAGGATGGTCTACTGGGATAAAGGCAGACAGATCCAATGAAGGACCCTAGGTCCAAAACATTGACCAAATAAAGAGCACATTTTCTGAATTATCATGCATGTTGTATACCAGTTCTACCAGGATAATCCTGCACCATTTATATTTCCTGTTTTGCCTAAATATACTGAACTGTACTGTAACAGAGGATATGGTACGGAAACAATTAGACAAAGAATATCAATAAAGCGCCAGGACCAGATGGATTGCATCCTAGGATTTTAAAAGAGCTTAGTTAAGTTCTATCTAGCCCACTGTTTCTCATATTTTCAGATTCGCTTTGTCTGGGGAGTGCTGCTGGATTGGAAAAAAGCCAATGTAATACCAATATTCAATAAAGGTAGTCGTTCACAGCCTGGTAACTATAGACCTGTAAGCCTAACATCAGTGGTAGGGAAGGTGATGGAAAATTTGTTAAGGGATCATATCCTTGACTTTGTCTCCAGAGATCATCTTATTAGTAGTGTCAGCATGGATTTATGAGAAATAGATATGCCAGACAAATTTAATTGTTTTTATGAAGAAGTGAGTAAGAAGTTATTCAGGCACAGCAGTGGATGTGGTATATTTGGATTTCGCAAAAGCTTTTGATACTGTGCCACATAGGCGACTATGTATAAAATGAGGACGTTGGCTTTGAAGAAAACATTTGTTCATGGATAGAGAACTGGTTATTGGACCGCAAAGAGAGAGTGGTGGTTAATGGAGCTACATCTATGTGGGCTAAAGTTCTAAGCGGGAGTGCCTCAGGGTTCGTTACTGGGGCCGCTTCTGTTTATCTGTTTATAAATGACTTAGAAGGGGGCATTGAGAGCAAGGTCTCTGTGTTTGCTGATGACACTAAATTATGCAGAGCTTGGAAACTTCCAATGATGTGCAAGTGCTGCAAGCAGACCTAGATAGATTATCAAAATGGGCAGCAGAATGGCAGATGAGATTCAATGTTGATAAATGTAAGGTGATGCATGTGGGATTTAATAATCCTGTGCCATCTACACCATAAATAACTCTGTGTTAAGTTCATCTGATGGAAAAAGATTGGGGGTTCTGGTAGATAACAGACTTAGCTGTAGCAAACAATGCCAGGTAGCAACTGCTAGAGCTAGCAAGATATTGTCTTGTATAAAAAGGGGAATAGATTCAAGAGAGAAAATATTATTCTCCCTCTTACAAGGCACTGGTAAAGCCTCATTTGGAATATGCTGTGCAGTTTTGGAATCCCATATACAAAAGGGACAGCAGAGAAGGGCAACTAAATTAAAAGGGGAATGGAAGGGCTTGAATATGCAGGCAGATTAGACAAGTAGGGCTGTTTACATTGGAGAAGCGGCGGTTGCGTGGGGACATGATAACCTTATACAAATATATTAATGGCAATACAATGAACTCTCTGGTGCATTGTTCACTAATAGGTCATATCAGAGGACACGTGGACATCCTTTAAGGTTGGAAGAAAAGAAGTTTCATCTTCAGGTTAGGAAAGGTTTCTTTACAGTGAGAACGGTGAAACTGTGGAACTGTCTTCCAGCAGATGTGGTAATGGCAAGTTCATTGAATAACTTTAAAAAAGGCCTGGATAAGTTTCTAAAACTAAAAAATATTGAGAATTACTGGTATTAATGCATATAGATTGGTTTATCCAGGGATACTTTCCGATTGCCGTTTGGAGTCAGGAAGGAATTTTTTCCCCCTTTTTAGCTGGGTTTTTTTCCTTCCTCGGATGAACTGTTAGGTAGGGTTAAAAAAAAAAAAAAAAAAAAAGTGAATAGGTTGGACTTGATGGACGTCTGTCTTTATTCAACCTTAATTACTATGTAACTATGTAACTATGTATAATAAAGGCAAATAGTAGACATTTACCGTCTATGCACAATTTAAACTAACTAAATACTTCAAA
Source organism: Hymenochirus boettgeri (assembly GCA_019447015.1). Classification (NCBI taxonomy): domain Eukaryota; kingdom Metazoa; phylum Chordata; class Amphibia; order Anura; family Pipidae; genus Hymenochirus; species Hymenochirus boettgeri. Next base: position 270,006,750 of record CM033471.1, on the reverse strand, counting down.
ACAGGTTTGGGTGTATATTTGGACATGGAGACCACATATAGATTACATATAAGCCTGTGCATCTGTGGACGTATGTGGTGTGTAGGGATCAAATTCTTAGGACCAAGGTTATGTGTTTTCTATTACTGTTGGTTTTATGTAATTAGGATTTGCATAGAAGGTTTGAATTTGGTGGACAATGAGGGAGATTCAATATGTATGAAATCTGTGTAAAACCCACGTTAACCAGAAGTCATATCAGGTTATTGAATCTTTTGTAGCGTAAAATAAATATGTAAACAGAGCATTAAAAGAAAGGAGAAAATAAAAAAGATATTACAAGAACAACTAATATCTATTGTACATTATTTTTATATATACATATATATTATGCAAGATAAAGAAATAAATATGATCTAGGGAATTATTCCACTATGGATATTTTTAATACAATCAGGGAGATTCAATAACAGTCTTTATCATTTAAAATGGTGCAATTTTGCCCCAACCAATCACATCTTATTTAACATTTGAAAGCTATCATCTGATTGGTTGGGGCAAAAGTATCACCATTTAAACGATAAGAACTTTATTGAATAACCCGAATGTATACAAACATTAATAATAATTAATATAATTACATATAATTTGCAGAAACATTGAATAATAATTTAACTTTATTAAATACAAAGTGTTAAAACATTTTAATAATTATTAATGTTATTAAATGCAATTTGTAGAAACATTTATAAATAAAATAATCTAAATAAAATATGTAAAAAAGAGTATGAATTTAATATTATTAATACAATTTTTAGAAAAATTTGAATAATAATTAATTTATTAAATACAAAGTGTAAAATCATTTTAATAATCATTTCATAACTAATTGGTCCTGTAGGGATTTTGTAGGTTGTTTGAAATCCACAAGGAAAATTGAAACCTTATAAACTGAACATCAATCATTACATTGCTATTATATCTCCACTGTTACATTGCTGTTGTACAGACAATAACATGTTCTTTACATGATTTTTTCTTTTTGTATTATGACCTGTGATTCTAACATACAGCTATGAAAATCATGTTATTTTACAGAGTGAACACAAGGATATTTATATTAAAAGAGCAGATAATACATAGGATATATTTTTCATTATCTTTTCTATACGTTCTATTCTTTCTCAGTGCAATTGTCTCCTTTGCTCATAAAGACTGTATCCCAATATGTAAGGTATGTCAGCTTACGTCTAGTAAAGGGAATTATCATCTGTGTTACTGCCACATGTGCTGTTATGAGTTTCTCCTTCTTGGCCAAATTTGTAGCATGATGGACCCTATAGCTTCATGTAACATGTCAAGGTGTAGAATGTCTCCCCTGTTTAACTACTTTCTTTCTATTGGGAATTAGAGAAGTACTGTGGGTTCTAATAGAACCCAGTTTTAAATCAATCGAGGGTTTTGAAGTCCCGACGAAACTTTCGGAACTCCCGGAATTACAAGCCAGAATTTTCCTAGTTTTTGATTTTATTGAAAAACCCTAATATCAAAATCGAAATTGAAAGTAGACGATTTTCTAAAAATTAAACTCGAACTTTCGAAATTTCAAAAATTTCAAAAATTGAAAAATGAAACAAACTCAACTGTTTCGAACATCTCTATTAGGAATAATTCCTTTTTACATATATTGTACTAGCTATAAAAGGTTTACACTATATCCACTCTGTGCCTGGGCTCAAGTGTATCACTAGCCTTGTAATTGTCTTATGTCTCTGTACTCGGCTGTCCCATTACCAGTTTCTTACCTTATTCGATTACATTTTTACAGCTAGAAAAGGTTTTAATCCTCCTTTGAAAGACCGGAATCCTTGTCTACAACTGGATAACTCATACGAATAGAAAGGTGAATGTTCCAGATAAAGACGACCCAGATTACCAGTGCACCAGATGGGATTGGTCGCATCTACAGTTCTATGTAAACTCTGGGTCTCCAATCTAACAATCCTGTCTTTAACTCTTTCAGTAAATGATACATCACCAGGATTTAACACCGTAAACACATTTCTACTACTTTATCTCTAAATAGTTGTGACACCAGAGATTTAATGATTGTGTTTAGTGCTGATCACAGAATTACTTGAATACCCTAGTTAGTTTGCCCCACACTTGGTTTTCAGTTTCTCCAGTGCTAAACACTCTCAAACCTTAATTCAACTCTCCCCGTTTGGTTGCCACCCATTAACAAATAAATCTCTTCTTGTATTAAAATGAGTAACACAATAACTGCAATCAAACCAGAATAGAATACAGAATAATTCTCTTGGATTCTTGGTTTCGTACCCTGAAGTTCTTCTTTCTTTCTTGTGCATTGTGATTTACATATGTCATAACTGTAAACTCCATGATAATTGGTTTGTATCTTGGAAGTCGGAACCTCAGATCTCCCATGTATTTCTTCCTTAGGTATTGTCTGCAAGCTGACATATGGTTGCAACAAGTGTTGGACCGCACTTGTTAGTGTCTTATTAAGGGATGGAAAACCATGTCTGTCTCTGCTTGTGCTACTCAGTTCCTTTTTTCTGGTTTCATTGCTTCAGCAGTAGGTTTCACTACTCACTGTGATGTCATATGACAGTAACATGGCATTTGTAATCCATTACACTATGTCACCATAATGACCAGTAAACATTCTCTCTGCCTGGTAACTTGGTCTTGGTCACTTATGTTTCTTTCTTCTTTAATATGATAACTGCCATGAGTTACCCCGGGTTCTGTGGTGCAACACCCTTGATATCATATATTGTGATTATGCTCCTCTCTTGAAATTCATGTGCAGATAAGGTAATTCTGGAAATACAAGAAACTGTATTAAGTTATAATTATTCTACTACCTATTGTTGTTTTTATACATATATCAGGATATCTTGACCATCCTGAGGATCCTACCAGCACTGGAAGACAAAAGCCTTCTCCACCTGTATCTCCCACCTCACAGTGGTCTGTACATATTATGGGGTACTCATTGTAAATATATGTACCATCAAAGGGGCAGTTCATCCAACAATAATAAAACTATCTCTTGTATACCACAATGGTGGGGACACCGTTACTAACCCTATTATATACAGCATTAGGAACCAGGAGATACAGAAAGCTCTCAGTAAAATAATTTGTAGGCCTGGAAGGTAAGAAACAAAATCAAATCTAGCAGTGTGTTAATTGTAACTAAGCACCTACTACTCTAGTGATGAAACTTACACTTTTATATATATATATATATATATATATATATATATATATAATATAATTTTATGTGTATGTAACTAAGTGTATGTAAGTAAGTATGGTCTTCTACATCTGCATTTCGGGGGAATTTGGTTGCAACACATATAGACTCTAATTGCATGGTTTCCCCTTAAAAAACAGTTTTGCGGGTGCTAGTTACAATTGGGGGACACCATGAAGTTCCCCTGTCCCCTGATCCTCCAATTTCGTCTGAAAACCTGCTACAGTAATATTTGTGAATTAATCAAAGCATTGCTACTGAGCAAGACTCAGAAACAAATGGGGGCACAGATCAATATTGGTTATCAGTTTGATCACCCTAATTATTGATCTGTGCCAATAAGAAAAAAAAAATCACTTCCAGGAAAATGCTTTCCCTGCATGTGGCATACCATTTGAACACTTGGGAGAATGATATTAGTAGGGTTATTACTCTTGCCTATTGGGTTTAGGTAAGCTTTTGACTTTGATTTGAATCTGATTGGTTGGTGCAAAATGAGCCCCATTTAAAAAAACAACCTTTTACATCATTCTGAAGTTTGTGGGGGTATTTCTAAGTTCTGGGTGTGTTTTATTTGAAAAAGTGAAAGCTGTTCAAAATACAGGCACTTATAATTTTCTTCCACCTGTCTGTCATTCACTGTCCCTTAATATCTTTAAACGTAACCTAAAAAACCTGCTAATCAAACTTCACTGCCAATCCAATACGGCCAACTGATTCCCGTCCCCTTATGTCTCACCCCATATCCTCTAGACTGTAAGCTCTTTGGGTAGGGTCCTCTCTCCTATTATATCACAGTATTGCTGTAAGTAACTCGCGTGTACTATGATGTTTGCTTTACCTTTCTGCTGCTTGTAATATGTATGATTTTGTATTAATGTATTACCCTGTATGTAATGTATGTTTTGTAAAGCGCCACGGAAGGTATTGGCACTATATAAATCCATAATAATAATAATAAGAAGAAGAAGAAGGTGCCAGCTCAGACACCTGATACCACAAAGCTTTCCCAGAACTCTTAAGCCTTTGATAATCTACAATTATTACTGCCACGGGAGAAAGAGAAATATCTGTTAAAAAAATAAGAGGACAGCCAAGAAGTATCCTGCATTCGGATGCCAGAGAATAAAAGAATTGTCATGAGAAGGGATAGTCTACAGGTATAAAGGCACAGAGATCCGATTAAAACATAAATAAAGAGCACATTTTATGCATGTTGCATACCAGATCTACCAGGATAGTCCTGCACCATTTATAGTTTTCCATTTTTCTTGAATAGAGCAAGCAGATATATCTGGAGACAGCCTTCTACTACCCTGCATGTGTAACCCCTATACTTAAGGCAGACCCAGGAGATTACTTCTATGCAACCTCTATAATAACTCTAACAACCTCAAAGAGGTCGGGATGTCTTTCTATCCAGTGTTACATTTATTACATACATCTATAGTGAATAAATAGATGGATAATTCTGCGCATCTGTGTTTCTTTAGATAAAATGCGCAAGTGTGGTGTAAGGTTTGATATTATTGGGATTTCAATGTTTGAATTTGATGGGGAGTGTCTCTTTGTTGCGTGAAATAATTCTGTAAGTCGTGCAATAAAACAAAGGTGAAAAATAACCATATTACAAGAACAACTAATTTCTGTACAGTATTTTTTTTTTATATTGTGCTAGATAAAGAAATAAAATGTGATCTAGGGAATGATTTCACTGTGGATATTTCTAAAAAAATGTGTAGAAACATTTTAATAATAATGTAATATTATTAAACACAATTTGTAAAAACATTTTAGTAATAATTGTATGGTATAGTATAGCATAGTATAGTACAGTACAGTATAGTATAGTGTAGTACAGTATAGTATAGTGTAGTATAGTATAGTATAGTACAGTATAGTACAGTATAGTACAGTATAGTACAGTACAGTATAGTATATAGTATAGTATAGTACAGTATCGTACAGTATAGTAATAGTACAGTATAGTATAGTACAGTATAGTTACAGTACAGGATAGTATAGTATAGTTATAGTATAGTACAGTACAGTTACAGTACAGTTAGTACAGCATAGTACAGTACAGTACGTACAGTATAGTTATAGTCAGTTTAGTTAGTAGTATAGAATAGTTAGTAACAGTATAGTATGTATAGTATAGTTATAGTTAAAGTAAGTACAGTATTAAGTACAGTACAGTATAGTATATAGCAAGTACAGTTACAGTACAGTACAGTACAGTATAGTATATGTATAGATATACAGTATAGTACAGTATAAGTATAGCATGTAAGTACAGTACAGTATATTAGTATGAGTATAGTATAGTATAGTAAAGTACGTTACAGTATAGTACAGTACAGTATATTATAGATAGTCAGTATAGTACAGTATAGTATAGTTGCAGTAATAGTATAGTATAGTATAGTATAGTATAGTACAGATAGTACGTATAAGTATTAGTATAGTATATAAGACAGATAGTACGTACAGATAGCATTGTATAGTATAGTACAGTATAGTATATAGTACAGTATAGTATAGTACAGTATAGTACAGTACAGTATAGTATAGCTATAGTATAGAAAGTATAGACATATAGTACAGTACAGATAGTATAGCAGTCCAGTATAGTACAGTATAGTAAGTACAGTTAATAGTACAGTATAGTAGTAGCATAGTATAGTAACAGTTATAGTATCGTTAGTATAGTACAGTACAGTATAGAAGTATAGTACAGTACAGTATATAGTATAGAATAGATAGTACAGTACAGTATAGTAGTATCAGTATGCAGTATAGTGTGGTATCGTATAGTATAGTACAGTTATAGTACAGTACAGTACAGTATAGTAAGCATAGTATAGGACAGTACAGATCAGTATAGTATAGTATAGATAGTATAGTATAGGTATAGTACGGTAATAGTACAGTATCGTATTAGTATACATATAGTATAGGTATCAGTTACAGTACAGTACAGTACAGTTATAGTACAGTATATAGGACAGTATAGTATAGTATATAGTTATAGTACAGTATAGTACAGTACAGATATAGCAGTTTAGTATAGTATGTATAGTACAATTACAGTAAGTATAGTATAGTATAGTATAGTATAGTACAGTATAGTACAGTACAGTAGTATGTATAGCATAGTATACAGCAGTAGTATAGTAGAAGTTATAGTACAGTATAGTACAGTACGTATAGCATAGCATAGGTACAGTACAGTACAGTATAGTATGTATAGTATAGTATAGTACAGTATAGTACAGTATTAGTATAGTATAGTATAGTACAGTATAGTACAGTACAGTATAGTATAGTTAGCAGTATAGTAAAGATAGTATAGTACATAAGTACAGTACAGTATAGTATAGTATAGTATAGTATAGTACAGTATAGATATAGCATAGTATAGACAGTACAGTTAGTATAGTAAGATAGTACAGTAGGTACAGATAGTACAGTACAGTATAGTATAGTTAGTACAGTATAGTACAGTACAGTATAGTATATATAATAGTAAGTATAGTATAGTACAGTACAGTATAGTATAGTGCAGTTATAGATAGTATAGTATTAGTACGTCATAAGTACAGTACAAAGTATAGTATAGATAGTATAGATACAGTACTAGTAGCAGAGTAATAGATAGTTACAGATAGTAGGTAGCAGTACAGTATAGTACAATAGTATAGTACAGTATAGTAGTCCAGTACAGTACAGTTATGATATAAGTATAGTACAGTTATAGTCAGTATAGTATAGTATAGTATAGTATAGTACAGTATAGTACAGTCAGTTATAGTACAGTTGTATAGTATAGTATAGTATAGTATTAGTACAGTACAGATAGTATAGGTATTATAGTATAGTACAGTATATAAGTAAAGTACAGTAGTAGTATAGCATAGTATAGAGTACAGTTTACAGTATAGTATAGTAGTATAGTACAAGTACAGTACTTAGTACAGTAAGGTTAGCATAGCATAGGTATAAGTACAGTATAGTATGAGTTAGTATAGTATCGTATAGGTTACAGTAAGTGCAGTATCATAAGCTTAGCATAGTACAGTACAGGATCTATAGTATAGTATAGTATAAGTACAGTATAGTACAGTATAGTACCAAGTACAGTCATAGTATAGATAGTATAGTACCAGATAGTACAGTACGTATAGTTAATGCGTAAGATATAGTAAGTATAGTATAGTACAGTTATAGTACAGTACAGTATAGTATAGGATAGTAATAGTATATACAAGTATAGTATAGCATAGTATAGTAGTTACAGTATAGTATAGTTATATAAGTATGTAACAGTATGTACAGTAAGTATAGTATAGTATAGTACAGTATAGTACAGTACAGTTATAGTATAGTATAGTATAGTATAGTACAGTAAAGTACAGATAGTACAGCAGTATAGTATAGTATAGTATAGTACAGTATCAGTATAGTGCAGCTACTAGATAGTAAGACATATAGTATAGTAAGGTATAGTATAGTTATAGGTATAGTATAGTATAGTTAGTTCCAGTATAGTACAGTATAGTTACAGTACAGTATAGTATAGTATAGAGTACAGTATATAAGTACAGTACGTAGTATAGTATAGTATAGTATAGTAAGTATAGTACAGTACAGTATAGTATTAGTGCAGTACTATATAGTATAGCATAGTGTATAGTAAGCATAGTATAGTACATAGTACAGTAAGATAGTATAGTATAGTTAGTATAGTACAGTATAGTACAGTACAGTAAGTATAGCATGATAGTAATGTACAGTACAGATATAGTATAGTATAGTATAGTACAGTATAGTTACGTATGTATAGCATACAAGTACAAGTACATTAGTATAGTATGGTATAGTATAGTATAGTGAAGTATACTATAGTACAGTACAGTACAGTATAGTATAGTATAGTACAGTATAGTACATCAGTATGCAGTATAGTAGTGCAGTATAGTAAGTATAGTATATATAGTACAGTATAGTACAGTACAGTATAGTATAGTATCAGGAGCAGTAAGTAGTATAGTGATAGTATAGTATAGACATAGTATAGTACAGTAAAGTCTAGTATAGTATAGTATAGTACAGTATAGTATACAGTTATAGTACAGTACAGTATAGTATAGATATAGTACAGTAGTACAGTCATAGTATAGTATAGTATCGTAAGTATAGTACAGTTAAGTACAGTAGCAGTATAGTATAGTATAGTATAGTAAGTATAGTATAGTGCAGTACGTATAGTAGAGCATAGTTAGTTATAGTGACAGTACAGTATAGTATAGTAGTCATAGTATAGTATAGTATAGTATAGTACAGTTTAGTAGACAGTATAGTACAGTATAGTATATACAGTATCGTATAGATACTAAGTAAGATAGTATATCAGTACAGTAGATAGCATGTACTAGTACAGACAGTATAGTATATTAGTCAGTATAGATAGTCAGTTATAGAGTATATTATACAGCAGTACAGTAGTATAGTATAGTATAGTATAGTAAGTAAGTAAGTAAGTTAGTAGATAGTAAGTAAGTACAGTACAGTATAGTAGTACAGTATAGTATAGCAAGTATAGTAAGATAGTAGTAGTTACAGTATAGTAAGCAATAGTACAGTACAGTATAGTATAATATAGTTATAGCATAGTATAGTACAGTACAGTATAGTATAGTTAGTTACAGTATAGTACAGTACAGGTATAGTAGTTAGTATAGTATAGTATAGTACAGTAGTTATAGTAATAGTAAAATACAGTCTAGTAGTATAGTTAGTACAGTATAGTTAGTAGTTAGATACGTATAGTACCGTACAGTAAGATAAATAGTATAGCATAGTATAGTACAGTACAGTATAGTATAGATTAGTACAGTATAGTAATAGAGTAAGTATAGTATAGTTACAGTTATTAGTAAGTATAGTATAGTATAGTTCAGTATAGTATATCAGTACAGTATAGTATAGGCAGTACAGTATAGTATAGCATAGTATAGTACAGTACAGATAGTATAGTTGCAGTACAGTATAGTATAGTGTAGTATATAGTATAGACAGTATAGATAGTACAGTACAGTTATAGTATAGTGCTAGTACAGTGTATATATAGCATAGTATAGTCAGTTACAGTATAGTATAGATGTAGTACAGTTGTAAGTATAAGTGTAGTTTAGTATAGTATAGTATAGCCTAGTATAGTACAGTACATAGTACAGTAGAGTAGAGATAGTATAGTATCGTACAGTAAGTATAGTAAGAGTACATACGTATAGTATAGTGCAGTACTCAGTAAGTTAGCATAGTATAACGTACAGTATAGTAAGTATAGTACAGGTACAGTATAGTATAGTATAGTATAGTTACAGTATAGTGCACGTACAGTATGTTAGTTGACAGTACTAGTATATAAGTATAAGAATAGTCAGTACAGTAGTATAGTACATTCATAGGTAAGTATAGTACAGTACAGTATAGTATGATATAGTATAGTATAGCATCAGTATAGTACAGTACAGTATAGTATCAGTATAGTATAGTATAGTATAGTCAGTATAGTACAGTACAGTATAGTATAGTAAGTACAGTATATAGCAGTAAGTACTGTACAGTCATACGTACAGTAGTATAGTGCATTACAGTTATAGTATAGTGTAGTATAGTATAGTACCTATAGTACAGTAACAGTATAGTATAGGCAGTACAGTATAGTATAGCATAGTATGTACAGTACAGTATAGTATAGTAGACAGTACAGTATAGTGTAGTATAGTATAGTATAGCATAGTAGTAGTACAGGACAGTACAGTTATATAGTTAAGGTATCTGTATAGTACAGTACAGTATAGTACAGTAAGTATAGTATAGTGCAGTATACAGTATAGTATAAGCATAGTAGGATAGTACAGTATAGTACAGTATAGTACAGTACAGTATAGTATAGTATAGTATAGTACAGATCAGGGCAGTACAGTAGGTATAGTGCAGTACAGTATAGTATAGCATAGTATAGTACAGTATAGTATAGTACAGTATAGTACAGTAGTACTAGACAGTACAGTATAGATTATAGTCTAATATAGTATAGTTGCATAGTATAGTACAGTACAGTATAGTATATCTAGCTATAGTATAGTGATAGTATAGTACAGTATAGTACAGTACAGATATAGTTGTATAGTACAGTATAGTACAGTAAGAGTATACAGTACAGTACAGTATAGTAAGTATAGTATAGTACAGTATAGATAGTACCTAGTATAGTACATGTATAGTACAGTATAGTATAATATAGTGATATACATAGTTATGTACAGTGACAGTATAGTATAGTATAGTATTAGTAGATAGTATAGGAAGTACAGTATAGTATAGTATAGTATATCGTTATAGTATTAGTACAGTATAGTACAGGACAGTATAGTATAGTGCAGTACAGTATAAGTATAGCATAGTATAGTTACAGTACAGTATAGTATAGTGCAGTACAGATAGATATGTTAGTATAGTATAGTAATAGTACAGTATAGTACAAGTCTACAGTATAGTATAGGCAGTACAGTATAGTCTAGCATAGATAGTACAGTACAGGATAGTATAGTGCAGTCAGATAGTATAGTGTAGTTCGTATAGTATAGTAATAGCATAGTTATAGTACAGTACACGTACCAGTATAGTATAGTATAGTATAGTATAGTGATGACGTACAGTATAGTACAGTACCAGTATAGATAGTTGCGACGTATAGTATAGCATAGTATAGTTACAGTAAGTATAGTACGATATAGGCAGTACAGTATAGTATAGTAGTATAAGCTCTAGTACCAATATAGTATAGTACAGTACAGTATTAGTTAGTTAGTACAGTAAGATAGTTAATCAGAGTATCAGTCATAAGTATACAATAGGGTGGAGTATAGTACATGTTATAGGATAGTATAGTTCATATAGAATGTGCAGTATATAAGTTATTCAGATATAGATCAGATAGGCGAGTAAGGATTATAGTACAGAGTACAGATAGAGTACAGTATGAGTATAGGTACCGTATATACGATATAGTATAGTATAGTACAGTACATATAGTACAGTATAGGCAGTACAGTATGTATGTACACTACATCAGATAGTATCGTAGGACAGTACTATTCTCTTTAAGGTATAGATAGTGTTAGTATAGTGGCAGTACGTATAGACAATACGGTGCAAGTATACGTACAGTATAGTATATATAGATAGTATAGGGACAGTATAGTATAGTACAGTATAGTACCCAATATGGTACATATAATATAGTACCAGTACAGTATAGTATAGTATAGTACAATACGGTTTACGATATAGTATAGGTATAGTATAGTACGGGACGTTATTAGGGTCTAGAAGATAGGGGCACTTTGGGCATTCCATGTGCCAGCGATAGCGCGGTGCAATTTTTATAGGCCAACACCCCTTTCTCCGCCCCCAATTAGGCACAAACCACTATTGTACTTTATAGAGATTACACAAAAGATGAAGACAGATAGGACACAACCACAAACTAGACACACAGCCCAGATAGTGATAAACAGACAGAAAGACAGTGAAAATAGACACAGAGATAGAGATCAGAGAGTTTGGACACAAAATATTTAATGACACAAAGTCACAGTAAACTGGCAAGATTTCATTATTGTACTGGTAGAATAGCGGTCATGTTAAACATTACTGTGTGGTAGTGTGTAGTACAGAGCTGCCCACACCTTTGGCACAGGTAGACCCCTTCTTTACTTCTACATGGGACTCTGCCCCTATCTATCTGTCTGCCCTCTCTCTCTGTATATCTATACCTCCCCTCTCTCTGGTATATCATCTATCTATATATCTGCTCTTGTTTATCTCTTAACTATGTCTATACTCTATGTCTCTACTATCATCTAACTCTGATCTATCTATTATCTTATCGTATCTATCTGATGCGATCTATCCGAGGCTATGGATCGTATCGATCAGAAACTCTCGCTAGCTACATCGAGGCTGTGTCTATACTCGATCTAGCGGATCTAGCGAGCTAGCGACGAGCAGAGTGCGTAGCGAGAGAGGCGAACGGATCTAATCTAGCATCTATCTATCGGTAAGTCTGACATCTATCTATCGATCTAGCAATCTATCTATCGAAACTAACTAACTGCGATCTATTATCTAACTGTCTAACGTGGATCGATCTAACTCTGCTATCATCTAACGCTGCGATCTATTTCTCCAGCTATCTGTCTATCAACAAATCTATCTAGCTAACTGCATCTATAGATCGTGCTGCTATCGTATCTAATCTAAACTGCGATAATATCTATCAACTGGCTGCTATCTATATCTATCTATCTTATGATGTATTAGCTGGCTCTAAAGGTGGAGTGGAAGTTATATAGGCAAGGGAGGGAAGCAAAAATATTAGTGTTAGATTTAGGACACACAAAACACAATCCTATTAGTGCAAGTTTGTTTGATTAGAAACACTCTACAGTTGCTGTTATTCTCTTTAGGATTGTGGTTGCTAGCAGGGTCACAACTGTCAGGCTGCAGGGTAGCATATGGATGGACAGATCTGTTTGTGAACGGCTCGAACTTGCTGGGGCGATATCGCTATAATACACGAGAGTGAACGTCATTGATGCCGAGTACACGTCACCAAGACTTCACAACACCTTAACACCATGGCTGTGGATATGCCCAGCACGTCTTCGAATTGAGGTCAGAATTGCCAGTCTCGTGGCGCGTGAAAAAAGCTATTGCCAGACTATGCGAAACAGCTTTATCAGACACGAAGTAGTACTTAGGACACAGCCCGAGCAAGCTCCAGTTCATCTCCAGTTACGTACCCCAATTGTGTTAAACTCGTCGAACCAGTATTGCTGGTCTGTTGTGAAAATAAAATCCCAGATTCCCTGGCTTCCCTATGTAGTTGAGGAAAAGCCAGCGCGGAGTCGCGTCTGTCTGCCTCGACCTCGTTATTCCAGGAAAGCCCATTCATGCCATCTCTGATCGTCGGCACGCGACTAGATGAGTGGCCGGAAGACAGGCAAAGAGCTAACGCATGGTATGACTATTATCTTCGGGTTTAAATGGAGCGCGGTGGCGGCGTCGAATTTCGCCCACAAGACCTGTCGACGCCCTTCCAGTCGGTATTCGTTACGGACTCGGTACCCTTCGGCGGGAGTTTATCCGGACCAACGGCGCGTGCCAACAACATAAACTGAGTGGTGAGAAAGATTACTGAAGTGTTTATGTCAAGGCGCACTCGTCAGTTCGCTTGGTACTCCTCCTCTGTGATTCACAGCCTAGCCTGTTGCTCTGCGGCGGCCTTCTCCTCCGCCTTTATCTCGATATCTTACTTATTTTATTACACGCGATTTCTACTTTTTGTAGAATTCCAGATCTTCACTCTCAGGTTGGCTCTTTCGATTAGCGAGATGGCCGGTCTGAAACTGACAGCTAGTATGAGACGGTCTCAACACAGCCTGGCTCTAACCCGTCGACGCTGAGTTTGACCCGCGCTCGTCCATTACTTTCAGCGGTTAATGATGCCTCGGAAAGCGGCTGACCCGGTTATGGTCCGAGCCAGGTTCAGAGAGGCCTACAGCCCAATGTAGGATTGTGCAGCCAATGGGTACTTCTAAAAATTCTGAAACTTAATTGGGAACTGCTGACAAAATTCACCAACATGCTGGCCAATTTTAGTGCGGGCGACGGGACTATTGAACAGAAGGCTGATACAAAGGGAAATGTTTTGGTAAAAAACAGCCTTGCATGGATTTTATTTGGGTTGGATTGCACTAGCTGGCCCACCAAATATTTCAGACGCCACCAGACTGTACTTTGCGTGGAAAATCCGGCCATGACACCATGGTAATTTCGGGTAGGAAGTATGGTTGGTTTATATTGGCTATAGAAATATATGAAATATTTCTTTATAGAAGGTCTATCTACGTGTAAAAGGACATTTTGTGCTGATTCTCCTCTAGAGGAAAACTTCTGCCTAATGTAGTTACTTCGGTGCCATCTACTTATGTATAGATAAGAAAAGAAAACTGGGAGTCCTGGACAATGATGGAGCAGATTCGAAAGAGAAAAAGAACACTTGGTTGTGCGTCTGGTTAATGGGAGAAGAAACTATGTTAAGAAGTGGTATATATAAGAGAGGATATTAAGAACAGTTTAATGCCCCGAGTCATGCCTTTACGGATCCCTTATGTGGGGTAATGGTATTGTAACGCACAATGCTTGGGATTCCTGAAGACCCAAGGGCCACTAAAACCACGGAAGATACCTTTGCTTAGGGACCCCCTTATTCGTCCATCACCCTTTCCCATTTGTTACCGCTCCTGTACAGACCCCCCACTCAGACTGCTTGCTCCCTCTTGCCTTTCTCTCTTGTAGCTCCCATACTCTAGAATTCTATTCCCTCTCTCTACATCAAAAACCTCAATTAGCTGGTTTAAATCTAACCTTACGTCCTACCTATCTGGTAACCAGCACAGTATATGTAATCTATATATCTATATATGATAAATCTACCCATCATCCTACCTATCCGGTAACCAGCACAGTATATGGTATCTATATATCTATATATGATAATCTACCCTACATCCTACCTATCCGGTAACACAGCACAGTATATGGTATCTATATATCTATATGATAAATCTATCCTTACATCCTACCTATCTGGTAACCAGCACAGTATATGGTATCTATATATCTATATATGATAAATCTACCCTTACATCCTACCTATCTGGTAACCAGCACAGTATGGTATCTATATATATATAATGATAAATCTACCCTTACATCCTACCTATCTGGTAACCAGCACAGTATATGGTATCTATATATCTATATATGATAAATCTACCCTTACATTCTACCTATCCGGTAACCAGCACAGTATATGGTATCTAATATCTATATATGATAAATCTACCCTTACATCTACCTATCCGGTAACCAGCACAGTATATGTATATATATATCTATATATGATAAATCTACCCTTACATCCTACCTATCTGGTAACCAGCACAGTATATGGTATCTATATATCTATATGATAAATCTACCCTTACATCCTACCTATCTGGTAACCAGCACAGTATATGGATCTATATATGATAAATCTACCCTTACATCCAACCTATCTGGTAACCAGCACAGTATATAGTATCTATATATCTATATATGATAAATCTACTTAATCTACCTATCTGGTAACCAGCACAGTATATGGTATCTATATATCTCTATATGATAAATCTACCCTTACATCCTACCTATCTGGTAACCAGCACAGTATATGGTATCTATATATCTATATATGATAAATCTACCCTTACATCCTACCTATCGGTAACCAGCACAGTATATGTATCTATATATCTATATATGATAAATCTAATCTTACATCCTACCTATCCGGTAACCAGCACAGTATATGGTATCTATATATATCTATATATGATAAATCACCCTTACATCCTACCTATCTGGTAACCAGCACAGTATATGGTATCATGTATCTATATATGATAAATCTACCCTACATCCTACCTATCTGTAACCAGCACAAGTATATGTATCTATATATCTATATTGATAATCTACCCTTACATCCTACCTATCCGGTAACCAGCACAGTATAGTATCTATTATCTATATATGATAATACTACCCTTACATCCTACCTATCCGGTAACCAGCACAGTATATGGTATCTTATATCTATATATGATAAATCTACCCTTACATCCTACCTATGGTAACCAGCACAGTATATGGTATCTATATCTATATATATGATAAATCTACCCTTACATCCTACCTATCCGGTAACCAGCACAGTATATGATATCTATATATCTATATATGATAATCTACCCTTACATCCTACCTATCCGGTAACCAGCACAGTTATGATATCTATATATCATCATATGATAAATCTACCCTACATCCTACCTATCCGGTACCAGCACAGTATATGGTATCATATATCTATATATGATAAATCTACCCTTACATCCTACCTATCCGGTAACCAGCACAGTATATGGTATCTATATATCTATATGATAAATCTACCCTTACATCCTACCTATCCGGTAACCAGCACAGTATATGGTATCTATATATCTGTATATGATAAATCTACCCTTACATCCTACCTATCCGGTAACCAGCACAGTATATGGTATCTATATATAGTATATGAAATCTACCCTTACATCCTACCTATCCGTTAACCAGCACAGTATATGGTCTATATATGTATTGATAAATCTACCCTTACACCCTACCTATCGGTAACCAGCACAGTATATGTTTATATATCTATATATGAAAATCTACCCTTACATCCTACCTATCTGGAACCAGCACAGTATATGGTATCTATATATCTATATATGATAAATCTACCCTTACATCCTACCTATCCGGTAACCAGCACAGTATATGGTATATCTATATATCTATATATGATAAATCTACCTACATCACTACACTTCTGGTAACCAGCACAGTATATGTATCTATATATCATATATGATAAATCTACCCTTACATCCTACCTATCCGGTAACCAGCACAGTATATGGTATCTATTATATGAAATCTACCCTTACAATCCACCTATCCGGTAACCAGCACAGTATATGATATCTATATATTATATATGTAAAAATCTACCTTACACCTTACCTATCTGGTAACCAGCACAGTATATGGTATCTATATATCTATATATGATAAATCTACCCTTACATCCTACTATCCGTAACCAGACACAGTATATGGTATCTATATATCATATATATGATAAAATCTACCCTTACATCCTACCTATCCGGTAACAACACAGTATATGATATATATATTCTAATATGATAATTACCTTACATCCTACCTATCTGGTAACCAGCACAGATATGGTATTATATATCTATATGATAATCTACCATTACACCTACCTATCTGGTAACCAGCACAGTATAGATATCTATATATCATAAAAGTAAATTAACCATTACATCCTACCTATCCGGTAACCAGACACAGTATATGATAAATCTATCCTTACAACCTACCTATCCGGTAACCAGCACAGTATATAGGTATTATTATATCTATATATGATAAATCTACCATTACATCCTAACTATCTGGTAACCAGCACAGTATATGATATTCATATATCTATAAAGTAAATCTACCTACATCCTACCTATCTGGTAACCGCACAGTATATGGTATCTATAATCTATATTGATAAATCTACCCTTAACATCCTACCTATCCGGTAACAGCACATTATATGATAAATCATCATTACAACCTACCTATCCGGTAACCGCACAGTATATGGTATCTATACATCTAATATGATAAGTCTACCCTTACATCCTACCTATCCGGTAACCAGCACAGATTTGATATCTATATATCTATATATGATAAATCTACCCTTACGTCCTACCTATCCGGTAACCAGCACAGTATTATGATATTCTATATCTATATATGATAAATCTACCCTTACGTCCTACCTATCCGGTAACCAGCACAGTATATGGTATCTATGTATCTATATATGAAAATCTACCTTAATCTCTACCTACCGGTAACCACACAGTATATGATATCTATATCTAAATGATAAATCTAGCCTTAAACCCTACCTATCCGGTACCAGCACAGTATATGTGTATCATATATCTATATATGATAAATCTAGCCTTACATCTACCTATCCGGAACCAGCACAGTATATGATATCTATATATCTATATATGATAATCTAGCCTTACAATCCACTATCCGGTAACCAGCACAGTATATGATATCTATATATCTATATAGATAATCTAGCCTTACATCCTACCTATCCGGTAACCAGCCACGTATATGGTATCTATTTATCTATATGTGATAAATCTACCATTACATCCTACCTATCGGTAACCGCACAGTATATGGTATCTATATATCTATATGTGATAAATCTAGCCTTAAATCCTACCTATCGCGTAACCAGCACAGTATATGATATCTATATATCTATATGATATAATCTACCATTACATCCTACCTATCCGGTAACCAGCACAGTATATGGTATCTGTATATCTATATGTGATAAATCTAGACTTACACTCTACCTATCCGTAACCAGCCAGTATATGATATCTATATATTATATATGATAAATCTACCCTTACATCCTACCTATCCGGTAACCAGCACAGTATTATGGTATCTATATATCTATCTATATGTGTAAATCTAGCCTTACCATCCTACCTATCCGGTAACCAGCACAGATATGGTATCTATATAACTATATATGATAAATCTAGCCTTAATCCTACCTATCCGGTAACCAGCACAGTATATGGTATCTAATATGATAAATCTAGCTTTACATCCTACCTATCTGGTAACCAGCACAGTATATGATATCTATATATCTATATATGATAAATCTACCATTACATCCTACCTATCCGGTAACCAGCTCAGTATATGATATCTATATATCTATATATAATAAATCTAGCCTTACATCCTACCTATCCGGTAACCAGCACAGTATATGATAATCATATATGATAAATCTAGCCTATAATCTACCTATCCGGTAACCAGCACAGTATATGATATCTATATTGATAAATCTACCCTTACATCCTACCTATCTGGTAAACCAGCACAGTATATGGTATCTATATCTATATATGATAAATCTACCCTTACACCTACCTATCCGTAACCAGCACAGTATATGATATCTATATATGATAAACTAGCCTTACATCCTACCTATCCGGTAACCAGCACAGTATATGATATCTATATAGATAAATCTACCCTTACATCCTTACCTATCTGGTAACCAGCACAGTATATGATAGTATAATCTTATATGATAAATTACCTTACATCACTACCTATCTGGTAACAGACATATGGTATCTACTATATCTATATATGATAAATCTACCCTTACATCCTACCTATCCGTAACCAGCACAGATATGGTAATCTATATATCTATATATGCTAAATCTACCCTTACATCCTACCTATTGGTAACCAGCACAGTATATGGTATCTATATATCTATATATGATAAATCTACCCTTACATCCTACCTATCTGGTAACCAGCACAGTATGGTTATCTATACATCTATATATGATAAATCTTATATAAGGAAAAAATAGAGAAAAGGGCACTGTGTTGCCCGAAACATGTCGCAATAAACACTTGCCGATGGATTGCATATGAGTCCTCTTCAATTTTTTCCTTATATATGATATTACTGGTAATGGTCCAGGGGAGAGAGACCAACCGAGATAAGGAGGACAGTGGTAGTTATTTTCTATATACCTGTGATATGATAAACTACCCTTACATACTACCTATCTGGTAACCAGCACAGTAAGGTATCTATGTATCTCTATATGATAAATCTACCCTTACATCCTACCTATCTGGTAACCGCACAGTATATGGTATCTTATATCTATATATGATAAATCTACCCTTACATCCTACCTATCTGGTAACCAGCACAGTATATGATATCTATATATGATAAATCTACCTTACATCCTACTATCGGTAACAGACACAGTATATGGTATCTATGTATATATATATGATAATCTACCCTTACATCCTACCTATCTGGTAACCAGCACAGTATATGTATCTATATATCTATATATGAAAATCTACCCTTAAATCCTACCTATCTGGTAACCGCACAGTATATTGTATCTATATTCTATATAGATAAATCTAGCCTTACATCCTACCTATCTGGTAACCAGCACAGTATTGATATCAATATATCTATATATGTAAATCTACCCTTAAATCCTACCTATCTGGTAACCAGCACAGTATATGGTATCTATATCTATATTGATAAATCTATCCTTACATCCTACCTATCCGGTAACCATCACAGTATATGGTATCTATATATCTATATATGATAATCTACCCTAACATCCTACCTATCTGGAACCAGCACAGTATATTTTATCTATACATCTATATATGATAATCTAGCCTTACATCCTACCTATCTGGTAACCAGCACAGTATATGGTATCTATTATCTATATATGATAAATTTACCCTTACATTCTACCTATCTGGTAACCAGCACAGTATATGGTATCTATATATCTATATGATAAATCTACCCTTACATCCTACCTATCTGGTAACCAGCACAGTATATGATATCTATATATGATAAATCTACCCTTACATCCTACCTATCTGGTAACCAGCACAGTTATGAATTATATATCTATATATGATAAATCTACCCTTACATTCTACCTATCTGGTAACCAGCACAGTATATGGTATCTATATATGATAAATCTATCCTTACATCCTACCTATCTGGTAACCAGCACAGTATATGGTATCTATATATCTAATATGATAAATCTAACCTTACATTCTACCTATCTGGTAACCAGCACAGTATATGGTATCTATATATCTATATATGAATAAATCTACCCTTACATCCTACCTATCTGGTAACCAGCACAGTATATGGTATATATATAATATGATAATCTACCCTTACATCCTACCTATCTGGTAACTAGCACAGTATATGTATCTATATATGTGAAAATCTACCTTACATCCTACCTATCTGGTAACCAGCACAGTATATGGTATCTATATATGATAAATCTACCCTTACATCCTACCTATCTGGTAACCAGCACAGTATATGGTATCTATATATCTATATATGATAAATCTACACTTACATCCTACCTATCTGGTAACCAGCACAGTATATGGTATCTATATATCTATATATGATAAATCTACCCTTACATCCTACTATCTGGTAACCAGCACAGTATATGATATCTATATATGATAAATCTACCCTTACATCCTACATATCCGGTAACCAGCACAGTATATGGTATCTATATATCTAATATGATAAATCTACCCTTACATCCTACCTATCCGGTAACCAGCACAGTTATGGTATCTATATATCTATATATATAAATCTACCCTTACATCCTACCTATCTGGTAACCAGCACAGTATATGGTATCTATATTATATGATAAATCTCCCTTACATTCTACCTATCTGGTACCAGCACAGTATATGATATCTATATATAATAAATCTACCCTTACATCTACCTATCTGGATAACCAGCACAGTATATGGTATCTATTATCTATATATGATAAATCTACCTTACATCCACCTATCTGGACAGCACAGTATTTGATATCTATATCTGGTAACCAGCAACAGTATATGTATCTGTAATATCTATATATGATAAATCTACCCTTACATCCTACCTATCGGTAACCAGCACAGTATATGGTATCTATATATCTATATGATAAATCTACCCTTACATCCTACCTATCCGTAACAGCACAGTATATGGTATCTATTATATCTATATATGAAAATCTACCCTTACATCCTACCATACGGTAACCAGCACAGATATGGTATCTATTATATATATATAATAAATCTACCCTTACATTCTACCTATCTGGTAACCAGCACAGTATACGGTAGATATCTATATTAAATAAATCTACCCTTACATCCTACCTATCTGGTAACAGCACAGTATATGGTATCTATAATCTATATATGATAAATCTACCCTTACATCCTACCTACTTGGTAACCAGCACGTATTTGATATCTATATCTGGTAACCACACATCAGTATATGTATCTATACATCTATATATGATAAATCTACCCTTACATCCTACCTATCTGGTAACCAGCACAGTATATGGTTATAATCTATTTATGATAAATCTAGCCTTACATCCTACCTATCTGGAACCAGCACAGTATTTGATATCATAATCTATATGATAAATCTACCCTTACATCCTACCTATTGGTAACCAGCACAGTATATGCAGGGAGATTCAATAAAAGTTCTTAATTAACAATGGTGCTATTTTGCCTCACCAATCAGACCTTATTAACATTTGAAGCTATTATCTGATTGGTTGGGGCAAAATTAGCACCTTTTAAACGATAAGAACTTTTATTGAATCTCCCTGATGGTATCTATATATCTATATATGATAAATCTACCCTTACATCCTACCTATCCGGTAACCAGCACAGTATATGGTATCCATATATCTATATAGGATAAATCTAGCCTTACATCCTACCTATCTGGTAACCAGCACAGTATTTGATATCAATATATCTATATATGATAATCTACCCTTATCCTACCTATCTGGTAACCAGCACAGTATATGGTATCATATATCTATATATGATAAATCTACCCTTACATCCTACTATCGGTAACCATCACAGTATATGGTATCTATATATCTATATATGATAAATCTACCCTTACATCCTACCTATCTGGTAACGCCACAGTATATTAATCTATACATCATATATGATAAATCTAGCCTTACATCCTACCTATCTGGGAACCAGCACAGTATATGGTATCTATATATCTATATATGATAAATCTACCCTTACATCTACTATCTGGTAACCAGCACAGTATATGGTATCTATATATCTACTGTATATATGATAAATCTACCCTTACATCCTACCTATCTGGTAACCAGCACAGTAATGATATCTATATATGATAAATCTACCCTACATCCTACCTATGGTAACCAGCACAGTATAATATCTATATATCTATATATGATAAATCTACCCTAATTCTACCTATCTGGTAACCAGCACAGTATATGGTATCTCTATATATAAATGATAAATCTAACCCTTACTCCTACCATCTAGTAACCAGCACAGTATATGGCTCTAATATCTATATATGATAAATCTACCCTTACATTCTACCTATCTGGTAACAGCACAGTTATGGTATATATATCTATATATGATAAATCTACCCTTACATCCTACCTATCTGGTAACCAGCACAGTATATGGTATCTATATATATATGATAAAATCACCCTTACATCCTACCTATCTGGTAACCAGCACAGTATATGTATCTATATATGATAAATCTACCTACATCTACCTATTGGGTAACCAGCACAGTATATGGTATGATATATATTATATTGATAAATCTACCTTACATCCTACCTATCTGGTAACCAGCACAGTATATGGTATCTATATATCTATATATGATAAATACCCTTACATCCTACCTATCGGTAACCAGCACAGATATGGTATCTATATATCTATATATGATAAATCTACCCTTAACATCCTACCTATCTGGTAACCAGCACACTATATGGATCTATATATATATGATAAATACTACCCTTACATCTACCTATCTGGATACCAGACCAGTATATGTATCTTATATCTATATATGATAATCTACCCTTACATCCTACCTATCTGGTAACCAGCACAGTATATGGTATCTATAATATATTTATGATAAAATCTAGCCTACAATCCTACCTATCTGGTAACCAGCACAGTATTGATATAATTATATCTATATATGATAAATCTACCTTTACATACCTACCTATCTGGTAACCAGCACAGTATATGGTTCTATATATCTATATATGATAAATCTACCCTTACATCCTACCTATCCGGTAACCAGCACAGTATATGGTATCCATATATCTATATAAGATAAATCTAGCCTTACATCCTACCTATCTGGTAACCAGCACAGTATTTGATATCAATATATCTATAAATGATAAATCTACCCTTACATCCTACCTATCTGGTAACCAGCACAGTATATGGTATCTATATATCTATATATGATAAATCTACCCTTACATCCTACCTATCCGGTAACCATCACAGTATATGGTATCTATATATCTATATATGATAAATCTACCCTTACATCCTACCTATCTGGTAACCAGCACAGTATATTATATCTATACATCTATATGATAAATCTAGCCTTACATCCTACCTATCTGGTAACAGCACAGTATATGGTATCTATATATCTATATATGATAAATCTACCCTTACATTCTACCTATCTGGTAACCAGCACAGTATAGGGTATCTATATATCTACCGTATATATGATAAATCTACCCTTACATCCTACCTATCTGGTAACCAGCACAGTATATGATATCTATATATGATAAATCTACCTTACATCCTACCTATCTGGTAACCAGCACAGTATATGATATCTATATATCTATAATGATAAAATCTACCCTTACATTCTACCTATCTGGTAACCAGCACAGTATATGGTATCTATATATCTATATATGATAAATCTACCCTTACATCCTACCTATCTGTACAGCCACAGTATATGGCATTATATATCTATATATGATAAATCTAACCCTTACATTCTACCTATCTGGTAACCAGCACAGATTATGGTATCTATATACTATATTGATAAATCTACCCTTACATCCTACCTATCTGGTAACCAGCACAGTATATGGTTCTATATATATATGATAAATCTACCCTTACATCCTACATACTGGTAACCAGCACAGTATATGTATCTATATATGATAAATCTACTTACATCCTACCTATCTGGTAACAGCACAGTATATGGTATCTATATATCTATATATGATAAATCTACCTTACATCCTACCTATCTGGAACCAGCACAGTATATGGTATCTATATATCTATATATGATAAATCTAACCCTTACATCCTACCTATCCGGTAACCAGCACAGTATATATGGTATCTATATATCTATTATGATAAATATAACCCTTACATCCTACCTATCTGGTAACCAGCACAGTATATGTATCTATATATATATGATAAATCTACCCTTACTTTACCTTCTGGTAACCAGCACAGTATATGTTATCTATATTCTATATATGATAAATCTACCCTTACATCCTACCTATCTGGTAACCAGCACAGTATATGGTATCTATATATCTATATATGATAAATCTACCCTTACATCCTACCTATCTGGTAACCAGCACAGATATGGTATCTATATATCTATATATAAATAAATCGGCCTTACATCCTACCTATCTGGTAACACACAGATATGGTATCTAATCATATTATGATAAATCTACCCTTACAATCCTACCTATCTGGTAACCCGCACAGTATATGGCATCTATATATCTATATATGATAAATCTACCCTTACATTCACCTACTGGTAACCAGCACAGTATATGGTATCTATATATCTATATATGATAAACTACCCTTACATCCTAACCTATACTGGTAACCAGCACAGTATATGGTATCTATATATATATGATAAAATCTACCCTTACATCCTACCTATTGGTAACCAGCACAGTATATGGTATATCTATATGATAAATCTACCTTACATCCTACCTACTGTAACCAGCACAGTATATGGTATCTATATATCTATAATGATAAAATCTACCTTACATCCTACCTATCTGGTAACCAGCACAGTATATGGTATCTATATATTATATATGATAAATCTACCCTTAACCTACCTATCCGGGAACCAGCACAGTATATGGTATCTATATATCTATATATGATAAATCTACCTTACATCCTACCTATCTGGTAACCAGCAAGTATATGGTATCTATATATATATGATAAATCTACCCTTACATTCTACCTATCTGGTAACCAGCACAGTTATGTTATCTATATATCTATATATGATAAATCTACCCTTACATCCTACCTATCTGGTAACCAGCACAGTATATGGTATCTATATATCTATTATGATAAATCTACCCTTACATCCTACCTATTGGTAACCAGCACAGTATATGGTATATATATCTATATATAAAATCTGCTCCCTTACATCCTACCTATCTGGTAACCAGCACAGTATATGGTATCTATTATATCTATATATTGATAAATCTACCCTTACATCCTACCTATGGTAACCAGCACAGTATTGTTGATATCATATATCTATATATGATAAATCTACCCTTACATCTACCTATCTGGTAACCAGCACAGTATATGGTATCTATATATTATATATGATAAATCTACCTTACATCCTACCTATCTGGTAACCAGCCACAGATATGGTATCTATATATCTATATATATGATAAATCTAGCCTACATCCTACCTATCTGTAACCAGCAATGTATATGGTATCTATATATCTATATATGAATAAATCTGCCCTTACATCCTACTATCCGGTAACCAGCACAGTATATGGTATCTATATATCTATATATATAAATCTACCCTTACATCCTACCTATCTGGTAACCAGCACAGTATATGTATATCTATATCTATATATGATAAATCTACCCTTACATCCTACCTATCCGGTAACCAGCACAGTAATGGTATCTATATATCTAATATGATAAATCTACCTTACATCCTACCTATCGTGTAACCAGCACAGTATATGGATCTATATATCTATATATGATAAATCTACCCTTACACCTACCTCTATGGTAACCAGCACAGTATACGGTATCTATATATCTATTATTGATAAATCTACCCTTACATCCCTACCTATCTGGTAACCAGCACAGTATACGTATCTAATATCTATATATGATAAATCTACCCTTACATCCTACCTATCTGGTAACCAGCACAGTATATGGTATCTATATATTATATATGATAAATCTACCCTTACATCCTACCTATCTGGTAACCAGCACGATATGGTATCTATATATATATGATTAAATCTACCCTTACATCCTACCTATTGGTAACCAGCACAGTATATGGTATCTATATATGATAAATCTACCTTACATCCTACCTATTCTGGTAACCACACAGTATATGGTATCTATATATCTATTATGATAAATCTACCTACATCCTACCTATCTGGTAACCAGCACAGTATATGGTATCTATATTCTATATATGATTAAATCTACCCTTACATCCTACCATCCGGTAACCAGCACAGTATATGTATCTATATATCTATATATGATAAATCTACCCTTACATCCTACCTATCTGGTAACCAGCACTATATGGTATCTAT
The DNA here is from genome assembly GCA_019447015.1 of Hymenochirus boettgeri. NCBI lineage: Eukaryota > Metazoa > Chordata > Amphibia > Anura > Pipidae > Hymenochirus > Hymenochirus boettgeri. The sequence goes on along the minus strand of CM033471.1, from coordinate 269,979,357 downwards.
AGATATATGATAAATCTACCCTACATTCTACCTATCTGGTAACCAGCCAGTATATGTTATCTATATATCTATATATGATAAATCTAACCCTTAAATCATACCTATCTGGTAACCAGCACAGTATATGGTATCTATATATCTATTTATGATAAATCTACCTACAATCCTACCTATCTGGTAAACAGCACAGTAGTATTGATATAATATATCTATATATAAAATCTACCTTTACATCCTACTATATGGTAACCAGCACAGATATGGTATCTAATATTATATATGATAAATCTACCCTTACATCCTACCTATCCGGTAACCAGCCACAGTAGATGGATCCATATCTATATAAGATAAATCTAGCCTTCATCCTACCTATCTGGTAACCGCCCAGTATTGATTCATATATCTTAAATGATAAATCTACCCTACATCCTACCTATCTGGTAACCAGCACAGTATATGGTATCTATATATCTATATATGATAAATCTACCCTTACATCCTACCATCCGGTAACCATCACAGATATGGTATCTAATATATATATATGATAATCTACCCTAACATCCTACCTATATTGGTAACCAGCCAAGTATATTATATCTATACATCTATATATGATAAATCTAGCCTACATCCTACCTATCTGGAACCAGCACAGTAATTGTATCTAGATATCTATATATGATAAATCTACCCTTACATTCTACCTATCTGGTAACGCAGCACAGTATATGGTATTATATATCTACGTATATATGATAAATCTACCCTTACATCTACCTATCTGGTAACCAGCACAGTTATATATGATATACTATATATGAAATCTACCCTTACATCCTACTCTATCTGGTAACCAGCACAGTATATGAATCTACTATATCTATATATGATAAATCTACCCTTACATTCTACCTATCTGGTAACCAGCACAGTATATGTATATATATCTATATATGATAAATCTACCATTACATCCTACATCTGGTAACCAGCACAGTATATGGCTATCTATATATCTATATATGATAATACCCTTACATTCTACCTATCTGGTAACCAGCACAGTATATTGGTATCTATATCTCTATATATGATAAATTCTACCTTACATCCTACCTATCTGGTACCAAGCACAGTATATGGTATCTATATATATATGATAAAAATACCCTTACATCCTACCTATCGGTACCAGCACAGTATATGGTATCTATATATGAAATCTACCTTACATCCTACCTATCGGTAACCAGCACAGTATATGGGATCTATATTCTATATATGATAAATTACCTTACATCCTACCTACTATGGTAACCAGCACAGTATATGGTATCTATATATACTATATATGATAAATCTACCCTTACATCCTACCTATCCGGTAACCAGCACAGTATATGGTATCTATATATCTATATATTGATAAATTACCCTACATCCTACCTATCTGGTAACCAGCACAGTATAGGTTACTATATATATATGATAAATCTACCCTTACATTCTACCTATCTGGTAACCAGCACAGTATATGTTATCATATATCTATATATGATAAAATCTACCCTTACATCCTACCTATCTGGTAACCAGACAGTTATGGTATTATATATCTATATATGATAAATCTACCCTACATCCTACCTATCTGGTAAACAGCACAGTATATGGATTATCAATATCTTATATATAAAAATCTGCCCTTACATCCTACCTATCTGGTAAACCAGCACAGTATATGGTATCTATATATCTATATATGATAAATCTACCCTAAATCCTACCTGCTCGTAACCAGCACAGTATATGGCTACTATTATCTATATATGATAATCTACCCTTACATTCTACCTATCTGGTAACCAGCACCGTATATGGTATCATATATCTATATAGATAAATCTACCTTACATCCTACCTATAGGTAACCAGCACAGTATATGGTATCTATATATATATATCTGTAAATCTACCCTTACATCCTACCTAGTCTGGTAACCATCACAGTATCTGGTATCTATATATGATAAATATACTTAAGAATTCCCCATATGTTCCTGCCCGTACCCTCCGCTCATCGCAGAACCAGCTACTGTACAGACCCCCCACTCAGACTGCTTGCTCCCTCTTGCCTTTCTCTCTTGTAGCTCCCATACTCTAGAATTCTATTCCCCTCTCTCTACATCAAGAAACCTCAATTAGCTGGTTTAAATCTAACCTTACGTCCTACCTATCTGGTAACCAGCACAGTATATGGTATCTATATATCTATATATGAATAATCGAGCCTACATCCTACCATCTGGTACCAGCACAGTATATGATTCTATATTCTAATTGATAAATCTACCCTTACATCCTACCTATCTGGTAACCAGCACAGTATATGGTATCTATATATATATAAATCTACCCTTACATCCTACCTATCGGTACCAGCACAGTATATGATACTATATATCTATATATGATAAATCTACCCTTACATCCTACCTATCCTGGTAACCAGCACAGTATATGGTATCTATATATCTGTATATGATAAATCTACCCTTACATCCTACCTATCCGGTAACCAGCACAGTATATGGTATCTATATATCTATATATGATAAATCTACCCTTACATCCTACCTATCCGGTAACCAGCACAGTATATGGTATCTATATATCTGTATATGATAAATCTACCCTTATATCCTACCTATCCGGTAACCAGCACAGTATATGGTATCTATATATCTGTATATGATAAATCTACCCTTACATCCTACCTATCTGGTAACCAGCACAGTATATGGTATCTATATATTTATATATGATAAATCTACCCTTACATCCTACCTATCCGGTAACCAGCACAGTATATGGGTATCCGATAATATTCTATATATGATAAATCTACCCTTACACCTCCTACCTATCTGGTAACCAGCACAGTATAGGTATCTATATCTATATATGATAAATCTACCCTTACACTACCTATCTGGTAACCAGCACAGTATGGTAATCTATATTCTATATATGATAAATCTACCCTTACATCCTACCTATCTGGTAACCAGCACAGTATTGGTATCTATATATCTATATATGATAAATCTACCCTTACATCCTACCTATCCTGGTAACCAGCAAGTATATGGTATCTATATATCTATATATATGATAAATCTACCCTTACATCCTACCTATCCGGTAACCAGCACAGTATATGGTATCATATAATCTATATATGATAAATCTACCCTTACATCCTACCTATCTGGTAACCAGCACAGTAATGGTATCTATATATCTATATATGATAAATCTCCCCTTACATCCTACCTATCTGGTACCCAGCACAGTATATGAATATCTATATATGATAAATCTACCCTTACTCCTACCTATCTGGTAACCAGCACAGTAATATGATACTATTATATATATATGATAAATCTACCCTTACATCCTACCTATCTGGTAACCAGCACAGTATTTGATTGTTTTATTTGCACTGCATACGTCTCACTCCAGCACTTATACCCATTCCATTGTATCTGTGTTTTACCCACCTAACTACATTGTAAGCTCTAGGGGGCAGGGACCTCATTACCTCTTGTGGTAAAGCCCTAGCACTTCTATTTATATAAGTTATCTGTTCTGAACTATCTTATGTATTTATCCCCCTTGTATGACTTTTTGTATTTTGTTATTGCATAGCGCTGCGTCCCCTAGTGGCGCTTATAAATTAAACTATACATACAAATACATCTAAGCCCCCAGTGAATCTGCAGGTATGTGTAGGTGTGCTAGGGAGCCATCGCTGTGACTTTGTGTATAACTAGCCCTACTTTTGGAGCATTTTATCTTTCTCCACAGCTGGAAATTGAGATTCTTTCAGACTTCAGCGAATGAACCAACGTGCATCGTTGCCAGGTTCGGCAGGGGGGATGTCTGTAAAGTGCCCATACACGGGCCAGTTATTGGCTTGAAACGAACGTTTGTTAATGCAAGCATTAATCCAATTGAAAAATAATATGAGATTATATAAGCCTGCAGACAAGGGCAGAGCCATGTGTCTGATTTAAAGTTCCCAGTTTTTGTACCTAGTGTGAACATATGATCGTATTTGGACGTAAGCTATAAATTGTGTTAGTGCTGTAAATCTCTCCAGGTCAGATATGTTTGAGTTGGTGTAGCTATTGTAATGCCTAGTTTCCACATTCTAAAGATTCATGTCATCTCTGAGGGAAGCCAGGGTGTCCTCTAATGGGCGAGGTTTTCAGGTGAATCGGGGTGTGAAGTGTTTTCTGGGATCCCATGTAAATACTGTATTTAAAAAAAAGCGTCAACCAAGATTAGCTGGCCACAATTTAGGTTTGTGGTATAATATGGCTGTTTTCTTCCCTATGACCTTGTATTGGAAATGCGTAACCTCCTTGGTGCTTGGGATTTTGCAGCTTAGAAAGAACTATTCAGGGTTTCCAATGGTTCCAAATTCATTTTCTGTCGGCACTTTCTTTTGCTTTTGTGTTCTGTGTGAGTTTTTGTAGTAGATATGACAATGGGCCAAGTTAACCATCTGATTAGATTCAGCACAAACGCATTGCTTTAAGAAGAAAGGCAGTTTTTTCCTATTCCAATGACCTAATCTGCCCATCCATCATTTCGCCTGTGCTTATATAAATGAAACACTGGCCATTATGGTCTTGCCCTTCACCCAGACAATGCGTTGATTCAGATGCTCGTTAGAAATCGAACATGTTGTTCCATCCGACAGCCAATCAGTAGAAATGTAACAAAACATTGGAAGTGTAGATCATGGGAAGAGAAGGCAGCTTACCAATGACCACAGCAAAGCATAGCACAGGGAATGAAATCAATGATTTTTTCAAAATAAAAGAGAATATGTAAAATAACAAGGTATGTGTCATATAAACTAAGAAATTAAAAAAATAATGACATTTTCTACTGAACCTAAATCACATTAATCCAAGATGTATCCATGTCATTATAACCCAAGAAACCACCACAAATGACCAAAAGATTTTATAATAATATATATTTTGAGCTGTGTTATTGGACGTAAGGGTCCCTTGTAATATTTTAAGCTGTTGTTTATATAGGACTGTAAGGATCCCTTTTAATATTTTGAAGCGTGTTATATAGGACTGTAAGGTCCCTTGTAATATTTTGAGCTGTGTTATATAGGACTGCAAGGGTCTTGTAATATTTGAGCTGTTATATAGACTGTAAGATCCTTGTTATTTTGAGTGCGTTATATAGGATACTGTAGTGTCCCTTGTAATATTTTTAAGCTGTGTTATATAGGACTGTAGGATCCCTTGTAATATTTTGAACTGTGTTATATAGGACTTGTAAGGATCCCTGTAATATTTTGAACTGTGTATATAGGACTGTAAGGGTCCCTTGTAATATTTTGAGCTGTGTTATATAGGAATGTAAGGATCCCTTGTAATATTTTGAGCTGTGTTATATAGGACTGTAAGGGTCCCTTGTATTTTGAGCTGGGTTATATAGGCTGTAAGGATCCCTTGTATATTTGAGCTGTCGTTATATAGGACTGTAGGGTCCCTTGTAATATTTTGAGTGCGTTATATAGGACTGTAAGGATCCCTTGTATTTTGAGTGCGTTTATAGGACTGTAAGGATCCCTTGTATATTTTGAGCTGTGTTTATATAGGACGGTAAGGGTCCCTTGTAAATATTTTAAGCTGTGTTATATAGGACTTGTAGATCCCTTGTAATATTGTTCTGTGTTATATAGGACTGTAGGGGTCCCTTGTAATATTTTGAGCTGGCTATATAGGACTGTAAGGGTCCCTTGTAATATTTGAGCTGTGTTCTATAGGACTGTAAGGGTCCCTTGTAATATTTGAGCTGTGTATATGGACTGTAAGGATCCCTTGTAATATTTTGAGCTGTGTTATATAGGACTGAAGGATACCTTGCAATATTTGAGCTTGTTATATAGGACTGTAAGGATCCCTTGTAATATTTTGAGCTGCGTTCTATAGGACTGTAAGGATCCTTGTTATATGGAGCTGGTGGTTATATAGGACTGTAAGGATCCGTTGTAATATTTTGAGCTGTGTTATATAGGACTGTAAGGATCCCTTGTAATATTTTGAGCTGCGTTATATAGGACTGTAAGGATCCCTTGTAATATTTTGAGCTGTGTTATATAGGACTGTAAGGGTCCCTTGTAATATTTTGAGCTGTGTTATATAGGACTGTAAGGGTCCCTTGTAATATTTTAAGCTGTGTTATATAGGACTGTAAGGGTCCCTTGTAATATTTTAAGCTGTGTTATATAGGACTGTAAGGGTCCCTTGTAATATTTTAAGCTGTGCTATATAGGACTGTAAGGGTCCCTTGTAATATTTTGAGTTGTGCTATATAGGACTGTAAGGATCCCTTGTAATATTTTGAGCTGTGTTATATAGGACTGTAAGGATCCCTTGTAATATTTTGAGCTGTGTTATATAGGACTGTAAGGATTCCTTGTAATATGTTACAATATTTTTGTGCTATCTAGTACTGTTACATCTTTATGTATATTAGTAACTGCTGTTTGTATGTTAACAGATCATCTATTGTAGGCTTTGTTTCTTTATCAGTAATATTAGTGTTTATATTTTCTACAAATTACATTTTTATACTTTGCCAAAAACATAAATAAAAGTTAATGTTCAGGTTAATTGTTTATTCCAGTAAGAATCAGAAAGGATATTGGAGGAATTTGAAAGTATTCCAGTCTTGAGGTTTTGGGTCCTGAGATCCTAAAAGTGGGTGTAGAATTTTGTGAGTGTAATCTTCTTTCGCCACTAAGTGTGTACACAAGCACTGAAGGGTTTTATACCCTCTTGTATTTCTTCTTTCCAAAACAGGGCTTTTTCAACCTTAAAGCCTCACCCAGCACAGGAAAAATCCTGAAGACTGGAGCAGTCCCTTTAATATTATAGCTGGAAAGTCTGAGATGGATATAGACACATTAACACATTCAGCAATCAAACCCAAACAAACCTATGACAAGCTGCCTTTCTAATACATTTTGGATAATTAGGGTTTTGCCATTGAACATTTTAAACAACCTCAAGATAACATTACATAGATCATTTTACCGAGAGCTTTCTGGATCTCTCGGTTCCTAACACTGTATATAATAGGGTTCAATAACGGTGTCACCATTGTGTATAAAAACGAGAACATTTTATTGACATTGGATGACTGTCCCTTGGATGGAACTGTATATTTAGCAATCAGTATCCCATAATATGTACAGACAACTGTAAGGTGGGAGATACAGGTGGAGAAGGCTTTCTGTCTCCCAGTGCTGGTAGAGATCCTCAGGATGGCCAAGATAATCCTGATATATGATGAAATGACAAACAATAAAGGTAAAATAGCCAAAGATATACTTACTAAAGTTTTCAGTATTTCCACAATTACCTTATCTGCACAGGAAACTTCAAGAAGAGGAGCATAATCACAATAAATATAATCAAGTGTATTACACCCACAGAACCCTGGGTAACTGATAGCATTTATCACAATCAAAGCAGAAAGGAACACCAGTATCCATGACCATATTACTAGAAAATGTGAATGTCTACTGGTCATGATGTTGACATAGTGTAATGAATGGCATATAGCTAGGAATCGGTCATATGACATCACAGTGAGTAATAAACATTCATTTCCTGTAAAGAAACTAGAAACACAGTACTGAGTAACACAATCAGAGACAGACATGGTTTTGCCATCACTTAATAAGGTGGAAAGTAGGTTTGGCCCAACACTTGTAGACAACATGATGTCATTGACAGACAGATGACATAGGAAGAAATACATGGGAGATCTGAGGTTCCGACTTCCAAGATACAAACCAATTATCATGGAGTTTACAGTTAATGACATAATATAAATCACAATGCACAGAAAGAAGAGAAGAACCTTCAGGGTACGAGAACCAGAAAATCCAAGGAGAAGGAATTCTGTGATTCTTGTTCTATTGCAGTTACTTCTATTACTCATAGTCCAGCAGCAGCAAATACCAAATAAACGTAAATGAATTGCCTTTATAGTATTTATAATCTGCTGTCTTTTTATGTTTTTATATAATTAGCCTTGATTTCAGTTCTGTAAAATAATTTTATAAATAAATGTTAGTTCATCTATTATTATAAGTTCAGGTCATTAATGCCCAATCAGAAGGAAACATAAAAGTGTTTGAACAGATCAACAGAAATGTAGCACTGACCCTGATCTGGCATTTAACGTTGGGTTTATAAAGCTTTGAGATTGTTTTAAGCAACTGAAAAATCCCAACTAGACCAATTAGTTATTAAATAAGAAGTCTCTATGCAATATCAATGCAAGCATCTTAAAAAAGGAATATCCACAGTGGAGATCACCTCACTATGATGTTGTGGGCGCTAATCAGGTGACAGGTACAACATAACTGTGTTGGAGTTAACTACATGAAGTTGTTGGGACATGGGAAAGGGGAGGGAGGGCGAGGCGGGAGGGAGGAGGGAGGGAGGCGGGAGGGGGGAGGGAGGGAAAGGGAGGGAGGGAGGGAGGGGAGGAGGGAGGGGAGGCGGGAAAGAGAGGGGCGGATGGAGGATTTCCTCTCTTTCTCTCTCTCTTTTTATTTCAGGTAGGAGGGAGGCGAGGAGGGAAAGAGCGAGGGTATGAGCGGGAGGGAGCGGGACGAGAGCGGAGCGGGGGTAGGGCAGGTGAGGGAGGGAGGACGGAACGAGAGGGAGGTGAAGGGAGGGAGGAGGGAGAGGAGAGGGAGGGAGGGCGGGAGGAGGGAATACAAGCGAGGGAGCGGGAGGCGGAAAGCGAGGGAGGGAGGTAGGCGGGAAAGAGAGGGAGGGGAGTGAGGGAGTGATGAGGGAAAATGAGGGTATGGAGGGGGGAGGATTGGAAGAGAGCTGAGTCGAGGTAGGGAGGAGGTGCAAGAGAGAGGGAGGAGGGATGGGAGGAGGGAAAGAGAGAGGAGGGTAGGAGGAGGAAAGGAGAGGGAAGGAGGGAGGGAGGAGTGAACGATAGGTGGGAGGTATGGAGTAGTGAAAGATGATGCTGGCGGGCTTAGGGAGGAGTGAAAGATAGAGTGAGGGGATTTCTCTGCCCGATAGATGAGGGGGGGAGGAGGCAATCGAGCGGTAGTCTGTGAGGCGGATTTCCCGCTCCTGTAGTGAGTCTTTATGCTTTAACGCTGAGCTTTCTAGGTCTTCTTTACATATCTCTTTAGGTCTTTCTTTCTTCTTCTGATCCCTCTCTCTTTCTCTCTTTCTTTTCTTCTGGTCTCTTCTTCTTTCTTCTTTTCTTATAAATTGCAATTGCAAATTTCTAATAAAAAACTTGGATAATCTAGGAATGACAACAGACTCCCCTCTTTCTTCAGCCATCTTACTGAGTATGGGCATCTTGAGGGTCCACCGCGGTGGAGTGCACCTCTTATATGGTTTGCAGACAAACCCTAATCCGTTCTGATTGTCAATTTTTAATGCATGGTTTACATGTTTTACATTAAACCAATCAGAAATTTTGAAATCTGATTGGTGCATGTAAAAACATGTAAACCACCTGCCGCGCCCCCTTGAGGAATGCGACCCACCCGCGGCGATCCTTTCTGGCATACCATCCCAGCCCCCTGTACTCTCAGCTCTTTTTCACAATCCTCAGGTGGCAACGTAAAAATGCGGGGATCCGAGATTAGTGCAGCGCTTCAGTTACTGCCCACTTATTAAATAGAAGGCGGTGGACTGTCCGATATAGGGCGAAAAGTTAACTTTTAACTTTTCATGGCCGCTTTCCGCCCATTTATAAATCGCGATTTTGGCAAAAATGGCGGGAAAGGCGGCCACGAAAACATAACGCTCGTTATAAAATGGCCCCTTGGTGCACAAAATTGCATTGTGGAGACAAAAAATTATTTTGACTAATTTTTTTTTTTATTTCTGAAAAAAAACTGCATTTTGTGTACTAAAAACATTAACTAATACACTGAATTTGGTCAACAAAGCTTTCTTTTTGCCAGGATAATGTTAGTCTTTACTAATTATGTGTTTCATTTCGCTGTACAAAACATTTTTTTTTTAACCAAAATGTACATTTTGGTTGTACAATTGTTTTTTGTTGACTAAATGTTAATTTGTTACCCCCACATTTCTTTTGGTCGACTAAATATAGTTTTGTCGCCAAAGTAATGTTTTTTTATTGACTAAATCTATATTTTTCTGCTACAACATTTATTTTGGTTGAATTAATATATTTTTGTCAAAAAGCCACCCCATACTTTTGATTAAAGATAAAGTTAGGGTCCGAATCGAACCCGGTTTCGAAGCTACTTTTGAGCGTTACTGAGGCTTCTTTCCAGGGCTACTGAGGCTACATTTGAGGGCTACTGAATACACAAGGCTATCCTCTTAAAAACAGTTTTGTATATTCGGTAACCTTTGAAAGTAGAGTGTAGACACTTGAAAACTGCTCTTATCAAGAGGAAGTTTGTCTTTAATCCATTTCGGTTATAATAGTCACCCCCAGACCATTTCCTAAGTCCCCATGTCATTTACACTAACTTACAATTACCAATTATACCTTAAATTCCCTCTGAACTTTCGGATATTTTTCCCGTTGGCTTTTATGGATCTGTTTTCGGATTTTTTCAGAATTCCTAAAATCCGAAAACGCAACTAAACTCAACTTTGGAACCTAAGCGGAGTGGTTTTGTTCTAATTTTACATCGATTATCTTCTAATTTCATATGGAATGTTCGAAGTTTGGAATCCAATATTCAAATTCCGATCCCCCACCCTAGTACCAGTAATTAACTCATTCATTATCTATAGCGGATTTTCTAATCCTATTGATTGTGTTCTGCAGACTGTTATTTTGGGATTATAACCTTCTGGCTAGTTAGCAGAGTTTACATAGCAGTGGCTTTCTTCTGCTGAGAATTCTGGGAGTTGTAGTCCTGTTAGTTACTAAAGTAGGAGTTAGTCCAAGACACATAACATGTAAAGTGAATTAAGATGTAATTTAAGTTATATTGTGTGATTGGTTCTACACCAATCACACAACTGCACTGACAGTATTAAAGGGTAAATTCATGTATAACTTATAGTAGTAGTATTTGAGGATGAATAAAAACATACGTCCATCCAGTCCAACCCATCCAGCAATATCCTCATTTCCTGCCTAACTGTTGATCCAGAGGAAGGCAAAAAAACTCCACCAAATTTATGAAGGGGGAAAAAAATCCTTCCTGACTCCAAGTGGCAATCGGAAATTTCCCGATTTTTTAAACTGACCAATGAACCAACGTCCACTGGAAGACAGTTCCATAGCTTTACCGTTCTCACAGTGAAAAACCCCACGGCCGCGATAGGTATCGCGGGAATAGCGCTCGCCGTTATAAATACGGCGATAGCGCTATTTTCGCGGCCGCGATGTGCGGCGGTTATTTTTTTGCGATATTATCGATTCTTTATAAATATGCCCCTTGGTTAAAGTAATTGTTAAATGAATTGGTAAAATCAATTGTTAAACTTAAAAAGATGTGTTTACTATTGTTTTATATATGGGGGGAAGGGGTAACAAGAAGGGAAAAGGATTTTTTGTATTTTGATTTCACACTTTCCTTTTAGCCCATATGTATCCCCATTTTAGAAGTGAAATATTGTCATATTTTGATACCTTGGTATTAAAGTGGGGTAATTCACCTAAAAAATGTATGATTTTTCAGATGCGAAGTGGTGCGATGTGTGTTTTTTTCGCTTTTTAATAAATAAGGCGAAACGAACCCCAAATGGCGCTATTTTCGCTGCGATGTGCTGCGCTAATTATTTGGCGAAAAAGACAATCCTTTATAAATATGCCCCTTAGTGATGCTTTGTTCAGCTATCCTAACTTCATTATTAATTTTAAAGTCCCCCATAATGAGTACACTACACCAATCAATGTCAGGGTAATTATAGACCCCCATAATGAGTACACTACACCAATCAATGTCAGGGTAATTAAAGTCCCCCATAATGAGTACACTACACCAATCAATGTCAGGGTAATTAAAGTCTCCCATAATGAGCACACTACACCAATCAATGTCAGGGTAATTAAAGTCCCCCATAATGAGTACACTACACCAATCAATGTCAGGGTAATTAAAGTCCCCCATAATGAGTACACTACACCAATCAATGTCAGGGTAATTGAAGTCCCCCATAATGAGCACACTCCCCAAACTTGCAGCCCTTGCCAACCACTGGCCTATCTACACCCTGCTTTCATCCTGGGCTATCTATCCCAGTGAGACTGCTAATACCCTCTCCCCCAACCTAGTTTAAAATCTCCTCCAACCCTCTAGCCATCTTCTCCCCTAAAACAGCTGCACCTCCATTAGTGAGGTGCAACCCATCCCTACTAAAGAGCCTGTAGCCGGCAGCAAAGTCTGCCCAGTTCTCTATTAAGACAAACCCTTTGCTCCTAAGCTCCCGCTGTCTCCCTGGCTTAGCACGTGGCTGCGGTAGTATTTCTGAAAACACTACCCTGGAGGTTCTTGCTTTTAACTTGGCCCCTAGCTCTCGGAAATCATGTTTAAGGACCTCATCTCCCCCTCTAACTTTGTCATTGGCACCAATGTGAACCAAGACCACTGGGTCACACCTGGCCCCACCCAATAATCTGTCTACACCAAGACCACTGGGTCACACCTGGCCCCACCCAATAATCTGTCTACACGATACACCACATGCCGAATCCTAGCACCAGGCAGGCAACACACAGTTTGGCATGTAGGGTCTTCATGGCAGATTACCCTATCTACCTTCCTTATAATGGAGTCTTCTACCACTACCTCCTGCCTAGCATTCCTGATCCTTAGTTCCTCCTTGTATCAGAGATAGCAGACCCCTGGGTTCTCAAGGGACTAGCCCCCTCCATACACGCTAATTCCGAGGTGTCCTCCTCCAATTCATTACCTAAGGCGGCAATTCTGTTGGGATGGGCAATCTGGGAAGAAGCCACCCTACCCTTCCAATTCTGTTGGGATGGGCAATCTGGGAAGAAGCCACCCTACCCTTCCGTCCCCCACTTCCCCTAGCGACCCTAACAAAACTACCTCCCCCCTCAACCTTCCCTGTCCCACTTCCACCCACCTCTATAATGGCCCCAGCCAGTGCCTGCTGGTCCTGCTCCCTTCTGGTCTTACTTTTGTGCTGTGCACTTTTGGATGCATGCACAACTTGGAATGCCTGTGTAAACAAGTACACAAGTAGTGAATTCCATTTTGTATGCGTAACACCACTGCACTCTGGTCCTGTCCCCTCCAGTCTTTCTACCCTCTGTGCCTACCCTCTCTCCAGTCCTCTCCCTTCTGGTCCAGCCCCCTCTCTGGTTCTGCCCTTCTCCTGTCCTGTCTGCCCCCTCTGGTCTTTCCCCTCTCCAGTCCTGGCCTTCCCTAGTTCTGGCTCCTCTCTACTCTTGACCCCTACAGCCTGTTCCCCCTCCATTCCTGCCCCTATTCTGCCCTGCACCACTTCCTATCCTGCCGTCTTCCAGTCTTGCCCCTCCTATCGTTCTCTCCTCCTGTACTGCCCCCATCTGGTTCTGCCCCTCTCCTTTCTTCCCCCTACAGTCTTGCCTTCTCTTAGCCTGTCCCAATTTTAGGTCCTGTTCCCCCTTTGGTCCTGTCCCCCTCTCTGGTCCTATCTACCGTTGATCCTGCCTGCCCCTTCCTTTCAGCACTTCTTCAGCTCTGATCTCTCTGGTTCCCCCGTTGTTCCTTACCCCATTAATTCTGCCCCCCTCTGGTCCTGTCCCTCCCCAATTCCTGCCTCCCCTAGTCCTAGTCGCACCCTAACAGAGTTGTATGTATGAAATGTCCCCAATGTCCAGTGTGAACACACACGGGCCTGTATGTATGAAATGTCCCCAATGTCCAGTGCGCACACACACGGACCTGTATGTATGAAATGTCCCCAATGTCCAGTGTACACACACACGGACCTGTATGTATGAAATGTCCCCAATGTCCAGTGCACACACACGGACCTGTATGTATGAAATGTCCCCAATGTCCAGTGCACACACACACGAACCTGTATGTATGAAATGTCTCCAATGTCCAGTGTGAACACACACGGACCTGTATGTATGAAATGTCTCCAATGTCCAGTGCACACACAAGGACCTGTATGTATGAAATGCTCCAATGTCCAGTGCACACACACGGACCTGTATGATATGAAATTCCCCAATGTCCAGTGACACACACACAGGACCTGTATGGATGAAATGTCTCCCAATGTCCAGGCACACCACAAGACCTGAGTATGAAATGTCTCCAATGTCCATGCACACACCAAACAGGAAAATGTATGTATGAAATGTCCCCAATGTCCAGTGCACACACACACAGACCTGTATGTATGAAATGTCCTCAATGTCCAGTGCGCACACACACACAGACCTGTATGTATGAAATGTCCCCAATGTCCAGTGTGCACACACACAGACCTGTATGTATGAAATATCCCCAATGTCCAGTGCACACACACACAGACCTGTATGTATGAAATGTCCCCAATGTCCAGTGCACACACACGGACCTGTATATATGAAATGTCCCCAATGTTCAGTGTGCACACACACGGACCTGTATATATGAAATGTCCTCAATGTCCAGTGCACACACACACGGACCTGTATGTATGAAATATCCCCAATGTCCAGTGCACACACCAACAGACCTGTATGTATATAAAATGTTCCCAATGTCCAGTGTGCACACACACACGGACCTGTATGTATGAAATGTCCCCAATGTCCAGTGCGCACACACACACGGACATGTGATTGTATGAATGTCCCCAATGTCCGTGCACCACAACAGACCTGTATGTATAAATTCCTCAATGTCCAGTGTGCAACACACACAGACCTTGTATGATAAAATGTCCCCAATGTCCAGTGCAACACACACGACCTGTATGTATGAAATGTCCCCAATGTCCAGTGCACCACACACAGACCTGTATGTATAAATGTCCCAATGGCCAGTGTGCAACACACACAGACCTGTATGTATGAAGAATGCCCCAATGTCCAGTGGCACACACACAGAACTGTATGTATGAAATGTCCCCAAGTCCAGTGCACACACACACAGGACCTGTATGTATGAAATGCCCCAATGTCAGTGCCACACACACGGACCTGTATGTATTGAAATGTCCCCAATGTCCGGTGCACACCAACACGGACCTGTATGTATGAAATGTCCCAATGTCCAGTGTGCACACAACACGGAGACCTGTATGTATGAACATCCCCAATGTCCAGTGGCACACCACACAGACCGTATGTATGAAATGTCCCCAATGTCCAGTGCACACACACACGGACCTGTAATGTATGCAAATGTCCCCAAAGTCCAGTGCACACACACACGAGACTGTATGTATGAAAAGTCCCAATGTCCAGTGTGCACACACACGGACCTGTATGTATGAAATGTCCCCAATGTCCAGTGTGCACACAACACACGACCTGTATGTAGAAATGTCCCCAAGTCCCAGTGCACACACCAACACACCTGTATTATGAAATGTCCCCAATGTACCAGTGCACACACACACGGGACCTGTAGATGAAATGTCCCCAATGTCCAGTGCACACACACACCGACCTGTAGTATGAAAATGGCCTCAATGTCCAGTGCAGCACACACCACGGACCTGTATGTAGAAATGTCCCCAAGTCCAGGTGCACACACACGACCTGATATGTATGAAATCCCCAAGTGCCAGTGCACACACACACGACCTGATATGTATGAAATGTCCCCACATGTCCAGTGCACACACACGGACCTGTATGATATGAAATGTCCCCAATGTAGGTGCACCACACAGGACCTGTATATGAAATGTCCCAATGTCCAGTGCACACACACAACGAACCTGTATGTATGAAAAAATCCACCATGTCCCAGTTGCACACACACACAGACCTGTTGTATGAAAGTCCCCAATGTCCAGTGCACCACACACACGGACCTGTATGATGAAATGTCCCAATGTCCAGTGCAAACACACGACTATGTTATATAAAATGTCCCCAATGTCAGTGCACACACAAGACCTGTATTATGAAATGTCCCAAAGTCCAGTGCACACAACACACGGAACTGTATATGAAATGTCCCCAAAGTCCAGTGCACACACACACGGACCTGTATATATGAAAAGTCCCCATGTCCAGTGTGCACACCACAGGACCTGTATGTATGAAATGTCCCCAATGTCCAGTGACACACAACACGACCTGTATGTATGAAAATGTCTCCAATGTCCAGTGCACACACACAGGGACCTGTATGTATGAAATGTCCCCAATGTCCAGTGCACCACACACAAACCTGTATGTATGAAATGTCCCCAAGGGCCAGTGCACACACACACGACCTGTATTATGAAATGTCCCCAATGTCAGTGCAACCACAACGGACCTGTAGTATTAAAATGTCCCAATGTCCAGTGCACACACAGACCTGTATGTATGAAATGTCCCCAAGTCCAGTGCACACACACACGACTGTAGTATGAAATGTCCTCAATGTCCAGTGACACACACACGGACCTGTATTATATGAAATTCCCAATGTCCAGTGTGCACCCACAGGACCTGTATGATGAAATGTCCCAATGTCCAGTGCACACACACACAGACCTGTAGGTATGAAATGTCCCCAATGTCCAGTGCACACACACACGACCTGTATGTATGAATGTCCTCAATGTCCAGTGCACACACACCGGACCTGTAGTATGAAATCCCAATGTCCAGTGCACACACGACATGTAGTATGAAATGTCCCCAATGTCCAGTGCCAACACCACGGACCTGTATGTATGAAATTGTCCTCAATGTCCAGTGCACACACACACAGACCTGTATGTATGAAAGTACCCCAATGTCCAGTGCACACACACACGGACCTGTATGTATGAAATGTCCCAATGTCCAGTGCAACACAACAGACCTGTATGTATGAAATGTCCAATGTCCAGTGCCACACCACACGGACCTGTATGTATGAAATGTCCCCAATGTCCAGTGCACACACAGACCTGTATGTATGAAATGTCCCAATGTCCAGTGCACACACACACAGAACTGTATGATGAAATGTCCCCAATGTCCAGTGCACACACACAGGACCTGTATGTATGAAATGTCCCCAATGTCCAGTGCACACCACGGACCTGTAGGTATGAATGTCCCAAGTCCAGTGACCACACACACGGACCTGTATGTATGAAATGTCCAATGTCCAGTGCACACACACACAGACCTGTATGTATGAAGTCCCCAATGTCCAGTGCACACACACCACGGACCTGTATGTATGAAATGTCCCAATGTCCAGTGCACACACACACGACCTGTGGTATGAAATGTCCCCAATGTCCAGTGCCACACACACGGACCTGTATGTATGAAATGTCCCCAATGTCCAGTGCACACACACAGACCTGTATGTTATGAAATGTCCCCAATGTCCAGTTGCACACACACGGACCTGTATGTATGAAATGTCCCCAATGTCAGTGCACACACACAGACCTGTAGTGATTGAAATGTCCCCAATGTCCAGTGCCACACACACGGACTTTGTATATGAAATGTCCCCAATGTCCAGTGCACACACACGACCCTGTATGTATGAAATGTCCCCAATGTCCAGTGTGCAACCCCACACACGGACCTGTATGTATGAAATGTCCCCAATGTCCAGTGCACACACACGGACCTGTATGTATGAAATGTCCCCCAATGTCCAGTGCAACCACACACAGGACCTGTAGTATGAAATGTCCCCAATGTCCAGTGACACACACGGCCTGTATGTATGAAATGTCCCCAATGTCCAGTGCACACACACGGAACTGTAGTTGAAAATGGCCCCAATGTCCATGTGACACACACAACGGACCTGTAGTATATGAAATGTCCCAATGTCCAGTGCACACACACGGACCTTTATGTAGAAATGTCCCCAATGTCCAGTGTGCACACACACACAGGACCGTGTATGGTATGAAATGTCCCCAATGTCCAGTGACAACACCACACGACCTGTATGTATGAAATGTCCCCAATGTCCAGTGCACACACACACAGACCTGTAGGTATGAAATGTCCCCAATGTCCAGTGTACACACACACACAGACCTGTAGGTATGAAATGTCCTCAATGTCCAGTGCACACACACACGGACCTGTATGTATGAAATGTCCCCAATGTCCAGTGCACACACATACGGACCTGTAGTATGAAATGTCCTCAATGTCCAGTGTCACACCACACGGACCTGTATATAGAAATGTCCCCAATGTCCAGTGCACACACACACACGGACCGTATGTATGAAATGTCCCCAATGTCCAGTGTGCAACACACACAGGACCTGTATGTATATGAAATGCCCCCAATGTCCAGTGCCCACAACACACGGACCTGTATGTATGAAATGTCCCCATGTCCAGTGCACCACACACAGACCTGTAGTATGAAATGTCCCCAAGTCCAGTGTGCACACACACGGACCTGTATGTATGAAATGTCCCCAATGTCCAGTGCACACACACACAGACCTGTAGTATGAAAGTCCCCAATGTCCAGTGTTACACACACACACAGACCTGTAGTATTGAAATGTCCCAAGTCCAGTGCACACACACACGGACTGTATGTATGAAATGTCCCCAATGTCCAGTGCACACCCACACGGACCTGTATGTATGAAATGTCCTCAATGTCCAGTGCACACACACACGGACCTGTATATATGAAAAGGTCCCCAAGTCCAGTGCACACACCACACACGGACCTGTATGTATGAAATGTCCCCAATGTCATGTCCAGTGCACACACACACACGGACCTGTATATATGAAATGTCCCCAATGTCCAGTGCACACACACCACGGACCTGTATATATGAAATGTCCCCAATGTCAGTGCACACACACGGACCTTATATTGAAATGTCCAATGTCCAGTGCCACACCAACACCCTGTATGTTGAAATGTCCCCAAAGTCCAGTGCACACACACACGGCACTGTATGTATGAAATGTCCTCAATGTCCAGTGCACACACACACGGACCTGTATATATGAAATGTCCCCAAAGTCCAGTGCACACACCCATGGAACTGTATGTATGAAATGTCCTCAATGTCCAGTGGCACCACAAGGACCTGTATGTATGAGAATGTCCTCAAGTCCAGTGTGCACACACACGGACCTGGTATATTGAAATGTCCCCAATGTCCAGTGCAACACACACGGACACTGTATGTATGAAATGTCCCATGTCCAGTGTGCACACACACAGACCTGTATGTTGAAATGTCCCCAATGTCAGTGCGCACACACAGACAGACCTGTATGTATGAAATGTCCCCAATGTCCAGTGCGCACACACAGACAGACCTGTATGTATGAAATGTCCCCAATGTCCAGTGCACACACACACGGACCTGTATGTATGAAATGTCTCCAATGTTCAGTTGCACACACACAACGGACCTGTATGTATGAAATGTCCTCAATGGTCCAGTGTACACACACAAAGAACCTGTATGTATGAAAATGTCCTCATGTTCAGGCCACCACACACACGGACCTGTATGTATGAAATGTCTCCAATGTCCAGTGCACACACACACACGAACCTGTATGTATGAAATGTCCTCAATGTCCAGTGCACACACACACGGACCTGTATATATGAAATGTCCCCAAAGTCCAGTGCACACACACATGGAACTGTATGTATGAAATGTCCTCAATGTCCAGTGTGCACACACGGACCTGTATGTATGAAATGTCCTCAATGTCCAGTGTGCACACACACGGACCTGTATATATGAAATGTCCCCAATGTCCAGTGCACACACACACGGAACTGTATGTATGAAATGTCCTCAATGTCCAGTGTGCACACACACAGACCTGTATGTATGAAATGTCCCCAATGTCCAGTGCGCACACACAGACAGACCTGTATGTATGAAATGTCCCCAATGTCCAGTGCACACACACACGGACCTGTATGTATGAAATGTCTCCAATGTTCAGTGCACACACACACGGACCTGTATGTATGAAATGTCCTCAATGTCCAGTGTACACACACACAGACCTGTATGTATGAAATGTCCTCAATGTTCAGTGCACACACACACGGACCTGTATGTATGAAATGTCTCCAATGTCCAGTGCACACACACACGGACCTGTATGTATGAAATGTCCCCAAAGTCCAGTGTACACACACACAGACCTGTATGTTTGAAATGTCCCCAATGTCCAGTGTGCACACACACAGGACCTGTATGTATGAAAATTCCCCATGTCCTTGCACACACCGGACCTGTATGTAATGAAATGTCCCCAATGTCCAGTGCACAACACACACAAACCTGTATGTATGAAATGTCCCCAATGTCCAGTGCACACACACACAGACCTGTATGTATGTAAATGTCCCCAATGTCCAGTGCACACAACACACGACCTGTATGATGAAATGTCCTCAATGTCCAGTGCGCACACACCACAGCACCCTTTTATGTATGAAATGTCCCCAATGTCCTGTGCACACACACAGCCTGTATGTATGAAATTCCCCAAGTCCAGTGCACACACACCCAACCTGTATGTATGAAATGTCCCCAAGTCCAGTGCACAACACACGACCTGTATATATGAAATGTCCCCAATGTTCAGTGGTGCACACACACGGACCTGTATATATGAAATGTCCTCAATGTCCGTGCACACACACACGCCCATGTATTATGAAAACCACCAATGTCCAGTGTGCACACACACAGACCGTATGTATGATGTCCCCAATGTCCCAGTGCACACACACACGGACCTGTTATAGTAAATGTCCCCAAGTCCAGTGCAACACCACACGGACCTGTATATAAAAATGTCCCCAATTCCAGTGCACACACACACGGACCTGTATATATGAAATGTCCCCAAGTCCAGTGCACCACACACGACCTGTTATATATAAAATGTCCCCAAAGTCCAGTGCACCACACACCGACCTGTATGATAAATGTCCCCAATGTCCAGTGCCACACCACCGACCTGTATGTTATGAAATGTCCCCAAAGTCCAGTGGCACACACACACGGACCTGTATGTATGAAATGTCTCCAATGTCCAGTGCACACACACACGGACCTGTATGTATGAAATGTCCCCAAAGTCCAGTGCACACCACACAGACCTGTATGTATGAAATGTCCCCAATGTCCAGTGCAACACACACACAAGACCTGTATATATGAAATCTCCCCAATGTCCAGTGCGCACACACACACGGACCTGTGTATAAATGTCCCAATGTCCAGTGTCACACAGACCTGTATGTATGAATGTCCCCCAAGTCCAGTTCACACACAACACAGACCTGTATGTATGAAATGTCCTCAATGTCCAGTGCACACACACACGGACCTGTATATTAAAATGTCCCAATGTCCAGTGTGAACACACACAACCTGTATGTATGAAATGTCCTCAATGTCCAGTGCACCCAACCAGACCTGTAGGTATGAAATGTCCCCAATGTCCAGTGCACACACACACAGACCTGTATGTATGAAATGTCCTCAATGTCCAGTGCACACACACGCGCGGACCTGTACGTATGAAATGTCCCCAATGTCCAGTGCACACACAGACCTTGTAGTATGAAATGTCTCCAATCCAGTGCGCACACACAGGACCTGTATGTATGAAATGTCCCAATGTCCGTGCACACACACCAGACCTGTAGGTATGAAATGTCCCCAATGTCCAGTCCACACACACACGGACCTGTATGTATGAAATGTCCCAATGTCCAGTGCACACACACACAGACCTGTATGTATGAAATGTCCTCAATTGTCCAGTGCACACACACCGCGGACCTGTATGTATATAATGTCCCCAATGTCCAGTGCACACACCAGACCTGTATGTATGAAATGTCCTCAATGTCCAGTGCACACAAACACAGGACCTGTATGTATGAAATGTCCCCAATGTCCGTGACACACACCCACACCAGACCTGTTGTATGAAATGTCCCCAATGTCCAGTGCACACACAGACCTGTATGTATGAAATGTCTCCAATGTCCAGTGCGCACACACACGGACCTGTATGTATGAAATGTCCTCAATGTCCAGTGCACACACACACAGACCTGTAGTATGAAATGCCCCAATGTCCAGTGCACACACACACACGGACCTGTATGTATGAATGCCCCAATGTCAGTGCACACACACACAGAGCCTGGTTGGTATGAAATGTCCCAATGTCCAGTGCGCACACACACGGAACCTGTATGTATAAAATGTCCCCATGTCCAGTGCACCACACGACCTGTATGTATGAAATGTCCCCAATGTCCAGTGCACACACACGGACCTGTATGTATGAAATGTCCCCAATGTCCAGTGCACACACACAGACCTGTAGGTATGAAATGTCCCCAATGTCCAGTGCGCACACACACGGACCTGTATATATGAAATGTCCCCAATGTCCAGTGCACACACACTGACCTGTATGTATGAATGTCCCCAATGTCCATGTGCACACACACGACCTGTATGTATGAAATGTCCCCAATGTCCAGTGCACACACACGGACCTGTATGTATGAAATGTCCCCCAATGTCCAGTGCACACACACCAGACCTGAGTATGAAATGTCCCCAATGTCCAGTGTGTACCCACACGGACTGTATGTAATGAAATGTCCCCAATGTCCAGTGCACACACACAGAACTGTAGTATGAAATGTCCCCAATGTCCAGTGTGCACACACACGGACCTGTAGGTATGAAAAGCCCCAATGTCCAGTGTGCACAACACACGGACCTGTATGTATGAAATGTCCCAATGTCCAGTGCACACACACACACACCTGTAGGTATGAAATGTCCCAATGTCCAGTGTACACACACACAGACCTGTAGGTATGAAATGTCCCCAATGTCCAGTGCACACACACACAGACCTGTAGGTATGAAATGTCCCCAATGTCCAGTGACACACACAACAGACCTGTAGGTATGAAATGTCCAATGTCCAGTGCACACAACACACGGACCTGTATGTATGAAATGTCCCCAATGTGCCAGTGCACCACACATACGGACCTGTTAGGTATAAATGTCCTCAATGTCCAGTGTACACACACACGGACCTGTATATATGAAATGTCCCAATGTCCAGTGCACACACACACACGGACCTGTATGTGAAATGTCCCCAATGTCCAGTGCACACACAACACGGACCTGTATATGAAATGCCCCCAATGTCCAGTGCACACACACACACGGACCTGTATGTATGAAATGTCCCCAATGTCCAGTGCACCACCACACAGCCTGTATGTATGAAATGTCCCCAATGTCCAGTGTGCACAACACACGGACCTGTATGTATGAAATGTCCCCAATGTCCAGTGCACACACCACGACCTGTAGGTATGAAATGTCCCCAATGCCAATGTCCAGTACCACACACACAGACCGGTAGGTATGAAATGTCCTCAATGTCCATGACACAAACACGACCTGTATGTATGAAATGTCCCCAATGTCCAGTGCCACACACACGGACCTGTAGGTATGAAATGTCCTCAAGTCCAGTGCACACACACACGGACCTGTATATAGAAATGTCCCCAATGTCCAGTGCACACACCAACACGACCTGTATGTATGAAATGTCCCCAATGTCCAGTGCACACACACACACGGACCTGTATATATGAAATGTCCCCAATGTCCAGTGCACACACACACGGACCTGTATATATGAAATGTCCCCAATGTCCAGTGCACACACACGGACCTGATATATGAAATGTCCCAATTTCCAGTGCACACACAACACGGACCTGTATGTATGAAATGTCCCCAATCCAGTGCACACACACGGAACTGTATGTATGAAATGTCCTCAATGTCCAGTGCACACACACACGGACCTGTATATATGAAATGTCCCCAAAGTCCAGTGCACACACACATGGAACTGTATGTATGAAATGTCCTCAATGTCCAGTGTGCACACACGACCTGTATGTATGAAATGTCCTCAATGTCCAGTGCACACACACGGACCTTGTATATATGAAATGTCCCCAATGTCCAGTGCAACACACACGGAACTGTATGTATGAAATGTCCTCAATGTCCAGTGTGCACACACAGCACCTGTATGTATGAAATGTCCCCATGTCCAGTGCGCACACACAGACAGACCTGTATGTATGAAATGTCCCCAATGTCCAGTGCGCACACAGACAGACCTGTATGTATGAAATGTCCCCAATGTCCGTGCACACACACACGGACCTGTATGTATGAAATGTCTCCAATTCAGTGCAACACACACGGACCTGTATGTATGAAATGTCCTCAATTCCAGTGTACACCACACACAGACCTGTATGTATGAAATGTCCTCAATGTTCAGTGCACACACACACGGACCTGTATGTATGAATGTCTCCAATGTCCGTGCACACACACACACGAACCTGTATGTTGAAATGTCCTCAATGTCCAGTGCACACACACACGACCTGTATATATGAAATGTCCCCAAAGTCCGTGCACACACACATGGAATGTATGTATGAAATGTCCTCAATGTCCAGTGTGCACACACGGACTGTATGTATGAAATGTCCTCATGTCCAGTGTGCACACACACCACGGACCTGTATTATGAAATGTCCCCAATGTCCAGTGCACACACACACGACTGTATGTATGAATGTCTCAATGTCCAGTGGCACACACACAGACTGTATGTATGAAATGTCCCCAATGTCCAGTGCACACACACAGAAGACCTGTATGTATGAAATGTCCCCAATGTCCAGTGCACACACACACGGACCTGTATGTATGAAATGTCTCCAATGTTCAGTGCACACACACACGGACCTGTATGTATGAAATGTCCTCAATGTCCAGTGTACACACAACAGACCTGTATGTATGAAAGTCCTCCAATGTTCAGTGCACACCACACACGGACCTGTATGTATGAAATGTCCAATGTCCAGTGACACCACACACGGACCTGTATGTATGAAATGTCCTCCAATGTTCAGTGCACACACACACGGACCTTGTAGTTGAAATGTCCTCAATTCAGTGCACACACACACGGAACCTGTAGGTATGAAAAAATGTCCTCAAATGTCCAGGGCAACACAACGAACCGTATGTATGAAATGTCCCCCAATGTCCAGTGCGCACACACACGGACCTGTATGTATGAAATGTCCCCAATGTCCAGTGCACACACACACGGACCTGTATGTATGAAATGTCCTCAATGTCCAGTGTGCACACACACGGACCTGTATGTATGAAATGTCCCCAATGTCCAGTGTGCACACACAAGGACCTGTATGTATGAAATGTCCCCAATGTCCAGTGCACACACACACAGACCTGTATGTATGAAATATCCCCAATGTCCAGTGCACGCACACACTGACCTGTATGTATGAAATGTCCCCAATGTCCAGTGCACACACACACGAACCTGTATGTATGAAATGTCTCCAATGTCCAGTGTGAACACACACACGGTGAAAAAGAATGTTCCACAGAGGACGGATCCCCTAGATGATGACATATTGTGTTGTCTTTAACAATATTAAAATCACACATGATAAATTCCCTGGAAAAACAATGGAATGACTATGTTTATTAGGGATGAAAAATTTGTTTCAAAACAAATCTGGTTTCTATTCCGAAATGCTGGTTTTCCAAAATCCACGGATCAAATAGATTTTTCTACATATTCAAAACTCTCAACTTTTCATTGAAAAATCGAAATTTGAAAATTCCATTCGAAAATGTAAAAAAATTTCATTTGGTAGGTTGGCTACCTTCAGATACTTACCCTGCTTGCTTTATTAACTATTTGCATACTGCTTCCCATCATCTGCTTGCTTCACTTACATCGGAGACTATCCCTGTCGATGACCATGAGCTTGAATTTTGCAATTTGAACATGATTTACCATTGTTCATATTTCTACAGGATGTAGGACAACAAAGTTTGTCTACGTAGAGAAGTTACTGTGTCTCCTGACATATTAGCGTGGTAGAGCACAGCTCGTATATAACCGGTCATAGTTACAAAATAATAAAGGTGGTGGCTGGGGGGTCATTATTTTTTTTTAATTTAAAATCTAAATCAGCAAAAAAGAGAAAAGAACTCATTTAATTATCAATTAAAATGTATCATTAATCAATTGGCAAGGACAATATGTCCAATTTTACAATGAATTAACCCAACCTTTAGTATAAAGGTTCGTAAACACTTGCGATCGCGGGTCCCGCCGATAAAGGACCTACACACGGGCTGATTATCGGGCGAAATGAACCCTGAGAGCCAACAATAAAGACAGTGCAGCCAAACAGAAAACAATGTTAAACCATCAGAGTAATTGGTTACTGTCCTTTGTCCATAAACTTTTGTCCCTGTGTTAGAGAGCTTCACAAATAATAATGTTTGCACTAGGGTAATCGTCAACGTAACTGTCCTTAATCAACAATCACATACACAATCATAGGTATCCGTAGGGTGTACTATGTATATATATCCCATGCACTATTTCCAAATACTTCATCCGCCATTCATAAAGTGCAGTTCGTGTGATTTGGGGAACTTATATTGTGACAATTTACCGCCAGTTAATATCTTTGAAGTCATGCTGTCTTAAATAAATGTGTCTTTAGCTTAAGAATGTATGAAAAGCTTGAAGTAGCACGCATGTGAAGGAAGTGACTGGATATTGAAGTTTATTGCCATTAATCCTCTCACAGGTGCACCTGGGTATCCCCTTCTAGGTAAAGAACCGCCAGTGGGGTGTACAAAGTCACTGTCTGGTTGGCACAACAATAAAACAAGACGTCAGTCCATACTCCCCCTTTTCATTTGTTTCAAATCTAATCCACCCAGTGCCATATAAATACTTCCTTCAAATGAAGATTTGTGTGTTTCCAAATAATGTTTAGATGAATGGACAATTCTCCCCTTCCCAACCATATCCCAAAGTGGTTTTCTGAATCGCCCTTTTGTGCTCTCCAATTCTGTTAGATTAGAGTTTTACCTATGTACCATTTATTACATGTGCATTTAATCCCATGAATAACAAACCGTGATTTACAATTAAAAAACATTGTCCACTTGTGTACCCCACCATAATCAAATCTCTTCCCTTTCCTACATGTTTATAGTTAACACACCAGCCACACTTGAACATACCCCTCAGACATTTCATATTGATATCCCTCTCCTCTGCCTGATTACTGACTGGTAGTATACTGGAGGAAAGAATATCCTTCACTGTGTTTGGTCTTTGTCCCCCTGTAATATAGGCCAATTTTTCTTCAAAATACTCTTAATATATAGACAACTTTTACAAGGAGACCGAGTTGGCATATATGCTGGGACCCATAGTGTTATATACATAAACTATATAAATGGTACACTAACTTATATTGTGTTAGTACTTTATGATTCATACTCTAATTCATTTAAACAGGGAGAGAATCTCTCTGCCACCATCTAAGATGGCGGCGGTGGCTACTCTCGTGAGAACTTGAGAATAACAGTAAGCAAAATTACTTACTTCCCGAGAAATCAGTTAGAGTGATGTCATTCCGTCACTCACCGCTGATTGGGTCCCATTATCTTTATCTACTTCCGATAAGAAAATGGAAGTAGCGCCATTGAGAAAGCTCTTCTCAAGAGCGAAACGCGTTTGGAGCTTGTTTGCTCCCCCCTTACCAGCATCTATGCCTCCAGTCTTTATATTCTAGGTCTCCTCCTTGTCGACCATTGTCTGACTGTTCCGTGCATGGACTCAGGGTCTTGACTGTCTAACTGATTCACTACATGACGATAAGTATATTGATTATAGTCACTTATATGTTACTGATCTGAGGGGCTGTGAATGTTCTGGTTATTACATCTGCAGGGGGGATGCAGGCGTGGGAGTACCCCAATTAGGGGTTCTCTTTTTGTTTTGTTTGATGAATAAATATTGTTGATTTGCACCGTATCTCCTCCTTTCTTTTTTTTGTATGTGCATTTATATTTCATGAGGAGAGTGCAACGATTTGACTTGAGATTTATATGAGTGCATCTGACTTATGTTTGTAGCTTTATAATTCGTTGGACGGAACATTCTGATTTCGGAAACCGATGGGTTCCTTGTCGGATCCTTATTCTAGAACCTATTGCTGTTGGATAAAAGTTAGTTCCCTATGGAATATTAGATTAGTAGATAGATCAATGTTTAATTATTAAATCTTCCTGATATCACACACACACGGTAATGGCACATTCATTTTGTGATCTAATGTTGATTACAGGATGATATAAATGTTAATAGGTCATTAGAAGTGTTAAGGGTGTGTGACGAGCCTAATAAATTCAGCAGTACATTAAACCTCAGACACTTTAAATGTCCAGGTCTACTCACTATAAATAACCTGGGTCTGTCTGGATTTGCTTGTATTTCATTCCATCACCACCTCTTTGTAAAATAATCCAATCAAATTTAGGGGCATCATCACTTTTATTTGATTAACTTATTGCATAGCCCTTTAATTATAAGAAAAAAGTGCACTGATATTTAACCCCATAATAACACCATATTATGTATTTTTCAGTAGTGAATATTCTACTACCTGATATTATCCAGCATGCAGAATGACAGTCCCTGTGTGTTTTCATTCAACTGAAGCTTAAAATCAAACCTATTAAGTTGTACACAGGATAAGGACCTAAACACTAGGCCGTTACCCTTGGGGGTACAGCTGGTACACTGGGTATGTACCTTCTAGGATACCTCACTTCTCCAATTTGGTTTAAGGCAGCTGAGTGCCTTTGGATTTTGAGTCCAGGATATATCCAGGATCTTTACCGACCTTGTGATCATTTCTATCTTTTGTTGTTTGACTACGTCTGATGGAGCTTTTGCCTGGTTGCACCCACTTAACTAGTGTTAACTGCCCCTCTCTCTACTGGGACCTTGGGATTTTATAATATCAACCCAAAACAAAACTTCATTAATCTAATATAGGAAGGTGGAAATGGCATGGGTAATGTTTTCCATGTCTGGCCATCTATCTTGAATCTATCTGTCTGTCTATATATATATCTAACTCTCTATTATCTATGGTGTATCTATTATGTATCTATCATCATCAATCTGTCTATCTATCATTTATCTATCATCTATCTATCATCGACTTATTTTCTAGATGCAGATAAAAAGATAGTGTACACTCTACCTTCAGGTGATTTAAAGGCCTGGGTGCCTATCTATCTATCTATCTATCTATCTATCTATCTATCATCTATCTATCTATCTATCTACCTATCTACCTATCTATCTATCTATCTATCTACCTATCTACCTATCTATCTATCTATCTATCTATCTATCTTTATATGATTTATCTATCTATCTATCTACCTGTCTATCTTTCTATGATTTATCTATCTACCTACCTATCTATAATTTATCTATTATCTATATCTATCTATCTATCTATCTATCATCTATCTATCTATCTATTATCTATCTATCTATCTATCGATTATCTATCTATCTATCTATCTATCTATCTATCTATCTATCTATCCCAGGCAGATAACATGAAAAGGAGTGCTAATTGTTTCTTCTATGTATCTATTATCTGTCTGTCTTTTTATCTATATATTATCTATCTGTTATCTGATCTATCTGTCTATTATCTGTCTGTCTATCTATTATCTGTCTGTCTATCTATTATCTTTCTATTATCTGTCTGTCTATCTATTGTCTGTATGTCTGTCTATCTATTATCGTTCTATCTATTATCTGTCTGTCTATTATCTGTCTGTCTATTATCTTTCTATATATTATCTGTCTGTCTGTCTATTATCTGTCTGTTTATTATGTTTCTATCTATTATCTGTCTGTCTGTCTGTCTGTCTATCTATTATCTTTCTATCTATTATCTGGCTGTCTGTCTATTATCTGTCTGTCTATTATCTTTCTATATATTATATGTCTGTCTGTCTATTATCTGTCTGTCTATTATGTTTCTATCTATTATCTGTCTGTCTGTCTGTCTGTCTATCTATTATCTTTCTATCTATTATCTGGCTGTCTGTCTATTATCTGTCTGTCTATTATCTTTCTATCTATTATCTGTCTGTCTGTCTGTCTATTATCTGTCTGTCTATTATCTTTCTATCTATTATCTGTCTGTCTGTCTATATATTATCTTTCTATTATCTGTATGTCTGTCTATCTATTGTCTGTCTGTTTGTCTATCTATTATCTTTCTAACTATTATCTGTCTGTCTGTATATTATCTGTCTATTATCTTTCTATCTATTATCTGTCTGTCTGTATATTATCTGTCTATTATCTTTCTATCTATTATCTATCTGTCTGTCTATTATATGTCTGTCTATTATCTTTCTATCTATTATCTGTCTGTCTGTCTGTCTATTATCTTTCTATCTATTATCTGTCTGTCTGTCTATTATCTGTCTGTCTATTATCTTTCTATTATCTGTCTGTCTGTCTATTATCTGTCTATTATCTTTCTATCTATTATCTGTATATCTATCTAATAATTAAAAGAGCAATCACAGTACATTATGGGGAGATATGTAAAGTCTGTTTATTTTCAATATGAAACTCCTGCGCAACCTTTGCAAACCTATTTACCAGAGGCTGTGCGGCCGATTGGACGTAAGTATTTAACGCCAGTCGATAGCACTTGTGGCTCTGGGTGATTCTGCCTCTATGGGTTTTTTCAGTGTAAATAAATTTAACCTTAATACAACGTTGATGTTAATTTAAAAGATTATTTTATATTTCATCTAATATAATAATATAGAGTTAATCTAAAAAGAGTCTGATGTAATAGTGCTACATTGTCATATGTCCCCATGGCTTGATCATTATCCCAAACACAAGAGATCCCCAAAGGTTTTCCCTAGGTGACTGTGTTACTGATTTCAGGTTATAAAAGATGATCAGTTAAGCTCTTTTCTACACTCAGCATTTGGGACCCATTCTGGTATTGTTGGAAATGTAATATCTTTCCTGTACAGGGTTTACATTGGAAAGAAAAGTTAGTATTTGCAACAGGACAGTATGTAATCATCTCTGTAACAACTATAGAAAAATCATGTACATTAAATGAATAGTTTGCTTTACATTAAGACATTTTCTTCAAGGCAATTTAGTATTGGTAACAGAATTTTTTAAAATGTCCTTCCTGAATTAGTGTAGAATTTTGTGAAGTATTTCCCCCCAAGTTTATAGTTTCTAACTTTTTGAGTTTCATGATCTTGGTCTGTGTGAACCTTTAGAGATTAACCTTTACGGTAAGTTTGGTACAATCCTACCATGGAAAAATGACCATCAACTCTTCATCCTTGAACATGAAGATATTTGCTTTGTAGACTTAACATTGTATAGAAATAGCAGTAAGGAAATGTATCGTTGATAAAGACAGGTAATATACATTTCAGTAGACTGAATTTGTGGTTTACTGCTAGGACCAAAATTTTTTTTGTGCATTTTATAAAGTGAAACAGAATTTTAAAAAAAAATTCAAAATGATTGGAAACTTTAAAAAAATATATTCAGTAAATTATATTAAACAGGGTCAAACATTCCAGTAACTTTGTACTTTTGTTAGATTTTCTTATCCTGTATATTTTGTCTAAAACCTTTACAAAAAGAAGTGTGTATGTGTGAGATTTCTATTTAAGATAAATTTTGTACTAGACTTTTCTTAAAAATAAAACACCCATTAGATCAGAAAAAGCTGTCTTAACATTGGCATAGTAGAGACTTCTATATGGTAAGTCCAGTCACCAAATGGGATTCTGTGTAATGTTCTGTCTTGTGTAGAGAACCGGATCTGACACGAAACCCCTTGGTTCCGAAATCCAAATGTTCTGCCCGAAACCGGACGGATCGTTCGGATTTCAGGACTTCAGAGCGTGTTTTCGGTTTTTATCGAACGTTCGAGCTATTTTCGAGCTAGCCTTGAACGTTCAATAATACTTGAAAATATGGTTGGAAACTCGAAAATAGTTTCCGATCGTATTTTCAAGGATTAGCGAACATTTGAGGCTATTATTTTTGAGAATTTTATATAATAGCTCGAACGTTCGATAAAAATCAAAACCGCTCTCCGAAGTCCTAAATTTAAGTTCCCTTTTCAGATTTTCTGATCTTTGGGATTTTCTCAAGATCCAAAAACCCAAAAATGGAACGAATCCTTGCAGTTTCTGCCATCTCTAGTCTTGTGTTCATGATGACAGTTTATTCACTTCCGTTTTAACTAAATTTTAAGCAGAATTAGGTAGCGTCTCTTGAAATATTTTCTAGCATTTTGCACACTTTGTACCCCCTAAAATTCTATTTCACCTGCACAAGCTTAGCTCTGTTATTATATCATATCAGCTGCAATCGGGTAAATACCCAAATTACCTAAGCAAACAGTACATCTGATGTTTTAGCTTCCTAAGATATACTGTGTGTTCTCTCCTTATTTGATTATTTTGTTTTTGGTCCAAACTTTCGCTTGGACACAGCCCTATATTCATCCACCATTCTCCTTCCTGAAATTTTCTTTAATTGTGTATTTATGTTCTTATTTCAGGCTCTTCCTCATTCATAGCAGTCTCCACCTTATCAACTCCCCTACAATCTGATGGGTAAGGTGTAGGTCATACCGTTATATCTAATGGACAATGGACATTATTCCTATCCATCCATCTTTTTTTTTGTTTATCATGTAGGAATACCTTTTATTCTCTTAAAGGACCAGTATTTTTGTCTCAACCATTTTAACTTTTACAGTGATAATCTTATAATACTTATTACTCCATTTAACTACTTTCTTTCCGTTTAACCAGTCCTTGGGTTCGTCCTTCCCCACGTTTCTGCCTCTTTCTTTTTTTGCTTTTAATGAATGAAACTGGGGAATTTTGTTCCGATAATGGTTCTACGGAACCAATTGAAATTTTGATAATCCGGTTGAGTTTACGGTTTTCAATGTTCGATTTTCTAACGGAAATTTCATATGTCATTTTCCAATTTCCAATTTTCAAATATTCGATGAAAAGTTCTGAGTTTTTACAATTTTGAAAAATCCGTTGAATTCGTGAATTATCGAAACTAGTAGTTCCAAATCGAAACAGGTTCATTTCGAAACTGGGATTCCTCACTAGTTGTAACTTTTTAATATTAAAGTTATATATTTCAGCTTGAATGTTCAGTGTGATTCATCAGCTGGTTTGGTAGGATATGATAATTTATTGTATATAACCATGAAATAATACTTATTGTTTTTACCAAAGATCTTTGACACATTCTCTCATCATCTCTTAACCTTGACCCTCTACATTCTTCTTTACCTTTGCACTGTACTGAACTTTACTGATCTAGTTCTTAGGCCTCGTATACATTATTTTTCAGACTGAAAGACTAATGATGTATAAACCAATTGGTAGTCTGCTAGTCCAAAAACAAGGACTCATCATACAAATTTCATAGTAAAATACTGTCAATGTTGGTGTTTTAGAATCACAGAAAAGGCACAGTTCTACCTATCAATCCATGTTGATGTTTCAGTATCCTTACACAATAGACACAGGACAATAGATATTTTTATAACCAGGGGGAACTTAAACTGATTTCCATGCTGGTATGATATTTCCGTACACATAAAATATCCTGACATCCTGTTATATGATATATATTCAGAAATAATATAGCCTTGTGGACAATGTTAATATGTGAATATTGCAGATAAACAGTATGAATGTGTGGGTTTAAGATATGTACACATATTTATCACAAACAACTGCTTTGCCTAACAAACTAAGATATATGGAGTCTCCCATTGTCCTCACCATGGCGGGATTTGCCTGTTTTTAAGGAATTAAAGGATATATCTTTGGAATGTAACAATTTTTATCTAACATGTGTAGAAGCCCTTACACCTTGTTGCGAAGTGCACTCTGTTAAAAAAATATTATTTTGTATTTTATCATTGACTGGACATTTATGCATTCATATTTCTTTAAGGTACAAGAATATTTTTATTTCTGTATATTACTAAACTATAGATACTCCCTACAATGAGTTTTTTGAAAGAGAGTCCGGGGATGCAGGAAGGGAAAGGCAAACTCTTTATTATTGAATATATTTTTACATTTTGTGTCTTTCCATCAGACAATGTATAAGAACCAGACATCGATCACTGAGATTTCTCTCTTGGGATTCCAGAATCTTTTCAACTTGAAGATTCCTCTCTTCACCCTGTTCCTTTTGATGTACATTTTGACAATCTATGAAAATGTCCTTATCATAGTGTTGGTGTCAACCAGTCAGAATCTCCAGACCCCCATGTACTTCTTCCTCCAGCAACTGTCCATATCTGACCTTCTGGCAACTACAAATATCGTACCCATCTTGCTCCAAACAGTCATTAAAGAAGAAGCCACAGTATCACTTGTTGGTTGTTTGACACAATTATATTTTTTTGGTAGTTTAGAAACATTTCAGAGTTTACTTCTAACAATAATGTCCTATGACAGGTATCTGGCCATCTGTAACCCTCTACGTTACACCTCTATCATGAACCCCAGCATTTGTGTTAAAGTGACTTCTGTGTCATGGGCAATTGGTTTTAGCACTGTAGTCATAACTATATATAGTATAGCACAACTACAGTTCTGTAAAGGAAACTTTATTGACCATTTCTTCTGTGATCTCGATCCTGTGCTAGAACTTTCTTGTTCAGACACATCCAAAGTAAAAATTCAAGCGATCATAGAGAGTACACCTTTTACTTGTATTCCTTTAATGATCATCATTGTATCATATGCCTACATTGGACATGATGTTCTAAAAATCAATTCAAGTACTGGAAAACAAAAAGCCTTCTCCACCTGCAGCTCCCACCTGGCTGTGGTGTCCATATTTTATGGGGTCTTAATCTCTATCTATGTGATTCCCCACAGCAAAAAATCAGTTGTCGTAGCTAAAGTTCTTTCTCTGTTGTACACAGTAGTGGTTCCATTGGTCAACCCACTGATTTATAGCCTGAGAAATAAAGATATGAAAGAAGCTTTCAAAAACAAGTTATTAAATTGATTATTCCTATTTGCAAAGATAAGGATGGATTTATGCAAGATTTGTTTTAACGTATTCTTTAATTCCAGCAATTATAAATATCTGCATTTACCATTAAATATATTAAAACTATCCTTAACATTTTTCTTGTATTGTCCCATACATTATAAAGACATACTGATAGGTTGTATGTGTACATAAAGTGATTAGATTGTAAGCTCTTCGGGGCAGAGCCTGATGTGAATTGCGTAAATAATTGTAAAGCGCTGCGGAATATGTGGCGCTATTTAAGAAATAAAATACATATATTATTATTATTATTATTAATATTATGGATTAATATAGCGCCAACATCTTCTGTGGCGCTTTACAATTACATAGTCATACATTACATACAGGGTAATATATATTATACAAAGTCATACATATTACATACACAGGTAATACATAAGTACGCAGTGATGATTTACTTACAGCAATACCGTGATAGTAGGAGAGAGGACCCTGCCCAAAGAGCTTACAGTCTAGAGGAAATACATTTGGTAAATTGTCACTTACTTGCCCCCAACTGATATACTTTGCACTTTATTACCTGTATTACTAACCAGATATTTAAGGATAATTATTGTCGCCATTCTGGCAGAGTAAGCTGGCTCCTCCTTCCATGCAGTCAATCAAGGCTGTCACTGCTGTCATCACAACCAATGATTGACTGCTGTTTCACCTACCTCCTCCTCCCAATATGCATCACCACATTTGGCAGCCCATTCTGATTATCTAGTTCCAAGTATTGTGTTATAACAAAACATACAGAGCTTGCTCTTAATGACCATTTTTAAGTCAATTATACAGTGAATAATGTACCCCTAACTGTAAATTATAAGGATATTAGAAGTCAATAAGGAGTTCTGTGTCCATTTAAAGGTACAAGGACACAGGCAGAGTTATACAGGGAACTCTGGGTACCACTCATGTATTATAAGGGATAATGTATCCCCTACTGTAAATTATAAGGATATTAGAAGTCACTGAGGAGTTCTGTGTCTATATAAAGGTACAAGGACACAGACTGAGTTATACAGGGAACTCTGGGTACCACTCATGTATTATAAGGGATAATGTATCCCCTGCTGTAAATTATAAGGATATTAGAAGTCACTGAGGAGTTCTGTGTCCATATAAAGGTACAAGGACACAGACTGAGTTATACAGGGAACTCTGGGTACCACTCATGTATTATAAGGGATAATGTATCCCCTACTGTAAATTATAATGATATTAGAAGTCACTGAGGAGTTCTGTGTCTATATAAAGGTACAAGGCCACAGACTGAGTTATACAGGGAACTCTGGGTAATACTCATGTATTATAAGGGATAGTGTATCCCCTACTGTACATTATAAGGATATTAGAAGTCACAGAAGATTTTCGTGACCATATAAAAGCACAAGGGAGAAGGCCAAGACAAAGAGGGAGTCTGTTCCTTTCATGCAGCTAAGGAATGGACCATTACAGTAAAGAGGGGGAGCAAGGAGAAAACCTTCATCTGGTCCTGTCTTCCTGAAATTGTAAGATCAGCTGCATATTTCATTGGGGGAGGATCTTTCTTCTTATAATTGATGTGCTACTACGCAGTTGCACGCCAATTATAAGAACATTATATATAGTTTGCACCATTGACTTTCCCTAAAGGTGTGGATTATAACAGAAAATGTATCCATACTTACATGACTGAACATGGCAGTGGTCACTAATGGGTTAATTCCTCCATCCCCACGCAGGACAGGAAGTATGCAAGCTTATAAAAATGTTCCCTCCCCCCCTAGCCAGTCCGGATTTGTCCCGAGCGTGACTATTGAGGGGAGGGAGCTTAGTGACCACTGCCATGTTCAGTCAAAAAGAAAATTTCGGTAAGTATGGATACATTTTCTGTTTTCCTATTCCTTCCATGGTAGTGGTCAGTAATGGGATATACCCATGCTGTGAGAATAAATGAGGGGAGGAAGTGCAAGTAAAAAAGTTTTATTTAGCCATAGCAGACTTCAAGACTTCCTCTCCAAAACTAGCAGAGGAAAGGTCTAGTTTGTAATGTTTTAAGAAATGATGAATGGAGCTCCAGGTGGCTGGAATGGATACTCCCGCTTGGCATGCCCAGGATGCAGCCACTGCTCTGGTCGAAGGAGCTTTGATACCAGGGAGTGACTCTTGTTGAGAGGAGGAATAGGCTTCCTTGATGCAGGAGGTGGTCCACCTCGACACTGATGATTTGGCAGGTTTGAGGCCTGTTCTTTTACCTGCATATAGAATTAGGAGAAAATCTGATTTCCTGAATTTAGTCGTTCTGTTAATATAGCACTTGATGCATCTGGCAACATCCAAGTTGTGGAAATTTTGTTCTTCCTCAGATTGAGGGTTGGAGAAAAAGTAATGAAGGATGATCTCCTTATTGACATGAAATTCCGATATGACTTTGGGAAGAAATGAGTCCTGCATTTTAATGATTAATCTGTTATCCAGGAAAAGAAGGTGTTGTTAGGTTTTTATCTCTGAAATCTCTGCAACCCTCCTGGCAGAGGTGATGGCAAGCAAGAACAACAGTTTCCAAGTGAGTTTTGGAAATGGATTCTATAGGATTCTAAAGGTTCAAAGGGGTCTAAATAAATCCTTCTTGTAGGAAATCTACAATGTGTGATTCTGAAATAGTTGAAACAGGTGGAGATTTTGATAGGCACCAGTTATTGAAAACTTTCCAGACTTTGTAATATGTGGCTGAAGTTGTATTCTTCCTTGCTTGAAGTAAGGTGGATATGGAGGATTCTGATAATCCTTTGTGCTTTAGTGTTTCCTTTTAAATAGCTAGGCCATTAAAGACAGTGTTTCTGGACTCATGAAGTTCACTGGACCTTGTGACAGGATATTGGGAATGTAAGGCAGGTGAAAGGTTTCTGCCAAACTCATCTCCTTCAATAGCAGAAACCATGGTCTCCTGGGCCACCACGGAGTCACAATGATTATCCTGGTATGATCCTCCCAAATCTTCTGTAGGACTTTCCCTATTAGCGGAAAAGGAGGAAAGACATAGGCTAGGCTGAATTTCCATTTGAAGGAGAAGGCATCCGTGAAGGTTGCTTTCTTTCTGGGGAACCTGGAGCAGAAGGTTTTGACCTTGGGATTCCGAGGGTTTTGACCTTGGGATTCTATCTGGTGTTGACCAAATTTTTTGACTATAAGACAGAATATCTGAGGGTGTAGGACATATTCCCCAGGAAGGATTATGAACCTTGGGATTCTATCTGGGGTTGACCAAATTTTTTGACTATAAGACAGAATATCTGAGGGTGTAGGACATATTCCCCAGGATGGATTCTGAACCTGCTCAGGAAATCTGCTTTAATGTTTTGTTGAGATGCGAGATATATGGCTTTCAGGTGTGATAGATTCGATTCCGCCCAAAGAAGGATTGCTAGAGACAGATTAAGAAGGTGAAGGCTCTTGGTTCCGCCTCTCTGATTTATGTAGGAAATCATGTTAAATTGTCCGAAACAATGAGGACTGAATTTGCTGAAATGGGAGGGAGAAATTTGACCAGGGCCAAAGTTTCTTGAAATTTATTGATGCTCCAATCATGTAATTTGACCACGAACCCTGAACGCAATTGTTTAAACAGTGAGCTCTCCAACCACTTAGGCACAAATCTGTGGTTAGTTTTATCCAATCCCTCTGACCTAGATGTATGGGTACCTCCACCAATGTAATGATTGAATCGTAGAGATGTCCGAACTTCGCAAAATCCGGTCCGCTCGAGGATCCGCGAATTTTCGAAAAAATTTGAAAATTCGAAAATCCGCAAGCAGACCCGTTAAAATTAAAAATACCCTTGAAATAACGAGATTTTTCGTATTTTCGGAAATTTTTGAAATTACGAGTTTTCACGTATTTTCACGTATGGAATTAAGAGAAATCCTTGTATTTTCGAAAATGTTTTCCCGTACTTTCGAAAATACGGGAAAACTCGTAATTTTGAATCGGAAGTTTGGAAGGCAGAAAATCCGGAAAAATCCGCCATTCGCGAACGGGATAAATCCGCGGCGGATCCGGGTTCGGATCCGCGAACCGGCCATCACTGTTGAATCGTTGGTTCTTGGAGATGAATCAGTTGAAGTGGGTCTCTGGCTTTCTTTCCCCATCGATTTAGGAAATTTGACTGGAATTGTCTAAGGTGAACCATGGTCCATTTGACAGATTGGGTTGTGGAAACAAAATTTCCCTATAAGTTGTTGACAAAATATGGCTGGTATCACCTTCCTGTTCTGTGCATTTAAAGGACAACTAAAACCACAGAACAACACTGAACCAGAAGGCAGAACACCTTGATATAAAGCCAGAAATCTGTGTCTTACCTCTCATTTTGTTCCGGGCACTGGGAAATTTACCTAAATAACATATTGTTTGTGCTTTATTTCACAGCATTCTAGTTTCACACAGTTTGGTCAACGACCATTATGTTCTGCACATGCTCAGTCCTTAGCTATGGCAGAAACTTGTTACAGTTGGTCACACCTATTAATATTCTCTAGCCAATTGTTTTACAGGACAGATAAAGCAAGGAAGCATGTGACTGAGGTCAGGGGGTGTGGTCTGACACTGCACATACAAACAGATACTTCATCCAGTTACATTTACTTTAATACAATTTACCTAGGTGGTATTTTATAGCTTATTGGTGTTTTTTATGGGGGTTGTTTTCAGATTCTGGAGTATAAAAAATGGATTTAGTTCTCCTTTAATACCAGTTTTGCTAATTCTTCTTTCTTGTGAAGAGGAAGAGAGAATTGATGAAGATACATGTCCAGATGGGCCCTGAGGAAATCCATGTTTTGTGAAGGATTGTGTTGAGATTTTGACCAATTTACTAGCCATCCATGGTTCTGTAAAGAAGAGAGGGCCTTTGATTTCTTACCAGGATATAATATAGGTAGGAAAAAAGGAAAATGCCCTCTGCTCTCAAAGAAGCAATTAGGGGAGAGAGAACCTTGGTGAAGATCCCTGGGGCTGTTGCCAGTCCAAAAGGGAGTGCCTTGTACTGGAAATGACTGTTCAGGATGAAGAATCTTAGAAACCTTTGATGTTGTGGTAGAATAGGCACATGTAGGTAGGTATCCTGAAGGTCTATCTTCGTTAGCCAGTCGCCTTTTCTCAAGTGAAGAGATATGGAGTTCAGGGTTTCTATTTTGAAAGTTTTGATTTTTAGAAAAGAGTTTAGGGTCTTTAAGTCAAGGATCACCCTGTACTTTCCAGATGTTTTCTTTTTTAAAAATAAGCCAGAGTATACCCCTGAAGCAACTTGATCTTTTGGAACTGGTTCTATGACACTTTTGTTTAATAGGTCTGAAATTACACTTTGTAAAGCCTGAAGGGCTTCTGGTTTCTTTGGAATGGTTGAGCATGTGAAGGAATCTGGAGGAGTTGTTTTGAATTGTAGGTGATGACCCAGTATTTCCAACACCCACTTGTCTTTTGTTGTGTGAGCCCATACAGATCTGAAAGCCAAGAGTCTCCCCCCTACCTGGCTCTGAGGGGCTCTCGTACCTTCATAAGGTTTTCTTTCCTTCTCTTTTGATTTTTTGAGAATGAAAAGTTTGAGGCTGGTTCATCTTTCATGGTCTGTGGGATAAGTTTCTTCCAGGTCTGTAAACCCTGGTTTCCTTGAGAGTCATAGAGTCTATTCTTGAAGAGCATCTGAATCTAGGTCTGGACTGGGGTAAGAACATGCCTTTTGCTGCTGAGTTCCTGGCTATGGCATTGTCAAGTTTTTTCCTGAATAATAGTTCCTCTTCGAAAGGTATGCCCAATAAACTCATTTTTGATGGAATATCTGCCTTCCATTGGTGAAGCCAAAGAGATCTTCTACAGTGGGTCGTGAGAGCCATAGTACAAGCAGAAATAAGTTGTCCAATGCTGTTTCAGAACAAAAATCTTTGGCTAGTCTGACATCTTTGATGGCATTAATGATGTCATCGTTTGAAGTCCCTTTAAGAACTGCTTCTTCAATCTCTTTGAGCCATATGCCTACTGCTTTGGAAAGGTCAATATCCGCAATCGCGGGTCTGAGCGAAGCCCCTGCAACTAGACAGGATTTTTTTTAAATGGGGTCTTGCTTGTGATCCATGGGATCTTTCAATGCGACCTCTTCTTCGACGGGAAGTAAAGTTCTTTTTGATAACCTGGACAACGCTGCATCTAGTCTGCATAGATTGTCCCAGAATTTGCAGTCTTCTGCCTGAATAGGACACTTGTTGGCAAGCGATGGATACAGGGTGAATTTTCTGTCAGGGTCTTCCCACTCGTCTGATATCATTTTGGCCATGATGGGATGAAGATAAAATGTACTTTTCGGTGTTAGAGAATTGAACATTTTATCAGAAATGGATGGTGCATTTGACTCATCCTCTCCCAGTAAGGTGGTCTCATGGCCTTCATCAAGTTCTAAATGGTTTCAGGAGGGAATGACCTATCCAAGTCATTTTCAGCCATTCCTTGAGCTTCCCAACTTATAGA
The DNA here is from genome assembly GCA_019447015.1 of Hymenochirus boettgeri. NCBI lineage: Eukaryota > Metazoa > Chordata > Amphibia > Anura > Pipidae > Hymenochirus > Hymenochirus boettgeri. The sequence goes on along the minus strand of CM033471.1, from coordinate 269,937,462 downwards.
ACTGTAGTTTATACATAAGTCGTTCATGTGTCAAAGTTTTAAAAGCCTTAGCAAAATCTAGTTATACCGCATCCACTGCTATGTCAGAATCTAAATTCTTACTCACCTCTTCATAAAAACCCAGCAAGTTATTTTGACAAGATCTATTTCTAACGAATCCATGCTAATCATTTATTATATTATTACTTACTCATAAGTTAGACCTTGAGACATACTGTAGTCCAGGAAACATACAAAGCTCCTGGTATCTTCTCTACCACCGAAGTCAAACTTACAGGTCTACAGTTACAAGGCTGTGAATGACCCTTTTTGAATATTGCCATCAAATTGGCTTTTTTTTATAATCAAAATTTTCCTTTAAAACGTTTTGTCTTTACAAATGCTTATAAAATTGTCATTCTTAAAGGTTCTAAAATGCGGTTTTCATGTGATTGTTTTGGATAATTCACTATAACTCCTTTACCTGTATTCTTCCTGGGGATTTATTTTTCCGGTATCTGTTGGTCTTGTGAGTGGGCTTAATTATATCGGTTATAGTGTCAAAAAGGTTCTATTACTGTATATATTTATTTAGCGGCACATTTATAAAGAGGGCAATGTCGGTACCAGTGTATTCGTAAAAACAATTATTATACCATATTTATAAAAACAGGCAGTAATAGTGCAGAGAATCATTGCTTGAAGACTGTTAATGTTTGTAAAATAGACAAATTTCAAGAATTCAAATATAGCCAATCACATGCACACATGCATGCAGACAGACTTAAGGTGCCCATACATATTTACATTTTACTTACCCGACCGAGTGCTCCTGCATCATTTTCGATCGATCCTGCCGGAACTGCCTCTCCCATTCTGCTAAAATCCCATTTATTTTGCGATCGTATGTCGGTCGTATAGAAGAACGGGAGAGGTGGTTCCGGCAGGATTGATTAAATGTCGCGGGATCGCTCGGTCGAGTAAGTAAATCGAATATATGTATGTCCACCTTTACACACCATGCATGCAGACAGATACAGATATACACATTCCTTTACACACACACACCCCTCCGAAAAGCTCCCTAGATGCTTCATCTGAAAAACAGTCTGCATTTGGCCACTGCGGTGTGGGAAGCTTTCTGTGTGCCAGGGAGCTGGCTATCAGCAGTTTGCACACATCTGCAGAAGCTGAGGAACACACACGGAGGCATGGACGCACCACTTAGGGTTTTATTATATGGATACTTTGACGCATATCATGAGCTAGATAGTATAATAATGCTTTGATAGGATATCGTGGTCTAGATAATGTTATTTAATAAGTGAACCAAAAATGTTTATGGATAAAATTCATTATCACTTTCTTCCCAAATAAATATACATAAACCTATATTGCTACTTACTAATGATTATTTCACTAGTCACCAGTCTCAGATACATACTGTACGTTTGCATAAGTCAGGGTAACGTTTGTTCATCTATCTGCCCCTGCCTGAGGGGGTGGAGGGTACAGATCAACCATGTCAACACTGAGGAATGTATCACGTTATCCCTGGATGGCAGTAAGGCGTTTGTTTCTGTGGAGTGGGTCTATGTTGTGGAGGTCCTGGTGAGTTTTGGCCCCATTTTTACCAGGTGGGTGAGCTTTCATATGCAGCCCCTTTAGCACAGGTTCAAGTTAACAGCATCTTAACATAACCCTTTCCCTTATACAGATGCACATGTCAGGGATGCCCCCCTTTTGCCTGATATCCTCCTGAGGTCAAATCCGAACATATTAATTCTTCGGCTCTAACAATATGAGGAGGTCTGTACACAGATGATATAATAATATACCTGGAAAACTCTCGCCACTCTCTCACGGAGGCATTTAGCATCATATCCAACTTTGCCACATACTCTGGGCTATTATAAATTGGGATAAATCAGCCTTATTCACACTGGGCAACCTCAGTTTGGCTTCCTCACTATTTAGAAATAACTCACAACCAATTGCCCCCACAATTTTACCATTAAATTAAACACTTCTAATTGGGTGTTATATTTAATTCCTATACCGCGCACCCCTTTCCACTCCATCCTCTACCATGTGAGTTTGGAGTATTTGAAGAAGACCTCCTGGTCTAGAACTGACCTTTTTATTGCAGGCAGTACCTTCTGTGCTGGGAAAACGATAGTTTTGTGTTGGTTTTCACCCAGACGTCCTGAGATCAGAGAATGAGTGAGTCTGATTTCAGGCGACCTTCCTCTTATCAAGTTTATATACATAGAGACTGCCCAGACAAATATGACAAGATCTGGGGCAATTGGCTGGAATCTCCTGAAACTCTACCCATGTGAACCTTGATCCTCTACACACGTCTGGCTGGCTGGTGGCCTGGGGCAGTTGGGAGCGGCGCCTACTTAAAGATAATAACTTGAAAGTAAGAAACACTTCAATGTTACAGGTTTGAATTGTTTATTTTATTTCAAAGTAATTCGACACAATGCAAAGCTATTGGTTAATACAATGCTGTTACTGTAACAGAAAATGTGAAAATGACACAGAATATAATTGTAGTTTCGAATATATACATTTTTCAATGCAACGGCTTGTTAAAATAAAATGAATTTATATATATATAAATGTAATGGATCCTTCGCACTCCGTAACAGAGCAAACCAGCCTGGGTGTTACGGAATTGAAATGTATGCCAGCAAAATGTAACACAGAGCCCTCCTAGGACTTCTTACAAAACAATTGTATTCCATAACAGTAGGACTGTGCAGCCTACACTTTCGGCCTTCACTCACGAGCCGTCATCGGGTATGATGACGGCTCGTGAGTGAGGGCCGAAACGCGTAGGCTGCACAGTCCTACTGTTATGGAATACAATTGTTTGTTAAGAAGTCCTAGGAGGGCTCTGTGTTACATTTTGCTAGTATATATATATATATATATATATATATATATATATATATATATATATATATATCCAGGGGAGAGTTTTTAGATTGATCAGGCAGAATGTACAGTATTTCCCTTTGTCCAGTCTTATAACAAGAGATTGTGGATGGCTGATATAACTCTATAATAGTGTAACAGAGCACTAGACAGTACATCCCTTACTTTCCAGGGTCAGTCCATACTATACACACCAAAGCTTAAAGAAGTAAAATCTGTCTACTTCTTACAATGTGCAGCCCTTCTAGTTAATTATAAACAATTATATAAATGAATTTGAAGTACAACAGCTGGAATTGACTGTATTGTATCTGATAAAAATAATATTTATCATTTTAAATTTATAATTAAATAAGCTAATTCTACATTTACTATGCAGAAGAATCTGCATTCATTCAGATATTCTATTTCATAAACATAGGTCACAGATGCCATATTGATCTTTGTTCATTCTGCATTTATGTGTCCTAACTGCGCAAAAATCCGCGAGCGGACCCATTAAAACCTATTAAATGAAAGATCCTTCGAAAACACGAGGATTCTTCGAAAATACAAGGATTCTTCGGAAATACGGAGCCGAACATGTGGCTTGCGCCGTCCCAAAATGCAAAAAATCGGCGAAATTTAGAATTTACGAGGATTTCTTGTATTTTCACGTATTTTCAAAAATACGAGAAATCCTCGTACATTCGTAAATTTTCGAAAACGCAGTTCGGAAGGCGGAAAACCGGAAAATCCGCGATATTCGCCGTCCGCAAATGAGGTAAATCCGCCACGGATCCGGGTTCGGATCCGCGAACTGGGCCATCCTAACTAAGGATCCATTGTGAATGTTACTGCATTTCCCTGCTAATATTTACAATTCAATCTTATTATGAAATAAATAGAAAGAATTGGGAAAAGGGCTAAATATGTAATAGTGAATGTACTAATATCTAATAGAAGACAAAGTGTTCAAACCCACCTTAGGCTACATCTATAGGGTGTCTATTTCTTCCCCTTGTGCTTCTATGGGTTAGCTTCAAAAATACTGTATCTGTGTTGATAAGGCACTTCAATTGTGAACTCTTTGGGGTAGGACTTGATGTAAAATAATTGTAAAAGGGTTGCAAAGTATGTTCAGTGCAATTTGAAGGGCATGTCCACCCCCCTAAATAAAATCTAACCCACTACTGGCCCCACTGTGTAGTGTTAAAATAATCCGTACCTTACATCTCTGCTCCTTATGGTTCTCATGCAGTGCTTGTCCAAAGTGCAGGAAACTGAAGAGTAGGAGCTGTCTGTGAGTAAAAATATTTCTGCCCCTTCCTTGTCCCCTTGGAGGACTCTGGAATGCGCTTATTGAATATTGTAAATTGAATATCCGTCTCCCATTTACTTCTATTGGGTTCATTTTTGTATGTTCTAAATGTTTCGAAAATCAGATTTCAGAACGAAACTCACTGGTTTTGAACATCTCTAATGAAAAATGACATCACAGCCATTGAATGACTGCTGGTCTCTACGCCACCTTCTCTGTTTGAGGGCAGGCTGTATACAAAGTAAGAAGTTTGTATGTATTGTGGTTAGTGGCTTTGGGGAGAATCTACTTAAAGATATCAATACATTAATTTATTAGATTAAAGCCCTTATTTAGATTTAGTCTTCTGTAAAAAATTCTCATACCATAATACAAAGTATATACTAGTTTTAATGTATTTAAAGGTTCGTACACAGAAGGTGTAAGAACGGACGTTTCAGCCGATAATCGGCCCGTGTGTAGGCACTTTTTTGTCCAAAATGGACGTTTAGTTGGGGATCATTGACCGACCGGCCTGGCAGATCCCCGAACGAACGACCGTTTCGTTCCTACACATCGCGGGTCGGGACCCACGATTGCACGTGTGTACGAACCTTTAGAGTCTAACTTTAATATAAAATTGCATTACCTGATGTATGAATTGTCATATTTCCCTGAGGTTTAATCATTATCCCAAACACAAGAGATTGCCAAAGCTTTCCCTAGGTGACCACGTGCTACAGCGATCAGGTAATAAAAAGAGACCAGCTCAACTCTTCTCTACACTCAACATTTACGGCCTGTTCTGGAAGTCAAGTTAGTATCATTCTAAATGGCTATCTTTCCTCTATAGGGATTACATTGTTAATAAATCTTTGTCGTTGATGGCAAAAGGCAATAATCTCTGTAAGAACAATAGGATGATAATGTATATTTATTCTAATTTTTGTTTTTTGCTCTAGGACAATTTATTAGTAAGAAATTGTAACAGATTTTGTTTAAATTCAGTTTCTTTTTAAATTATTTTCTGCTAAATAAATTTACAATCTTAATTATATTTGTGATATGAACTGTATATAATATATCGTTCCCTGAAATATGTACCAATCTTACAGGGTTATTCAAAGTTCTTATCGTTTAAAATGGTGCTAATTTTGCCCCAACCAATCAGATGTTAGCTTTCAAATGTTAAATAAGATCTGATTGGTTGGGGCCAAATTTGCACCATTTTAAACAATAAGAACTTTTATTGAATAACCCTGTTATTGTCTTAATTTCTTGGTTTATTTCATTTGTCTTTATTTATTATTTCAGTATCTAAAACCCCTAATTGTTTATTGTTTGTGTGATTAATATTTAAGGTAAGTTTGGTAAAAAACCTACCAAGAGATCATCAAATGGGGATAATTTGCTGGTACAGGGTTTATGTTGTGTAGAAAAACACAAATTCTATTTAATCAAATGTACATTGCTTATTACTGTTTTTGCAGTGTTTAACTTCCACCTGGTATTTAAATTCTTTCTGTCTATCTTATAAATCAACACAATTTTTAATGTTATCCCAGTTTATTCAGAAATATTAGAAAGAACTTAATTCACTGTAGTCTTTATACTTTTAATATTAAAGGAAAAAAATATAAAATACATTTAATTTGTATTTTTGTTTATTATTTTTTATCATCTCCTATTGCTTTTTCTGTCTGTGCTTGTGAAGGTTCTCATTCATCCAGGTCATGGTATATCTGTAATATTCATTCATCCAGGTCATGGTATATCTGTAATATTCATTCATCCAGGTCACGGGTATTCTGTAATATTCATCCATCCAGGTCACGGTATATCTGTAATATTAATCCATCCAGGTCACGGTATATCTGATATTCATTCTCCAGGTCATGGATATCTGTAATATCATCCATCCAAGTCATGGTATATTGTAATATTCATCCATCCAGGTCATGGTAATCTGTAATATTCATCCATCCAGGTCATGGTATATCTGTAATATCATCCATCCAGGTCATGGTATATCTGTAATATTCATCCATCCAGGTCATGGTATATCTGTAATATTCATCATCCAGGTCAGGTATATCTGTAATATTCATCCATCAAGGTCATGGTATATCTGTAATATTCATCCATCCAGGTCACGGTATATCGTAATATTCATTCATCCAGGTCATGGTATATCTGTAATATTCATTCATCCAGGTCATGGTATATCTGTAATATTCATTCACTCCAGTCATGGTATATCGTAATAGTTCAATATCCGTCATGGATATCTGAATATTCATCCATCCAGGTCATGGTATATCTGTAATATTCATTCATCCAGGTCATGGTATATCTGTATATTCATTCATCCAGGTCATGGTATTCTGTAATATTCATCCATCCAGTCATGGTATATCTGTAATATTTCATTCATCAGGTTCTGGTATATCTGTAATATTCATTCATCCAGGTCATGGTATATCTGTAATAGTCCTTCATCCAGGTCATGGTATATCTGTAATATTCATCCATCCAAGTCATGGTATATCTGTAATAGTCATCCATCCAGGTCATGGTATATCTGTAATAGTCATCCATCTAGGTCATGGTATATCTGTAATATTCATCCATCCAGTTCATGGTATATCTGTAATATTCATCCATCCAGGTCACGGTATATCTGTAATATTCATCCATCCAGGTCACGGTATATCTGTAATATTCATCCATCCAGGTCACGGTATATCTGTAATATTCATCCATCCAGGTCACGGTATATCTGTAATATTCATTCTTCCAGGTCATGGTATATCTGTAATATGCATCCATCCAGGTCATGGTATATCTGTAATATTCATCCATCCAGGTCACGGTATATCTGTAATATTCATCCATCCAGGTCATGGTATTTTTGCTGTATTCAGTTAGATCAACTGGACTTTGAAGAGGTTTTGCTAGTCATCCGAATGACTTTCTCAATTCAGAAGGGAGAGATCCAGTCGGATGACTAGTAAAACGTCTTCAAGACCTAAACTGTAAGTCCAGTTGATCTAACTGAATACAACAGATGAACTTAATCTAAAACTTTATTACCCCTTGTTAGAAAATTGACATTTTGAGTAAACTTAGGAAGGTTTGATTTTAAAAGGTATTGCAGGTCAAAAATAAAGCTGGGCCATATAGATTTATTGAAGAACAGGAGCTGTTTCTTACCACCTATTCTTTAATAAATCAATCAGGAGTCAGGAGAGAGGGTAACTTACCTGTTCGCTCGCTCCCACAGCGCCTAGTCTGATAGGTCCTGACGGACTCTGACTTCTACGTGCATGCAAATCGCAAATGCCCAAGGGGCTAAACAACAGATTTTGTCCAATAGAGTTTTTTTTTTTTTTACCATCATGCATGCATGTGTGTGGTTTAAGGGGGGTTTGTCACACCCCAAACATTTAAGGCTGGGTACACACCATAACATTTTTCGTTCTCCACTTGGTGAGCTGGTTGGATTGCTGCGACCATTGTGAAGCCCATTAGGGGACGCACAATTGCTCATGATTTTCCAACATACCCAATAGTCCATTCGTCTGATCTGGACAGGTGTTTGAGGTCGGTAGTGTCCACCTGCAAATGCCCCATCGATTTTTTGCTCTGACCAACTGAAACACAGTAATATTGGTCAACCCCCCAAATTGGATGGAGTGTACCCAGCCTAAAGGTTTATACACACGTGCGATCACGGGTCCCGACCAGCGACACACGATGTGTCCGAACGTTCGTTTCGGCCGATAATCGTCCCGTGTATGGGCACTTTATTGACCGAAACGTCCATTCGGTCAGGGATCGTTGCCCCGGCTGACCAGGCGGATCTCCGAACGACCAGCCGTTTCGTCCAATAAAGGGCCCATACACAGGATGATTATTGGCCCAGACACATCGTGCATCGCGGGACGGTGTCTAGTGTTCCTATGATTAAGCTGCGTGACTCAAATTTTTTAGGATCTGAGTTACATAACACAGCACCGGCATATCAGTGGATGTTGTTCACTTAGATTTTGCAAAAGTTTTTGACAATCTGCTTGACTATGCAGGCAGATCAGATAAGTTAGTGCTGTTTACATTGGAGATGTGACATTTGTGCAGGGATATATGATCACTTAACACAAATATATTAATGGGCCATACAGTAAACTCTCTGGTGCATTGTTCACTAATCGGTCATATCAGAGGACACGTGGACATCCTTTAAGGTTGGAAGAAAAGAAGTTTCATCTTCAGGTTAGGAAAGGTTTCTTTACAGTGAGAACGGTGACACTGTGGAACATTCTTGGGTTAAAGAGGATGGTATAAAGGTTGTACTAGATGGACGTGTGTCTTTAGTCGACCTTAATTATTATATTACTAGGTCATAAAACACAGTAGTGAACAATATCTCCCATATAACAATACTGAGGACATGGTACCTTGGGTAAACAGAGAAACTTTTTCATCACGTGATACAATGTAACATGGGAAAACAGAAACTCTATTGGCTGATAATGAACTGGAGGATCCAATCCACATTGTTACATCACGTGATACATTGTAACATGGGAAAACAGAAACTCTATTGGCTGATAATGAACTGGAGGATCCAATCCACATTGTTACATCAGTCTGTAATATTTCATTCATCCAGTCAGGTATATCTGTAATATTCATCCATCCAGTGTCAGGTAATTCTGTAATATTCATTCCATCCAGGTCACGTATATCTGTAATATTCTTCATCCAGGTCATGGTATAATCTGTATATTCATCCCACTCCGTACACGTATATCTGTAATATTCATCCATCCAGGTCATGGTATTCTGTAATATTCCCACTCCAGGTCATGGTATCCTGTAATATTCATCCTCCAGGTCATGGTATATCTGTAATATTCATTCATCCAGGTCATGTATATCTGTAATATTCATACCAATCCATCGGTCATGGTATATCTGTAATATTCATCCATCCAGGTCACGGTATATCCATAGGTAATATTACATTCATCCAGGTCATGGTATATCTGTAAAATTCATTCATCCAGGTCATGGTATACTGTAATATTCATCCATCCAGGTCATGGTATATCTGTAATATCATCCATCCAGGTCATGGTATATCTGTAATATTCATCCATCCAGGTCACGGTATAGTCTGTAATATTCTTCATCCAGGTCATGGTATATCTGTAATATCATTCACCAGTCAGGTATATCTGTAATATTCATTCATCCAGGTCATGGTATATCTGTAATATTCATTCATCAGGTCATGGTATATCTGTAATATTCATCCATCCAGGTCATGGTATATCTGTATATATCATCCATCCAGGTCACGGTATATCTGTAATATTCATCCATCCAGGTCCGGTATATCTGTAATATTCATCCATCCAGGTCAGATATCGTAATATTCATCCATCCAGGTCCACGGTATATCTGTAATATTCATCCATCCAGGCACGGTATATCTGTAATATTCATCCATCCAGGTCACGGTATATCTGTAATATTCATCATCCAGGTCATGGTATATCTGTATATTCATCATCCAGGTCACGGTATATCGTAATATTCATTCATCCAGGTCACGGTATATCTGTAATATTCATCCATCCAGGTCACGGTATAATCTGTAATATTCATCCATCCAGGTCACGGTTTACTGTAATATTCATTCATCCAGGTCATCGGTATATCTGTAATATTCATCCATCCAGTCACGGTATATCTGTATATTCATCCATCCAGGTCATGGTATATCTGTTGTATTCAATTAGATCAAATGAAGTTTAGTCTGATGACTTTCGCTAGCATCCTACGGTTTCTCACATTCAGAATGACTTGTACAAGAATCTGTATCAATTACGTACCCTGTAAAATCCCAATTAGCATATCACAGCTAGGTTCTCATCCAATCACGCCCTTAACACTTGGCTGTGATATGCTAATTGGGATTTTCCAGGGTACATGCCACAGATTCTTGTACAAGTCATTCTGAATTGAGAAAGCCATTCGTATGACATGTATTACAGTGTAACATTGGAAAAAACAGAACCACTAATTGCTGATATAACTGTAGATCCAATCCACATTGTTTCTATGGTGATACATTGTAAGCATGAGAAAAAACGAAACTCTATTGACCTCATATGAACTGAGGATCCAATCCACATTGTTACATCATTTTATACATTGTAACTGGGAAACAGAAACTCTATTGCTGATAATGTACTGGGGATCCATCCACATTGTTACACTCACGTGAAACATTTGTAACATGGAAAACAGAAACTCTATTTGGCTGAAAATGACCTGGAGGTGATCAATCCACATTGTTACAATCACGTGTACATTGTAACATGGAAACAGAAACTCTATGGGCTGATAATGAACGGAGTATCCAATCCACTGTTACATCATGATACATTGTAACATGGGAAAACAGAAACTCTATTGGGCGTGATAATGTACTGGAGGAATTCCATCCACATTGTTACAATCACGTGATACTTGTAACAGGGGAAAACAGAAACTCTATTTGGCTGATAATGAACTTTAGAATCCAATCCACATGTTATATCACTGATCATTGTAACATGGGAAAACAAAACTCTATTGGCTGATAATGAACTGGAGGATCCAATCCACATTGTTACATCCCGTGATACATTGTAACATTGTAAAACAGAAACTCTATTGGCTGATAAATGTACTGAATGATCCAATCCACATTGTTACAACTCACGTGCTACTTGTAACATGGGGAAACAAACTCATTGCTGATATGAACTGAATGATCCAATCCACATTGTTAGCAATCACTGATACAATTGGTACATGGGAAAACAAAATTCTATTGGCTGAATAATGAAACTGAGGATCCAATCACATTGTTACTCCGTGATACATTGTGAACATGGGAAACATAAACTCTATTGCGTGATAATGAATCTGGAGGATCCAATCACATTGTTACATCTACGTGATTACTTGTACCGGGAAAAAACAAATCTATGGCTGATAGATGAACTGGGAGATCCAATCCACATTGTTTACATCCCATGATACATTGTATCGAGGGAACTGACTGTGGGACACAGAGTCTTCCCTCACAACAACCTGTCACCTCTCAGTGGGGAATTAAAATTCACATTGAAGTGAGAAGTCTGTCATTCCCTATTCCCATGGCCAACTCGCCCATTCCCCAACACCTGATGGGGACCAAAGACTGCAATGTCGGTAATTGTTCAATGGGTCAAATGGGGTTTCATCAGGGTCCACAGCAGTTGTTTTAAACTACATTTTTCGCCAGCATTCCCCGTTACAGGAAGCTGATAGACTACAAACAAATTCCCTGCCTGTAGTAAATAACACGTTAAGAAACCTGATTCTCAGTGATTTCCTAGCTGAGTTAAGCTGGTTTAAACCTGGTTCAGATCCTTCCTCCTGACGACAATTCAAACATCAGCGACCGGTCAGCCAGGAGCAAAGACTGTCATCAGCAGCAAAAGTACCACAGCCTGACGTTCCCCACACCGAGCATGTGGCCCATAGAAGTATCGCAACAATCTCTGTGGTTTTCGGACGCGTTGCCATCACCCTCAAATTCAACACATCGGTTGGACGCAGGTTGCGTCCCGGCCAAAATCCATGCCACTATTTTTGCCCATCGACTGTACACTGTGCTATTTATCCTATTGGACTCCCCATGTTTGTGTCACCCACTTTAAATGGGGAACAATACCAGACAGAAGCCAATTCCTGTTCATCACTTCACAACAATTTCATCAACAACACACCACAGGCACACATCACATCATCTGTTCATTTCAACATTCCACATCACAACACAAAACATCATTCACACATTTTTTTTTTTTTCACCAGCCATTCATTCACCACAACAACAACACCAATCACATTCATTCACACAACACAACACAACATCATTCACACTCAACATCCCCCAATTCACACACACTCACTTCAACATTTCCAGAAACACCTGTTCTCACATTCAGTTCACATCATCATCACAACACATCACACACACACACAAAACACACACATCATTCAATCACAATTCACATCAATTCACACACCAAATTCCATCCGGACAACAACAAAAACCACATTCACAACACAACACCAACACACAACATTCACACAATTCATTCACATCAGCACATGTTCATTTCAACACACACATCACAGTTCATCCTGTCATTCCTCTGTTGCCCAGTTCAGACCAGCTACAACATTCCTGTTCACTCATCAAACATCAACACACCCTTCACACATTCATTCCAATCCTGTTCAAAAAACACACATCAAAACACATCATCACACACAAACACACAAAACCACCCACACACAAACACACCAACATTCAACACACAGATCACACAACATCCATCAACCAAAGCAAGTCACAGTTCACACACATCAACACACACACAACATTCAAAATTCCTTTCACAAACCACACCACATCCACTCTACACATCACACACACCACAACACACCAAACAGTTTCAATCATCTAAATCACATCAAGCACAACACAACACACACACACACCTCATCATCAATTCACCCCAATCCCCATCACCACACAACACCAACAGTTCACACATCCAATCACATCAACATTTCTTCAACATCCACCAACAGTCTCCCACAAAACACACACACTGCCACACAACATCACACACATTCACACATTCAATCAACACACACAATTCAATCCGTTTCACACATTCTACCACACGTTCAATTCAACACAGTTCACACACATTCAGTTCACACACATCCTGTTCATCACAACAACAACACACACAAACACACATCACACCACACACATTCACACAGTTCATCACACATCACAATCACACATCCTGTTAATTCCACACATTCATCACCACCACACACCTCATCACACCACTTCACACACATCCAAACCAACTCCAACACCACACATTCTTCATCATTTCATTCACACATTCGATCCTGTTCATCACAACACCATCAACCATTCACCATCACACAGTTCATCCTGTTCCCCACCATCACACATCACATTCAATTCCCATATTCACACACACATCCATTTCCACAAACACACCCAACACACTTCACAACACAACCCACACCACCACAAAACACACATTCAAATTCATTGCACACACCCATTTCACCCCATCACACCCTCACAAAACAACATTTCATCACACATCCTGTTCACACATCAAGTCCACACCCAACGCACATCATCAACACATCACACCAATTCAACACATTCATTCACAGTTCAACACAAACACAATTCCTGTTCACCATCAAAAACACCTGTTTCACATTCCCACAAACACACACACACATGTAGCCCTTCCCCCCCCCCCCCCCCCCCCCCCATCGTAAAGTTTATTGGTGAATTTGCACGATCATCTACAGAATCAAGCGTAAAATCTGTCAAGGTCATCGGGAAACATTCATGGTACATCCTGATCTGTGTTGGGTTGGCTGAAATTGTGTAGCCGGTATGCTAATTTAAGGCGCCATAACAGGGAACCATTTTTTCAGCCATCAATAGACTGCCAGCAATATCTGCTGCCTATCAGCAAAAAACGATTGGGAAATATTTGATTCGCTCTTGCAGCACTCTAATGGTATGCAGATCCCCTTCTTTCTAGCTCAGGTAGTAAATAAAATTCCGTTTTTTAAGGTAAGTTTCCCCTATTTCAGGATATAAAGGGAAACCTTGTACCTAGAAAATCTGTATGTTTGCTACTCTGACCCTTTACAAAGCTTGAATGGTGAATGGAGAGATCCACAGAGAATGAACCTTGTGAATGAATGAATCGTCTAATTCTCAGGCCGCCCAGTACTCAGGAGGAACGTGTGTCTACTTCTGTGGACATGTGTTCCAAACAAAATGTGTTGTTGGATGGCCCAGTACATGTGACATAACATCACTTAGATGCAAGTTGGGAATTCAGTTTCCAACAGAAAAATACCCTCCAGCTGAGTCTCTGCAACCTCACATCTCTTAACCTGTTTTTGGTGGGTAAGGAGGCTGATGGCTTGGTGTGTGATTAGAAGTACGAGTGTAAGCTCTTTGGGAAGCGTGTTTGAGGTGAAATGAATAAACTTGGTAAAGCAGATGAGCACTTTATACAGAAAAATAAAATCTCTCCTGTATATTTCCCACCCATTACAATTCAGATGTGCCATATTTTTGTGATACCGCCCCTTTACAATCGGTTTAACGATTATTACTTTACGATCGTTATCTACAATAACGCAATCGAAATATTAACATCCCCATTGGATACATTACGGTAGTTTCTACCATATGGTATTTCTACGACTGGGGTGTCATTTATTAACGATCGTTCGACGTATGGCCGCGTCCTACTTACTGTAACGCACGGTTAACGCAATCGAGATACAGCTTGTTCTAAAATATTGTCCCTTCCAGTCTTAAAAAATCGTATTTATTGTGACGTTTTGGTGTGTCACCACCCTTCACATTACTGTCTAAGTAGGTGTACACACTGAAAGTCAAATAATAAGATTTTTTAAGACTGGAAGTGAGGTTTTTTCTATTGAATATGGTGACCCACTGGCAATGTCAGCATAGCAGTCAAGATGTGTGATTGGGTGTCAGGAATAAGCGTGGGGGTGGAAAATAATATTATCGTATCATCGGCATACAGCAGGGTCCAAGGACAGAGCCCTGCGGAACCCCAGCATTAAGAGGAACCTGAAGAATGTTTTTTTATCACATGACACAGAATAGATTCTGTTCTAGTAGGGGATTGTGGCCAGGATGTCTCTTCATTACGGCTGCCCAAGGAGTAAATATTTGCATTAGGAGGGAATGGTCAACCGTGTCGAAACCAAGGAGGTCAAGAAGAATGAGAATAGAAAAGTGACCTTTAAGCTTTGGGGCGCCTGAAGGTCATTCACAACTTTGCACAGAGCCATCTCCGTGGAGTTGTCATGGGCGAACTCTGACTGTAAGGGGACCAGTAATTTGAGGATTAAGATAATTACAATATGGAAAAGACAAGACGTTCTAGTAGCTTATAGGCTATCGTATAAGGGAGCTTGGCGGTGTAGTTAGCAAGAATAGGAGCTTTATTGTATGGGTTTTACGTGGGCGGTTTAAGGAGAAGGGAAAATACCAGATAACAAGGAGGCGTTGAATATGTGGGTTGTATAGGGGTGACTGCCTGATTAAAGTGCTTCAGTAGAGAGGGTATGGATCAAATGGAGATGTAGTGAGCGACGGACCGAAGCAGGTGAGAGACCTCTGACTGGGTCAGGGGCAAAAAGATTCAAGCATAAGAATTGTGTGTCATTGTATTTATGGAATTATTTATTATTTCAGCCCCCTTGTATTAGCTTTTTGTAATTATAATTGTGTACAGCGCAGCGTCCCCAAGTTCTCACTATAGAAATAACAATACATACATAGCTTTCCCTGGGGGGAACTGGTGGAAAACAAAGTATCTGTAATGATTAGTTCCCCTTTAACTCCCCTGCTCATGGAAGATAGGCCCTGCCTTTAACGATAATGTGTCCTGGTATAGTTCCCACCTATCCTGGGCCACATGGCTGGTGACAGAAGGAATTGATTGGATAAGGAACTGAAAGTGAACAATGCAGTTGAATTAGACCCTCATTTTGACAGCACTAGAGAAGTCTGTAGTTCTCCAGATACTAAACACATTCTGTGCCCTGGGGGACACTCTTCACACATTGGGGGATGGAGACTGGGAATCTCTTGTTTTTTACTCAATAAAAGTGAAAAAGTGCAAAGTGGTTGTCACCTGGGCACAAGTCAGTGCACCTTCTATCCCTTTGTAATGTAGTATGGGGATGAGGAATCCCTTGTCTGTCCTGGTCTAACTCCTGAAAGGGACAGACATTCCCAGGGTCCCCAATACACACCATACACCAGATTTAACATGTCGCCATGGCTTCTATTTCAGCTTTCTTCAATGGTAAACTAGGGAATTGGGAAATCCTTTTAATGTGAAAATACAATCAAGCATGCTGGGTAATTTTGCTGTACAATCCCCAAAACTCTTAATTACCTCTTTATATACAGTTGGTGTTGCCGGTCCAAATGTGACCTTTTCAAGCCAAATTCAGGTTTATACATGCAAGGGTTTTTGTATAAAGGGGAACATTTCTATTCTATTTTCCCCTTTAAGCCTTTTTATTAGTAAGGATAATGTAAATTGTTTTATCAGATGTTGGTGGCCTGTATCAGGAAAACGTGGATGGGTCTTTTTATATAACAGCAACTTTTGAAACCAATACCCAATGTTTTTATGCAACCAATGACTGTGAGACCCTATTCAGGAGCAGGCAATGAACGTCCAATGAAGGGGACACTGCACGTGTGTGGAGAGTCACAGGGTCATTCAATGATCCATCAGACGAATCACAAACAACAACACCGAAGGGGGCGTGAATCCCTCGTACATTGCCGTCTGGAGTGGGGCGTTTCGTGTGTGAAGCTTTATTTTGTGTGGTGAATCTGGAACCAAAAAAGATGTTACTTTGGAGAAGTTGTTACGCAGCAGCAGAATCTGCAATTTCACCATTAAATAAGTAAATATTAACATTTTAGATCATTTTAAAATGATGGTGGTCACGTTTATATTACATAAGAAATAATCTAGAACCAAGAAAATCATCTGACTAACAAATCATCTGAACCAAAAATCATCTAAACAAGAAATCATATGAACTAAGAAATCATCTAGCTAGAAATCATCTGAGCTAAGAATCATCTGAGAACCAAGAAATCATCTAAACCAAGAAATCATCTGAAATAAGAAATCATCTGGCTGAAGAATCATCTTAATTAGGAAATCATCTGAACTAAGAAATGTATGTATAGTTTTTTTTATATAGCGCCAGAGATAGGATGAGAGGTTAGATTTAAACTTGTTTACTGAAGTTTCTTGAGCAGGGGCGTCTCTAGGTCTAAAAGATCGGGGTACCCACGGGCACTCCATATGCCTAGCGCGTCACAAATGTCTTTCTCCATCCCAATTAGCCACACCCACCAGGTACAGAGACATAGACAGACAGACAACACAACATAGATAGACAGCAAGATATTGATCGACAAGAGACAGAGAAATAAACGAAAACAGATCTATTTATCATCTGTCTATCTATTCTCCTTATCTCTCTATCATCTGTCATACTACTATCTCTCTCTTGTTCTATCTCTCTATCTATCTATTTAACTATCCGTCTATCTCTCTCTCTCTCCTCTCTCTCTCTGATCTATCTTCTCGCCTCTCTGTCTGTCTATCTATCTATCAATCTATCTATTTAACTGTCGCTCTACATATCTCTGTCCTATCTATCTCTCTCTCTCTGTCTATCTCTCTATCCATCTATCCTCTCTATCTATTTAACTGTCGCTCTATCTCTTGCTCTCTCTGTCTATCTATCTATCTATTAACTGTCTGTCTATCTCTCTCTCTATCTATCTACTCTGCTGTCTAGCATTTAAACACTCTGCCTGTCTCCTATCTATCTCTCTGTCTGTCTGTCTGTCCTGTCTATCTTCTAGCTATCTAATCTATCTATCTATCTATCTATCGCTATCTATCTATCTATCATCTATCTATCTATCTATCTATCTATCTATCTATCTATCTATCATCTATCTATCTATCTATCTATCTATCATCTATCTATCATCTATCTACTATCATCTATCATCTCTGTCTATCTCTCTGTCACTATATCTATCATCTTATCTCTCTGTTTATCTTTAACTGCCTGTCTCTCTACTATCTCTCTGACTATTATCTATCTATCTATTATCTATCTATCTATCTATCTATCTACTCGATCTATCCTACTATTTAACCACTGTCTGCTCTATCTGTCTATCTATCTATTTTAACCTGTCTGTCATCTGGTCTATCTATCTATCTCTGTGTCTATATGTCTCTATCTCTGTGTCTATCTCTCTGTCTATCTATTTAATGCTGTCTGTCTGTCTATCTATCTATCTCTCTGTCTACCTACCTATCTATCTCTCTATCTATCTATCGATCTATCGATCTCTCATCTATCTATCTCTCTATCTATCTCTCTCTCCTACCTATCTATCTCTCTATCTCTCTATCTATTCTATCTACTATATCTCTCTGTCTACCTACCGTATCTATCTACTATCTATACATCTATCTACTCTAATTCTATCAATCTTCTCCTCTCTATATCTCTAGATATTTAACGCTGTCCTGTCTATCTGTCTATTTATCTCTCTCTGTGTCTTCTATCTGTCTCTCTATCGCTGTGTCTGTCTAATCTAATCTATTTATCTTTCTGTCTATCTATTTAACGCTTTCTGTCTATCTATCTATCTATCTATCTATCTCACTATTCTATCTATTTACTCCTATGTCATTTTCAATTTAACGCTGTCTGTCTATCTACTATCTATCTATCTATCTCTTTGTCTATCTATTTAACATGCCTGTCTCTCTATCTATCTCTCTGACTATTTATCTATCTGTCTATCTATATCTATCGTCTATCTAATTATCTATCTATCTTCTATCTATCTATCTATCTCTCTGTCTATCTATTTAACACTGCCTGTCTCTTTCCTCTCTCTCTCTCTCTCTCTCTCTCTCCTCTCTCTCCCTCTCTCTCATCTCCGCTCTCTCTCTAGTAAACACTAGCCGTTTCTCTCTATCTATCTGACTATTTATCTATCTATCTGTCTATCTATGATGTCTATGTATCTATCTATCTATGTATCCATCCATCCATCCCATCCATCCATCCATCCATACCTCACATCCATCTATCCATCTATCCATTTGGATATTCAAGGAACTACACAGCACCCACAGCCCAGGCCCGATATCTTTGGAAGTTAGAGTGCAACTATAACTCTTTTTGGATATCTATCTATCTATCACATCTATCTATCTATCTATCTATCTATCTATCTATCATCATATAT
Source organism: Hymenochirus boettgeri (assembly GCA_019447015.1). Taxonomy (NCBI): domain Eukaryota; kingdom Metazoa; phylum Chordata; class Amphibia; order Anura; family Pipidae; genus Hymenochirus; species Hymenochirus boettgeri. The sequence goes on along the minus strand of CM033471.1, from coordinate 269,918,209 downwards.
CTATCTATCTTATCTCTGTCTATCTCTCTCTCTCTCTCTCTCTCTCCCTCTCTCTCACTATCTCTCTATCTATTTACACAACACTGCCTTCTCTTCTCTCTATCTATCTCTCTCTGTCTATCTATCTACTCTATCTATCTATCTCTCTGTCTATCTATCTATCTGCTATCTCTTTCTATCTATCTATCTACTATCTATCTATCTATCTCTCTGTCTATCTATAAACAAGGCCTGTTTCTCTATCTATCTCTCTGCCTCATTTTCTATCTATAGTCTGATCTATATGTCTATGTATCTATCTATCAGGATCCATCCATCCATCCTCATCCAGCCATCCATCCATCCTCCATCCATCCATCCTCTTCCATCCATCTATCTATCCATCCATGTTGGATATTTCAAGGAATCTACAGCAGCACCCAGGCCCTATATCTTTGGAAGTTAGAGTGCACACTATAACTCTTTTTGGATATCTATCTATCTATCTATCTATCTGTCTGTCTGTCTGTCTGTCTATCTATCCATCCATGTTGGATATTCAAGGAATCTACAGCAGCACCCAGGCCCTATATCTTTGGAAGGTAGAATGCACACTATTACTCTTTTTGGATATCTTTCTATCTATCTATCTATCTCATCTCTCTATCTATCTATCTATTTAACACTGTCTGTCTATCTGTCTATCTATCTCTGTGCCTATATGTCTCTCTATCTCTGTGTCTATCTATTTATCTCTCTGTCTATCTATTTAATGCTGTCTGTCTGTCTATCTATCTATCATCTCTCATCTATCACTCTATCTATTTCTATCAATCTATCCTCACTCCTATCTCTCTATATATTTAACACTGTCTGTCTATCCTGTCTATCTATCTCTCTCTGTGTCTATCTGTCTCTCTATCTCTGTGTCTATTATCTTTTTATCTTTCTGTCCTATCTAACGCTTTCTGTCTATCTATCTATCTCACATTCTATCTATTTATCTCTATGTCTTCAATTTAACGCGGTCTGTCTATCTATCTATCTCTCTATCTATCTATCTATCATCTATCTATCTATCTATTATCTATCAATCTATCTCACTCTCTTCTCTCTATCTATTTACGCTGTCTGTTATCTGTCTATCTATCTATCTCTCTGTCTATCTATTTAAACGCTGTCTTTCTGTCTATTCTATCTCACTGCCTATCTATTTTCTCTCTGTCTATCAATTTAAACACTGTTTGTCTATCTATCTATCTATCTCTCTGTCTATCTAATCTTTTTAACACTGTCTGTCTATCTATTTATCTCTGTGTCTATCTTCTCTCTATCTCTGTGTCATTCTATCTATCTATCATCTCTCTGTCTATTATTTAATGCTGGTCTGTCTGTCTATCTATCGCCGTCTACTTATCTATCTATCTATCTATCTATTTAACGCTGCTCCCTATCTTCATCTATCTCTCTCCTGTCCTATCTATTTAACGCTGTCTGTCTGTCTATCTATCATCACTGTCTCTATCTATTTAGCTCTTCTATCAAATTTACGCTGTGCTATCTATTCACTATCTACTCCCCCCCTCTCTCTCTCTCTCTCTCTTCGGTCGTCTGTCCTGTCTATCTATCTAATCTATCTATCTATCTCTCTGTCTGTCCTATTCTATTTAACCGTCTGTCTTCTATCTAACTCAGTCTTTCTGTCTAATCTATCTATCTATCTATCCCTCTTCTCTGCTCTCTCATCTTACGTCGCTCTATCATCTACATCCTGTCTTCTCTCGTCCCTGTCTATCTCTATGCTATCTATCTATCTATCTATCTATCTATTCTCTCTGTCTATCTATTAACACTGCATGTCTCTCTCTATCTCTCTAACTATTTATATCTATCTATCTGTCTATCTATTATCTATCTATCTCTCTCTCTATCTATCTTCTATCTTTCTATCTCTCTGTCTATCTATTAAACAACTGCCTGTCTCTCATCTACTACTCTGACTATTTATCTATCTATCTGTCTATTATCTATCTATCCATCCATCCATCCATCCATCCATCCATCCATCCATCCATCTATCTATCTATCCATCCATGTTGGATCTTTCAAGGAATCTACAGCAGCACCCAGGCCCTATATCTTTGGAAGGTAGTAGTTACCTTTTTGATATCTAGCATCTATCTATCATCTATCTATCTATCTATCTATCTATCTATCTATCTATCTATCCTTTATGTCTATCTATTAATGCTTTTGTCTATCTATCTCTCTCACATTCTATCTATTTTCTCTCTATGTCTATCAATTTACGCTGTCTGCCTATCTGTCTATCTATCTATCTCCCTCTGTCTATCTATTTTAAACGCTGTCTGTCTATCTATCTATCTCACTGTCTATCTATTTATCTCTCTGTCTAATCATTTAACGCTGTTTGTCTATCTATCTATCTATCTATCATATCCCTCCTCCTCTCTCTGTCCTGTCTGTCTGTCTGTCTGCTGCGTCTATCTATCTATCTATCTATCTATCTATCTCTCGTCTGTCTGATCTATTTAACGCTTGGTCTGTTTTCTAAAACTCAGTTCTTTCTGCTATCTATCTATCTATCTAATCCTCGTCTCTCCTCTCTCTCTCTCCGCTATCTATCTATCTCTCTGTCTATCTCTCTGTCTGTCTATCTATCTATCTATCTAGACTATCTCTCTTTCTATCTATTTAACCTGCATGTCTCTCATCTATCTCTCTAACTATTATCTATCTATCTGTCTATCTATTATCTACTATCTCTCTCTCGATCTATCTAATCTTTCTATCTCTCTTCTATCTTATTTAACACTGCTGTCTCTCTATCTATCATCTCTCTGACTATTATCTTCTATCTAATCTGCCTATCTATATCTATCTAATCTATCCATCCTCCTCCATCCATGCCATCCATCCATCCTCCTCCATCCATCTATCTATCTATCCATCCATGTTGATATTCAGAGGATCTACAAGCAGCACCCAGGCCCTATATCTTTGGAGGTGAGTGCACACTATTACTCTTTTTGGATATCTATCTACTATCTATCTATCTATCTATCTATCTTTATGTCTATCTATTTAATGCTTTTTGTCTATCTATCATCTCACATTCTATCTATTTATCTCTATGTCTATCAATTTAACGCTGTCGCCTATCTATCCATCCATCCATCCATCCATCCATCCATCCAATCTATCTATCCATCCATGTTGTATATTCAGGATTCTACATACAGCACCCAGGGCCCTATATCTTGGGGAGAGTGAACACTATAACTCTTTTTGGAATCTATCTATCATATCCTATCTATCTATCTATCTATCTATCTATCAGCTATCTGTCTCTCTATCTGTCTCTCTATCTATCTATCTATCTATCTATCTATCTATCTATCTATCTATCTATCTATCCATCCATGTTGGATATTCAAGGAATCTACAGCAGCACCCAGGCCCTATATCTTTGGAAGGTAGAGTGCACACTATTACTCTTTTTGGATATCTATCTATCTATCTATCTATCTATCTATCTATCTATCTCTGTGTCGATCTATCTATCTTTTATCTTTATGTCTATCTATTTAATGCTTTTGTTCTATCTATCATCTCACATTCTATCTATTTATCTCTATGTCTATCAATTTAACACTGTCTGCCTATCTATCTATCTATCTATCTATCTATCATCTATCTATCTATCTCTCTGTCTATCTATCTATTTTTAACACTCTGTCTAGTGTCTTCTACTATCTCTTGTATATTCTCTCTATCTCTGGTCTATCTATCTATATCTATCTCTCTGTCATAGTCTGTCTGGCTGTCTACGATCTAGCTCTCTGTCTACCTTCTATCATCTATTATCTCTATCTCTCATCTCTATCTATCAATCTATCTATTATCTACCAATCTAGCTCACCTCTTCTCCTCTCTATATGTTTACACTGTCTGTCTATCTGTCTATCTATCTATCTCTGTGTCTATCTATCTGTCTCTCTATCTCTGTGTCTATCTATCTATCTATTTATCTTTCTGTCTATCATTTAACGCTTCTGTCTATCTATCTATCTCACACTTCTATCTATCTATCTATCTCTCTGTCTATCTATCTATTTATACTGTCGTCATCTGACTATCTATTATCTCGTGTGCTATCTGTCTCCTATCGCTGTGTCTATCTATCTATCCTATCTCTCCTCTACTATTATATGCTGTCTGTCTGTCTATCTATCTCTCTGTCTACCTATCTATCTATCTATCTATCATCTATCTATCTATCTCTCTGTCTATCTATCTATTTAACACTGTCTGTCTATCTGTCTATCTATCTATCTATCTATCTATCTATCTATCTATCTCTGTGTCTATATGTCTCTTCTATCTCTGTCTATCTATCTATCCTCTGTCTATCTATTTAATGCTGTCTGTCCGTCAATCTATCTATCTCTCTGTCTACCTATCTATCTATCATCTATCTATCTCATCGATCCCACTAGCTATTCAATCTATCATATTATCTACCAATCTAGTCTCACTCTCTATCTCTCTATATTTAACGCTGTCTGTCTATCTGTCTATCTATCTATCTCTGTGTCTATCTATCTGTCTCTCTATCTCTGTGTCTATCTAGCTATTTATCTTTCTGTCTATCTATTTAACGCTTTCTGTCTGTCTATCTATCTCTCTGTCTATCTATCTATCTATCTATCTATCTATTATCTATCACTCTATCTCACTCTCTATCTCTCTATCTATTTAACGCTGTTTGTCTATCTGTCTATCATCTATCTATCTCTCTGTCTATCTACGCTGTCTTCTATCTATCTATCTATCTATCTATCTCACTGTATATCTATTTTATCTCTCTGTCTATCATTAATGCGTTTTTGTCTATCTCTCTCTCTCTCTCTCTCTCTCAGTCTGTCTGTCTATCTATCTATTAACGCTGTCTGTTTATCTAACACAGTCTTTTGTCTATTTCTATATCTATCCATCCATCCATCCATCCATCCATCCATCCATCACATCCAGTCTATCTATCTATCCATCCATCCATGTTGGATATTCAGGATTCTACAGCAGTACCCAGCCCTTAACTTTGGAAGGTAGAGTGCACACTATTACTCTTTTGGATATCTATCATTCTATCTACTATCTATCTATCTTATCTATCTTTGTCTATTTATCTATTAAAACTGTCGTATATCTGTATCCTATCTATAATCTGTGTCTATCTTGTCTCTCGATCTCTGTGTCTATCTATCTATCTGCTCTGTCAATCTTGCTGCTTGCTTCCTCCCCTACTCAAGTATGCAGAAGCACTGACCCTCTCTCCCTGCAGACGTAACGTGCTCTGTACCGCTTCACTTTCAGATCCAGGGTTGGAAGCAGCCCTGGTCTGTCTCATAATGGCCAGTAACTGTCAGGATCCTATCTCCCCCTCTCTCCACTTTTCATGTTTGTAGTGCTTGAGCGTTCCGCCCCCCCCTGCAGCTCTGTGCTCTGGATCACTACTGCTGTGATTGAGTGAGAGGGCAGGAGTTTTGTATCTCCCGCTCTCTCTGTGCTGTACACTCTGATAGGAGGGCGGGAGGGAGCGCACATGGCAGGATCATTTAACATAATATGCCACTGGTAGAGAGAGGGGCAAGAATTCCAGAGGACGGAGCCAAAAAGAGAAAAGTTTTAACGAGAGGCGGCAGTGTGAGTGGGGGGTCTATATAAGCACGGTTTTGTGATGAGTGGATGGTACGGTCAGGGACATATGGGGACACTAGCAGAAGGAAATTCAAGGAGGAGCAGCAGAGTAAAGGGAATTTAAATGTTAAGAGAAGGATTTTGTAGTATTGTGCTGTTTAATGGGGGCCAGGTTTGTGCGCAGAGAACGGGATCCCCCATTTGTTAGAGGGCGGGAATGTGTGTGTGCTGGCAACGTTAGGGAAGTTCAGTGTAATACAAATGCTTTTCCAAAAGAAACAAAGCAGTTTTTTCCATCCCATCACCTTACTCTGCCCATTCAGCAAATTGTGTCTGTTATAAATAATGCAAACCAAAATCCTGATTTACTTCCTGTTTGCAGGACCCCTAATATAGACCCGTTATTGGTCTTGCCCTTGACCCGTCCCTGAGTTAATTCAGTTGCTCATATAGATCTAGGGAGTTTGAACCCACCCACAGCCAACCACAGAATTACTGTTAGGAACTTCCAAGGAAGTGGTGCATCCTGGAGAAGAAGGACTGTTTAAACCTGGAAAAAAAAATGTCAGCTCAACTAATGTCCACAGCAGGGAACAAGCAAGGGGAATGAAATCAAATTTTTTTCAAAATGGGAGATAAATATGTAGAATAACTAAGAAGGCCATTACACAAACCACTAACAATTTATAATATTGAATCATTTCCCACTGAACTGTCCCTTTAAGTATGAAACTGAAGAGGAGTAAAGATGGGAAGCGGAGAACAAAACGCGAAGGTCCACAAATAGTCCAGATGTGGATAGGATGAGAGCATGGATAAGCAATAGCAGCAGTTGAAAAGAAAGGAATCCTAAACGGATCTTCGCAATCGTTACGAAGAAAAAAGTGACAGGTTTTTAGCACCTGTTAAAATGTGACTGGACAAAGGAAGAGAATACGAGTCAATATAAAACCCTGACAACGTTATTGAAGGGTCATCGGTGGCGCCATCCTGAGAGACAAACCCAAAGACAGTCAGAGATGTGTGATTGGGTTCGGACAAGCGTGGGGATGGAAAAATATATTAGCGTATCATCGGCACAGATGGTGCTAAAATCAAATGAGCTGATGACTTCTCCCAGGAATAGTATAGAGGGGAAACAGCAGGGGTCCAAGAACAGAGCCGTGTGGAACCCCCAGCATAGGAGGAATCAGAGAGGATGTTTTTATTTTTGTATGACACAGAGTAGGTTCTGTTGAGACGGATAGGATCGTGCCCAGGATGTCGCTTCATTCGGAGTCCCAAGGAGTGATAATTTGCATTAGGAGGGAATGATCAACTGTGTCGAAAGCAGAGGAAGGTCAAGAAGGATGAGATAGAAAAGTGGCCATTGGCTTTGGCGCCTGAAGGTCATCACAACTTTGCCACAGGGACATGTAGTGAGTCGGGACAGACCAACAAAGCAGAGAGACGAGACTCTGACTGGGTCAGAGGACTAAAGATTGAGAGCAGTAGAAGGGGGTTGTAGTAGTAAAAATCTGAGAGCCCATGCTGAGGTTAGAATCGGTGAACGGATGGACTCTATTTTATTATGAAGTCGTCAGCAAAGTATTGGGGGGCCGTTGTGGAGAGAGAGAAGAGATCAGTGGGCCGCGGAGAGGACAGAGATGGGAGATAAAATGGGATGAACAGGCGGGTGGATGTTTTTATTATTCTATAAGCATCCTATAGTTATTTTTGTTTTTTGGCTCCCAGCAAACTGCGGTGTTATAGGCCATGTATCATAAACTTGTAAGGAGAAGTCAGCTGGGTACGAGACGTTCTCCACATTCCGCTCCAGCACCTACTACTTTAAAAGGGGTGTGGGACTTAGCCAGGGGCGATGGATTGAGCAGACGTCGATTGTTATGGGGTTGCCAAGGGGGCAGAGAGATCAATAGCATCAGTCAGGAAGACAGGAGTTATAGGAGTTTAAGAAAGCAAGTTCAAGTCGCACATAAGGGTAGAAGATACTGAAGACTGAGATAGATAGCAGGCCACACAGGAAAATCTATGGCCTAAACACAGAAGGGGGTCCAAGAAGAAACAGAGAGTGTGTGGGCAAGAAAAGTAATAAGAATTAGATGTGATCAAGAAAAGGTGTAGGCGGTTATTTTCAAAAGTCTGAGACAGAGGTTTTTTTGGGTTTAGTGCCAAGAACAAGATCCACAAGTGGCCATCCCTATGGCCGGTAGTGTTCCACTGATGTAAGATCAAAAGAGGGGTTTAAGTTGTTAAGAAACGAAGCAGGGCCAGGAGACTAAGCCAGGTTGTCAATGTGACAGTTTAAGTCACCCAGGAATTGAGAACAGGTACCGTCAGTAGAGCAGGACAGAAGGGTAAGTCAGGTTCTAAAGTCTGAGGGGGACTATACAGGGGGGAGTCGTGGATGGGGGGCCGACTATTATCACAGCTACACTTAGTGACAAGAGGTAGGATACTTGTACCAGTATGGAGACCTCAAAGGATAAACGAGAAGGCTGGTGGGGGATATACGATAACATTAATTTTTTAACGACAGCGGGGAAGAAAAAGAGCCACACCCTCCACCACGACTGAGGAGGCAAGGTGTAGGTAGGGGACCTCGTACAGTAAGGAGGCCTCATAGCAGTAGTCCGTCTTGGGAGAGCCAGGTTTCAGTAAGGGCAAGAAAGAGTGTTAAAGTCCCATCGACGAAGAACCAGAAACTCATCTGAACGAAGAATCATTGAACAGAAATCATCTGAACCAATAAATCATCCGAACCAAGAAAATTCAATCCGAACTAAGAAATCATTCCGAACTAAGAAACATGGGAATGAAGAAGTACTATGGGAAACAAAGAACTCTATTGGCTGATATGAACTGGAGGATCCCAATCCACATGTTATTCACGTGATACATTGTAACATGGAAAAAAAACAGAAAAACTCTATTGGCTGATATGTACTGGAAGATCGAATCCACATTGTTTTACTGTCACCGTATAATTGTTAACATGGGAAAACAGAAACTCTATTGGCTGAGTAATGTACTGGAGATTCGAATCCACATGTTACTTCACGTATACATTGTAACATGGGAAAACAAACTCTATTGGCGGATAATGAACTGGAGAGCATCCAATCCACAGGTACATCACGTGATACATTGTAACATGGGAAAGAAACAGAAACTCTATTGGCGGATCGTAAGGTACTGGAGGATGCCAATAACACATGTCTACATCAGTGGATAAACTGTAACATGGGGAAAACAGAAACTCTATTGGCTCATAAATGAACTGGAGGATCCAATCCACATTGTTACATCAGTGATCATGTAACATGGGAAAACAGAAAACTTCAATGGCTGATAAAACATGGAGGATCCACATCCACATTGTTACTTCCACGTGACTACATTTAACATGGGAAAACAGAACTCTATTGGCTGTAATGACGACTGGAGAGGATCCAATCCACATTGTTACATCACGTGATAACATTGTACCATGGGAAACAGAAACTCTATGGTGAATAATAAACTGGAGGATCCACTCCACATTGGGGGGGTTACACCCTCACGTGATACATGTAACTGGGAAAACAGAAACTTATTGGTGCTGATATGATAATGATACTGGAGGACCATCCACCACATGTTTACAACAGCACGTTGATCATGTAACATTGGAAAACAGAAACTTTATTGGGCTGATAAATAATGGAGATCCAACCACATGTACTTCACGTGATACTTGAACAGGGAAAACAGAAATCTATGGCTGATAATGAACTGAGATCCACCAGATTGTTTACTTTCACGTATACATTTGTAACATGGGAAACAGAAACTCTATTGGCTGATAATGAAACTGGGGATCCAATCCACATTGTTACACTTGTGATACATTGTACAATGGGAAAACAGAACTCCTATTGGCTGATAATGAATGGTAGGATCCAATCACATGTGTTACTTTCGTGATACATTGTAACATGGACAAACAGAAATCTTTTGGCGTGAATGAAACTGGAGGATCCAATCCACATTGTGTACTATCTCAGGTGTAACATTGTAACATGGGGAAAACAGAGAACCTATTGTGAAGGAACTGGAGGATCCAATCCACAGTGTTATTCACGGGATACATTGTAACATGGGGAAAACAGAAACTCTATTGCGATAATGAACTGAGGATCCAATCCAGATTGTTTACTTCACGTGATCATTTACATGTGGAAACACGAAAACTCTAATTGGCTGATAATGACTGGAGGATCCAATCCACATTGTATTTCACGTGATACATTGTAACATGGGAAAACAAAAACTCTATTTGGCTGATAATGTAACGGAGGATCTATCCAAATGTTCCTTCACGTGATACATTGAACTGGGAAAACAGAATACTCTCTTGGCTATAATGAAACTGAGATGATCCAATCCCACATTGTTACATCCATGATACATTGTACTCGAGGAATGACTGTGACACAGGAGTCTCCTCACACCCGTTCACCTTCTCAGTGGGGGAAGTTACATCACATAAGTGAGAGTAGAAGTTCGGTCAGTGGCTAGTTCCCCATGGCCACACTCTCCCTTCCCCAAACACGATGGGGACCAAATGACTGCAATAGTCTGTAATTGTTTCAATGGGTCAAATGGGGTTATCAGGGTCACACACAGTAGTTGTTTGTAAACTACATTTCCCAGCCATTCCCTGAAGAAATGTGTATGTGTAAGCTAACAATAATTTTTAGCCATCCTTCTTAATAGATACAAATAAGGACCTGATCATGTTCATATTGTAACTAAATAGTATTGGATGTTTTTATAAAGACCTAAGTCCATCTAGTCCACCTTTATACCTACCCATAATTCTGTATAACAGTCGACATAGTAACATAGTATTGGGAGGGTTGGTATAAAGAGAACATACGTCCATCTAGTCTTCCACACTTTATACCCTACCCATATTCTGATAACATCACAATAGTACATCGTATTGGAGGTTTTTATAACGACATACGTTCCATCTAGTCCAACATTTATACCCTATCCTATAATGGCAGTATAACGTTAACATAGTAACATAGTATGGAGGTGTATAAAGACATACGTCCATCTAGTCCAACCTTATACCCTACCCATAATGTCTGTAAACGTTGACATAGTAAACATAGTATTGAGGTTGTATAAAGACGACTTCCATCAGTCCAACCATTTAACCTACCCATAATGGTCTGTATACAGTTACACAGTAACCTCGTATTGGAGGTGGAAGGTTGTGTTATTTGTGTGCTCCTGAGCTCCAACCAGTGCTTACTTGAATATCCGTTTTTGGTTCACGTTCTGGCCTACTATGGACTCCAGAGCCCGGTCCGGAGCCTGGGCCTTCTGGCTGCTATCCCGGCCAAAAAAACACTGAGCCTGGGGATCCTGGATTGCGGAGGGCCCGGCAAACGCTAAAGATAATGTAGCTAAAAGAAAAGTTAAGATCCCTTGAAGTAAGATTAACAAAAAAAAAGATCTTTGTGCTGGGGATGTTCTACATCCATCCCCAAGACCCAAGCTATAATTTCTGCCTGAACCGAGATTTGAGCTGCTTACCAGGGAGGAGCAGGCCTTGGGAGATGAAATTGGGTCCTATGATGCGGGAGGCTTAGAACCCTGAGGATCTGTTTCCAGGCAGAGAAGGAGAGCAAATGCAGGGGAATACCGCTAAGGCCAACGGCCCCATCCATGCTGTTTCATTTCTGGTCTCCCCAGTGTCGGTTCAGGCAGGGGTGGAGTGCTGGGGGGGCCTCTGAAGGGAGTCGCGGTCACCAGTTTCCCCCAATCAGTAACACCTGGACAAAAGACAAGAGAAATAAGTGGACTGGCTGTGAAGACCTAATCCCCCGGTTTGCTGTAAAGAAATAAAAAATGTCTGGAATCTCCCATAAAAGAGCAAGAACTACTGGAATTCTCCATGGATGAGAAATCTGGCAAAGAGGAGGAATAGGGTCAAGCACAGAAAAGGAAGAAATTTTCTGGTTTCCAAATTTGTTTCCAACCCTTCAGTGGCAAACCCTTTAATTCGCACTGAAGCACCTAATGCCTGGAGTCTACCACACCAACCTGGCTGGAACATGTGGTTCGGCGTCCATCTTGGATCCTGCCAGTGGACATCACACTGCAGCTACCAGTGCTCCACCATGCTCCTCCCTGACTGCCAACCTCCCATAAAGAGGAGAACGTCTGTAATTGCGGCTGGTAAGGAACGTGCAGATAAAGTTCCCATATGTAAAGAGGCAATCTTTACGTTTCCCAGGGCAATGAGAGGAAGTACTGCAGGGCCATATTGGATCCAAAGGCTGTGTCAGCTGTTCTGGTGTTCCAGAAGGCTGTGGTTAGCGGAAGGAGATGGATCTCGCAGTGGACCATCAGCACAGACCTGCATTACACTGCACCTGAGAAGCTAAGGAAGAAGAGAGGGTCAGGAGCAGGAATTATTCAGCTGGTCCAAGCAAGTCCGGCGGCATCTTGGTAGAGGAAAGATCAGCAAGAACGTTTGCCCTACATTTAAAGTCCCCAACCAAGTTTCTATTGGGAAGAAGCGGGTGGCAAGTTAGGGAATCTAAAATCTTGGTTCCAAGCGGGAGATGCGGAAGCTCTGGTGATCGATCCCCCCAGTTTCCGAGCGATGGCCGGCAGAGCCTGAGGGCCAGCGGGATGGAGGGTCCACAATGGTGGTAAGTGTGATCACCCGGTCCCTGCTGGCCCAGCAACCTGTTTCCTTCCCTTTCCCCTGCTCCTGCTGGTGGTCCTGTCTCCAATCTCCCTCTATGTCATCCCGCCAGTGTCTGTTGTCCAAGGCTCGCCCCTGTCTCAGTCTGTGTCTGTCCCCCCCTGTAAGATCTGCTGTGATCATCTGGTCCAAGTGTGCAAGTTTCAAATCTTTTCCGCAAGCAGCCTCCAGTTCACCTGCAGGGACCCAAACCTACATCGTATGCGTCCGCTTGCCAGAGCCACTCATTTGCTACCACACGGAGACTGTTCCGCTAAACCGCACAAACATCTGTGTATGGGAACATGTACAGTGGCGGTGGGGGTAGAGGAATGTGGGTGAAACTTGAAGTTGGGTGGGGGAGGGCCCTTCCTCCGGATGGCAGAGCGGTGATTGACAGACTCCTCTGGTTGGGTTTGAGGGCAGTGGACAATCCTTTGCCTTATTTCTGGGCCCAGTCCCGGGGGAGTTTGTCATCATCTTTGGTCCCCCCAAGGTCTGGATGAGTTTTTGAAAAGTATTACAGGGATCCTGCCTTGGTGGATTGGCTTTCGGGGTGGCGGTTTTCCCCGCCGGTGTCCCCGTGAGAGTGACCAATAAGGTCTTAATGAGAATGCATTCGCCTCAGAACCTCCGCAACTGCTTGGATATACGGCTCCGTCCAAAGCGACCGTTTAAAAACCTTGATGACAGTGGAATTTGGGATTGGGTTGGAAGTGAAGTGGTTAACACTGAACACAGTCCCGTTAACGTTACCGCCGCACATCCGATCTGCCTTATCGGCAGGATAGGATACAATGCTTCTATTCTAACTACCCTGGGCCAGCCCGCGTCAGTGCTGGAGTGCGGGTCGTTTCGTTTCATGTTCAATGTATTGGAACAAACTGCAGTGTGCCCTATGCCTTGAGCTGGGGCACAATGCAAAGACTGCCTCTAACAGTCTGTTGGCAACCTCTGCTGTGAGATGGGTCAACACTACACCTCTTTTGGCCCCCCGTCTCTTGCAGCAAGTTGCGCAGAGTGTTGCAGAGGAGAATGGTAGTCTCGCGAGGAAGGAGTCTCTGAGTTGTAGCATTGCTGGGGAAGCAGTGGACCCGCTGGAGATTGTCTCCTTCGCATGCTCTGGGGGGCCCAAGAGAGTACCAACCATGCCTCGGAGCCCTGTCACTGTGACTCACAGAAGCTCCCAGAGCCGAGATACCAAAATATATCAAAAAATCCCAGGTCCCCCCAAACCCAAGCCATTTCTGGAACCTATTTATAAGCCCGAAAGCAGGTTACCAGATCCAAGTCAAGGGGGGCTCTTGCCCAAATATCTCCTCCGTTGGTAACTCTGCTTTCCAGCGCTCCGAAGGTCCTCCACTGTCGAAAGGGGGGATTGAGGTTTTGGTGGGAAGTGGGAGGATGCAAGAGGAACAAGCCCAGTCCCCAAATTGTCTATTCCCCTTAAAAATCTTACTCTTGTTAGGAGCGGACAGTCTGGAGGAAGAAATAGCGAGGCTAGAGATAGAATTAGCTAGATAAACCTACCCTCTTCTTCCAGTGATTTAATTTTTTAATATACAATCAGAGGCTGAGCGGTTTGCCATCCGGCCTCTCAGCTAAGAGGGAAGGGTCCCGATGATTAGGGTAAGGAGGGTAAAGAAGGTAAATGAAACCCCCCATAACTTCATTTACCTTGTAAATGGCGTGCCCCCTCCAATATAATGCAACACTTAATGTTGCCTCCATCAAGTCTGTTAAGTGCACGTAGCATGGCGTTATTTTTTCTCTTCCCGTATTGAGGCAGACATTTTTCTTTTTGCAGGAGAACCCGCTCCCACCGCTTGGCTGAGATCCATCGCGCCAATGGGGACTGGCCTGTGACCGTCCTTTTGGTCTCTGCCGCCGCCGAGCCTTAAAGTGGAGTGGCTGTTCTTTTAAAACAGATATGGTAACGTTCAAACGTGTGATTGAATCGAGATGGGACGCTGCATTCTTTATGGATGTTCTGGTGAACATTCGCCTCTGCGGCTATAATTTTTTTATGGCCCTCAGAACGAAGGCGAGAGGAGGAAAATTGTTACCAGAATAAAGCCCTTTCTTTTTATACAGCCCAGCCTGGTTAGGTGGTTTGGTGGGTATTTTAACACATCGCTAAGGCCAATGTACCGGAAGAGAGCCAGGCTGGCAAGGTGTGGGGTAACGACAGCGTATTTTTGAATGGCTTAGTTAGAGAGGCAGGTCTGGTAGATGTAGCACATTCCGCCAATCTCCAGCCGCACGTGTTACACTTTTTCATAGGTAGTAGTAGTATAGTAGGATAGATAGGTTTTTTTGTTAAAAAGGACTCTATTACTTCTCCTCTGAGGTGAAGGCATAGAGTTCTCAGATCACTGTTTGGTGGTCGATGTCCTTGAATATTCCAGAGGCCCCCTCGAAGGTAAGGGTTTCTGGCAACCAAACGGTCAATTCGACCATCCTTGGACGAGGAAGTCTAAACATCTTTTTGGCCTCTTCAGGATCAGAAGTCTGAAGGATGTCCTGCCGCAGTAGACGGGAATGGTGTGAGATCACCAAAAAGAGACCCGCAAAAGCCGCTCTTTCGAGGCCTAAGCGATTTGATAAGGTACAGAGTAAATATCATGCCTAGCTAAAACTTAAGAGGAAGTTGGAATAGGCGGTGTCTGATTGTGGTGACTTTGGGAGATACCAGGGTAAAGTCCTCAGATGATGAGGTTCCAGTATGACCCGGAGGCTCAGTTCTGGCTCCCTGCACTTTTAGAGGAATTAGATGTAGGGTCCAAGGGCCACCATTCTCCCGATCCCTATAGAGTTTCAGGGACTCCATCGCTGATCGCTCGCAAAACAAATCGATTAGCGGTTTGCGGGGATGATGGGACCCTGAGACATCTCCAGCCGTAGCCTGTCGGTTTGTTAGAGCTTTAAATTGCTGAACCTCTTTGTCTGAGAGAAAGAGCTCCGAGCCTGCCTGCAAATATATTCCACTTTTTGGAGCAGACCCTGTTCAGAAGATTTCAGGAGGGGAAGAAAGCAAGATCGATATTCATTGGGAATTCTTTGAGCAGGGTGATATCACTACTGTGGCGCGGTGGGGGCACAGCACATAGAAAGACCTTGCTGGGTAAAATAAATCCCAGCTGGGGGTTAATAAATCCCCTGTGGCCCCGTATGGGCTCACCCAAAACGGCGGAGTTTCTACAAGGCCTTTTTGTGGATGTTCAACTGGGGCCCCCGTAAGGTCTTGTGAGGAGGTTTGTTTTCGTACTGTTTCCCTTTAGCCTGAGTGGTCGCCTTCCACCCCCATGAGAGCGTTCTGCTTTGATTCTCTGCAAAAAAGGGTTAGATAATCTCCTATATTAGACCTGGAGGCGCCCCAATCTGCTTTATTACTCAATAACGGATAGGAAATCTGGCAAAAGTATTGGTTTTCAAAGGGAAACAAAAGGAGATGACTAGCGAAACGTCTTCAAGAACTAAACTTCAAGTCCAGTTGATCTAATTGAATACAACAGATATTTTTCTGTCTGTGTTTTAATGGTTTAAAATCCTACTAAAAGGAATACATTTTTTTTGTTTATGTGAACAATGATTTTTATTTAAGGTAAATTGTCTAAAACCCCAATTTCTCCATAATACAGTGTAAGGATCAAGAGGACATCCAATATAACGGAAGATAAGTGGTTTTAACACCAGCATAGGAAAGGATACTATACGGTAAGTGCAGACAGTTATAATTCTGTGTAACTATGCGTCTTGTGTTTAAGATTATTGTCCAGCCAAAAAATCCATTTCCACATAAGCTTCCTTTTTAACAGAATGGGAAATATTCTTTGTACCCTTTATTTTACCTGTACAAGCTAAAAGCATTGAAATAAAGCAACTGGATAAATAGACTATAAAACACTACATCTCAAGCCTGGCATGGGATAAAAGTACATATTTTATAACATAAGTGTGATATTTTCTTATTACATAAGTGTGGTATTTTATAAAGGGAGCTGCAATGGTATATATCCTTATAAAAATCACTCAGCTATGTCACTCATTTCTTATATTACTTATATACCACTGCCCCTCCCATTCCAGTGATCATGCCTGAACAATGACAGTTTTTGCAGTGTTTGACTTCACTAACAGAACCTGCTGGAGCTGCTTCCAGTCACTTCATAACCAATGTCTCTCTCCTCCTCCACAAAGATTTCTTTAACCGCATTGGTGCTGGGCTGGGATGTTCCTTTCTACTGTGTTTAATTGATAGAAGGTAGCTTAGGAGGTTTAAATTAAGGTGGGAAAAGGGACAAGGCTAGAACTTGAAAATGGGAATGGGGTGAAGGAATCAGATACAGTACTTATGTATTGTAAGAAATAATGGTGCCCCTTTACATTATAATATACGCATATTATGCCACCTCTGTGTCGTAATATCCTTATATTACCCTGTAAGGGGCTTATTATCCCTTATATATAGACTACTGCTCTCAGGTAAGAATCCTGGTGCATTTTGAGCTTACCAAATTTAGTGTATACAGAATGTTTTTAATGGGAATTATATGGTTGACTTGTTGAACCTAATAAGTTTTTAAGGTGGCCTACTGACATTTAACTCATAGGGATCCTTTTTCTTGTAAAGAATTATAGGACTAAGGTGCAAAATTATCAGTTTGTTTTATATTTGCAAAAATCTACAGCTTGGGTATTTTTTTGTGCCTCATATTGAATAACCCTGAATAAATATTAAACCAGTGATTTCTTATTACAGCCTAAAATTGACCTGGTCTATGAATTCTAATCCAGTCCACAGGCCCACAGAAAGTCCAATTGATTAACTTGATGTAGTCACGGCCAATCTGAGTCTGGGTGGATTGTGGTTAACTAAATGTTATAATGCAAGTTTGCAAATAAATGCAGTTTCCTTTCTAAGGCCTGGCACTATGTTCTCCTACCTTTATTTATTGATGTTGGTTTTCCCAGCATGAACCCAGTTAGATCTGAGTTGCCCGACCTGCAGCCTTTCAGATGTTGAAAAACTACCACTCCCAGCATTCCCTGATGGCACGCTCTATATTTTGTATAAATAAATTTTTAGACCATCTGTACCTGAAGCCCTTTCACACTGCAGGTTTGATATAACTACACACTATAAAGTAGGTTGACATCATTATATCACATTGCATAGGGAGAGGGAAATTACAGAGAGGGGTAATGAAAAAAAGAAGAGGAAAAGGAAAGGGGGAAGTAGGAAAAGGAGGGCATTGCAAATTGAGTTAAAATGTGGATTGTCAATATACGCATTGCACTCACAACCTGCTCGTTACAATAAAGAGCGTCTATCGTAGATTAACATTTTTCTATCAACCTGTAATAAAGCATCAGTATCTCAGGAGAGTTGGTTGCTGTTGTGGGGATGTAGTGTGGGGTGAGCATTCTCAATTGCAGCAGTTGAAGAAAGCGCTGAAGCACCGGATTTGAGTTGAATCCAGTTTTCCACAAAGTATTCCCATTGGCAGGCCCCAAGTCTTATATTACTTTATGTTGTGCATAATGTCTTAAAGGGCATGTCCACCCTAAATTACAACTTTTGATATATTGTACCTCTCCATTGCCCAACCCCACCCACCAACTTAGATCTCCAATTTAAGGTTCTGAAAGATACTTCCAGCCCTTCGTTCCCGCGGTTGTCTTCTCCATCTCAGCCAATCACAGACACGGCTACCGGCTGTGAAGAATTCCGCGGGAGTGAAGGTCTGTAAGTATGATTTGGAAACTTTTATCAGAGATCAAACTCAGCGGTTAGGGGTGGGCAAGGGTGAAATTCAGCAATAGAGGGATCGGGAGGGAGGGAGGGAGGGGGGAATGGCTCCTCTGCGCTTGCCACTGTCCTCTCAGAGGACAAGGAGGAGGCAGAAACCTTTTGAACAGGAAAACACCTCCTACTCTTCAGTTTCCTGGACTTTGGACAAGCACTGCAGGAGAACCATAAGGAGCAGATATGTAAGGTAAGTTTATTTTTTTAAACTACACAGTGGGGCCAACACTGGGGCAAATTTTAGTTTTGGGGGGGTGGACGTGTTGTTTAGTTTGCTGTGAGTATTATCCTCTCATTTCTGTTTTGTGGATTCCATAAATTTGTATGGTCCATGTGCAACAGTTTTTAAGCAAGGCAAGATCATTTGGTATGCAGTAGTTTGGGAAGCTCCATACGCATTCCATTAATGCTCCATACATACATGCCCTTCCCGGCTTCCTGCGTCTGCCTACCTCTTGATCCCAGTTACCAAACCCTGTGTGATG
Organism: Hymenochirus boettgeri; assembly: GCA_019447015.1. Lineage (NCBI taxonomy): Eukaryota > Metazoa > Chordata > Amphibia > Anura > Pipidae > Hymenochirus > Hymenochirus boettgeri. The sequence goes on along the minus strand of CM033471.1, from coordinate 269,899,464 downwards.
TGCATTCTACATGGACCTCCATGACATACACTAGCCTTACTTTTAAAGGGATAAAGTATCGGTACACATTTGACTTCTTTGACTTACTGACTTATTAAGTGACAATACTATGGGATGTAGAGGTAGAGCATGTTTTAAATAGTTTTTTTTATGTATTCCTGTTATGTAATAAAGGATTTTTAAGTTTTTCAAATCGAGTGTTGCAATGTGGCCTTTGTCATTTTTGATGTAAATGTTTGGATTATACATGCGCGTCCCCTACTTTAGGGTATTACCTAAACAGTGCTCAGAGTTGTATAATATACAGTAGGTTTGAACAAGAGCATTGGGTCACCTGAAAAAAGGAGGTAAATTCTCTATGTCTTACCTCCCATTCTTCAGTAAAACCTGCAGGAGCGGAGGAAGAACTTACTTGGATCGATCCAGCGCTGCTCAAAGACTCCGATGCGGGTGATAGTCTCCGGCGCATCCCCAGCCCTTAGCACAGTGCAAGCATGTGCACACAGTGCAAAGGAGCAATGCGTTGAAGACTGTTAGCAGTGCTGGATCTATCCGGGTAAGTTCTTCCTCTGCTCCTGCAAGTTTTACTAAGGAACAGGAAGTAAGACATAACGCATTTATGATTTTTCATATTTCAGACCTCAATTTGAATCTCTTTATAATATGCATTGTTTCATTTTATTGGCTTCCTTTTTTTTGCGTTTACTTTGTTTATGTGTATAGAATTCTTACATCACTGTTTGCTGTTACAGTATTTCAAACTTTCAGTTCCCCTGGGAAATCCTAGGTCAAAATCCTTCCCGTATTCCATCCTTATCTGTTGATTTTGTTGTTGTATTAGACACTTAAAGGGCTATGTACTGAGAGTCGTCATTGGCTATTTTTAGCTTAAATTCACATTAACTGATGTACCAAGGGTTAACGTGACTTTAAGACACAACTAACAGCAGTTGCAGTGGTATCTACCGAGTTAATAACGGCTCTTAAGACGGAATCTTTAATGTCAACAGATAGCTGGCGTTAAAGGTTCTGAATAGGTAAACCCTATTCTCAATGCACTGAGAGCTGCTATTGGCTCAGTGCATTAAAGGGGACAATAGAGAGGGATAGAGGCTCTCTGTACATAGCCCTATTAGTCTTCTAGCAGATGTGGTAATGGAAAGTCCAACATTTATATTTATACAGGGAGATTCAATAAAAGTTCTTAACATTAAAAATGGTGCTAATTTTGCCCCAACCAATCAGATGTTAGCTTTCAAATGTTAAATAAGATCTGATTGGTTGGGGTAAAATTAGCACCATTTTTAACGATAAGAACTTTTATTGAATAACCCTGAAAAACTTTTATTGAATCTCCTAGATAGTTCAGGTTGATCCAGAGATCCTTTCTGGTTGCCCTTTGGGGTCAGGAAGGAATTTATTTGTATTCCGGCTTATCCATATTGCTTTTAGCAAGTTAATGAATCTTTGACAGTAATGAGGTAAATGTAGAAGTGTACTTACACACGCATACTGTATATGAGTAGGATCAGACTTAGTTAGCAATTAGGACTGATCTGAGTAGCCTAGGATTCGATAATCTAGTCCCTATCAACATCATTGTCCCATTGATAAACCCTGGCTATTTTAGAAGTCATCCTTTCTAAGGATTTTTAGATCTTGCACTTCCATGTATTTTAAATTACTTTTAGAATTCAGGATCTTATCCAGCTATATGAAAACATTTCAATTTAAAATACCAATACGGGTCAGTAGTTTATGGCCATGTCATACATTCCTAGATGTAAAATCTAGCTATCCACATTCCATGCAATCACACACATAACAGACTTGCAAGGTCTTTCTTTTAACTCTATAATTACATTGTGTGTCTTTTCCGCAGCCAATGTATAAGAACCAGACATCATCGATCACTGAGATTTCTCTCTTGGGATTCCAGAAACTTTTTAACATCAGGATTCCACTCTTCACCCTGTTCCTTTTACTGTACATTCTTCTAATCTGTGAAAATGTCCTCATCATAGTGCTGGTGTCAACCAGCCGGAATCTCCAGACCCCCATGTACTTCTTCCTCCAGCAACTGTCCATATCCGACCTTCTGGAAACTGCAAATATCGTACCCATCTTGCTCCAAACAGTAGTTGAAGAAGAAGCCACAGTATCACTTGTTGGTTGTTTGACACAATTATATTTTTTTGCTAGTGTCGAGACATTTCAGAGTTTACTTCTAACAATAATGTCCTTTGACAGGTATCTGGCCATCTGCAAACCTTTACGTTACACTTCTATTATGAACCCTGGAGTTTGCATTAAATTAACTTCTGTATCATGGGCAACTGGCTTTAGCACTGTAGCCATTACTATATATAGTATTGGGCAACTGCAGTTCTGTGATAAAAATTATATCGACCATTTCTTCTGTGATCTTGAACCTGTCCTAGAACTTTCCTGCTCAGACACATCAAATGTAAAAATTCAAGGGATCATAGAGACCACCCCTTTAACTTGTTTCCCATTAATGATCATTGTTGTATCATATGTCAATATTGTAAATAATGTGCTAAAGATCAAGTCCAGTGCTGGTAGACAGAAAGCCTTCTCCACCTGCAGCTCCCACCTGGCTGTGGTGGCCATATTTTACGGGGCTTTAATTTTTATCTATGTGATTCCCCATAGAAAACAATCAGTGGTTTTAACCAAAGTTCTATCTCTGTTGTACACAGTAGTGGTTCCATTAATTAACCCGTTAATTTATAGCCTGAGGAATAAAGATATAAAAAAAGCATTTAAAAATATGTTAGTGAATTAAATATCCCTATCTACAAAGTTAAGAATCCATGTGCACAATATTTAATTCAATATATACTTAATTACATAGTAACATAATAATTGATGTTGAATAAACACATCCGTCCATCATATCCAACTTTTCACCCTCCTTTTAACCCTACCTAAAAGTTGATCCATAAGAAGGCAAAAAAAAAAAAAAAACAGCTAAAAGGGGGAAGTTTCCTTCTTGAATCTAAATGGCAATCCCTGAACCAGCCAGAACTACAGTATATGTATTAATACCAGTAATTCTCAATATATATAGTACCCTGTACCAGCCAGAACTAAAGAGTATATGTATTATACCAGTTATTCTCAATATATATAGTATCCCGTACCAACCAGAACTACAGTATATGTATTAATACCAGTAATTCTCAATTATATAGTATCCCTGTACCAACCAGAAACTACAGTATATGTATTAATACCAGTAATTCTCAAGTATATAGTATCCCTGTACCAACCAGAACTAAAGTAATGTATTAATACCAGTAATTCTCAATTATTATATAGTATCCCTGTACCAACCAGAACTAAGTATATGTATAATACCAGTAATTCTCAAATTATATAGTATCCCCGTACCAATCAGAACTACAGTTATGTATTAATACCAGTAATTCTCAATATTATATAGTATCCCCGTACCAATCAGAACTAAAGTATATTATTAATACAGTAATTCTCAATATTATATATTCCTTGACCAACCAGAACTACAGTATATGTATTAATACCAGTAATCTCAAATATATATAGTATCCTCGTACCAATCAGAACTACAGTATATGTATTAATACCAGTCATTCTCAATATTATATAGTATCCCTTGAGCAACCAGAACTGAATTGAGAAAGCCAGTCGGAATGACTAGGAACGTCTTCAAGAACTACATTTCAATCAGTTGATGAATAAAACAGATAAACCAGAACTACAGTATATATATTAATACCAGTAATTCTCAATATATATAGTATCCCTGTACCAACCAGAACTACAGTTAATGTATTAATACAAGTAATTCTCAATATTATATAGTATCCCCGTACCAACCAGAACTACACTATCAGGGTTATTCAAAAAAAGTTTTATAGTTTAAAATGATGCTAATTTGCCCAACCAATCAGATATTAGCTTTCAAATGTTAAATAACATCTGATTGGTTGGGGCAAAATTAGCACCATTTAAAAGATAAGAAGTTTTATCTTATGTGAATCTCCCTGTATATGTATTAATAACAGCAATCTCAATATTTTTAGTTTAGTTTTAGAAACTTATCTAGCCCACTTTTAAAGCTATTAAGTGAACTTGCCATTACCACATCTGCTGGAAGACAGTTCCACCGTTTAACTGTTCTCACTGTAAAGAAACCTTTCCTAACCTGAAGATGAAACTTTTTTCTTCCAACCTAAAGGATGTCCCACAGATGTCCACGTGTCCTCTGATATTACCTATTAGTGAACAATGCACCAGAGAGTTCATTGTATGGCCCACCCATTAATATATTTATATAAGGTTATCATATCCCCACGCAAACGTCGATTCTCCAATGTAAACAGCCCTAACTTGTCTAATCTGCCTGAATATTTAAGCCCCTCCATTCCCCTTATTAATTTAGTTGCCCTTCTCTGCACTGCTTCCATTTCCAAGATGTCTCTTTTGTATATGGGATTCCAAAACTGCACCGCATATTCCAAATGAGGCCTTACCAGTGCCTTGTAAAGAGGGAGAATAATATTTTTCTCCCTTGAATCTATTCCCCTCTTTATACAAGACAATATCTTGCTAGCTCTAGCCGTTGCTACCTGGCATTGTTTGCTACAGCTAAGTCTGTTATCTACCAGAACCCCCAAATCTTTTTCCATTTCAGATGCACTTAACACAGAGTTATTTATGATGTAGGTGGCACAGGGATTATTAAATCCCAAATGCATCACCTTACATTTATCAACATTGAATCCCATTTGCCATCCTGCTGCCCATTGTGATAATCTATCTAGGTCTGCTTGCAGCACTTGCACATCATTGGAAGTATCCAAAGCTCTGCGTAGTTTAGTGTCATCAGCAAACACAGAGACCTTGCTCTCAATGCCCCCTTCTAAGTCATTTATAAACTGATTAAACAGAAGCCCCAGTACAGAACCCTGAGGCACTCCGCTTAGAACTTTATCACACATAGATGTAGCTCCATTTTCAATAAAAAGTTCCAGGTTTCGAAAATATTGAAAAATCTGTTGGATTGGCAGATTTTTGTACACTTCCTATTCAGGTTTTTAAATATAGATTTGTAAATCTGAAATGAGATATTCATGTATTATCTAAGGTAACCATCTAAGGTAACCATTAACCATTTATTTAACAGTCTATGCCAGCTGTCAGGCCCCTGACGGATCAAAATAAGAAATCCAGGAGTCTCTGCACCTTCCAGGAGGTACAGGCCACAGTTGCTGTGGGCTGATGGCCTTTTCGCCCCCTTCAGGCAGATAACTCACCAAACTTAACATTAAAAATATTAAGTCCAATGCTATTTAACTGTACCCCGTCTTTTCTGAGGTGAGGGAAGTTATCATGTTCCAGCTCCTTATGCCTGAGAGCAACGCTCCCTAGCCAGAGAACAAAGGCAGAAACAGTTTTGTTGAGCTTAACTCTGCAATGCTCAATGGCTTGGCAATTTATTGCATATGACCAATGTGGAAAATGCCCTGTTAAGGTAAGCAGTGGTATATATAACCTCTGATAGATCACTCCTTAAGCCCTGCCCTACACAGGACCCTCACTAGAAATCTCTCCCATATCCATATTATTGCCAGGCCTGCCTGTAGGCCAAGACCTGCCATGTTCTATTTGTTCCTGGCAGGTAACCAGTACATCTCCAGATGTTTGAAAACATTCATTTGCTATAGAGTGAATGCTGGGAGTTGTAGATTTTTAAACCATCTGGATAACTACTGGTTACCAATCCCTGTCACAGATCAACAAGAAAATAATTGCAGATAAAGATTTAAAATGAACTAAGGCCCATGGGTAGGTAAATGTTAGGGAAAGTAGAGGCCCATGGGTAGGTAGATGGGGACAGTAGAGGCCCATGGGTAGGTAGTTGGGCACAGTAGATGCCCAAGGGTAGGTAGAAGTTGGGAACAGTAGAGGCCGATGGGTAGGTAGAAATTGGAGACAGTAGAGGCCCATGGGTAGGTAGAAATTGGGGACAGTAGAGGTCCATGGGTAGGTAGAAGTTGGCGACAGTAGAGGCCCATGGGTAGGTAGCTGGGGACCGTAGAGGCCCATGGGTAGGTAGAAGTTGGGGACAGTAAAGGCCCGTGGGTAGGTAAAATTTAGGGACAGTAGAGGCCCATGGGTAGGTAGAAGTTGGGGACAGTAGAGGCCCATGGGTAGGTAGAAGTTGGGGACAGTAGAGGCCCATGGGTAGGTAGAAGTTGGGGACAGTAAAGCCCATGGGTAGGTAGAAGTTGGGGACAGTAGAGGCCCATGGGTAGGTAGAAGTTGGGGACAGTAGAGGCCCATGGGTAGGTAGAAGTTGGGGACAGTAGAGGCCCGTGGGTAGGTAGAAGTTGGGGACAGTAGAGGCCATGGGTAGGTAGAAAGGGTGGGCAGGAGGGGGAGGGGAGGGAGGGGGGGGGGGGACAGAGAGGGGGGGGCTGGGTAGGTAGAGGTGGGGGGGACAGTAGAGGCCCATGGGTAGGGAAGATTGGGGGACAGTAGGGCCCCATGGGTAGGTAGAAGTTGGGGACAGTAGAGCCCCTGGGTGAGTAGAAGTTGTGGGACAGTCAGAGGCCCATGGGGTAGGTGAAAGTTGGGGACAGTAGAGGCCCATGGGTAGGTAGAAGTTGGGGGACAGTAGAGGCCATGGGTAGGTAGAATTTGGGGACGAGAGAGGACAAGTGGGTAGGTAGAAGTTGGGGACAGTAGAGGCCCATGGGTAGGTAGAAGTGGGGACAGTAGAGGCCCATGGGTAGGTAGAAGTTGGGGACAGTAGGGATATATTATATAGATATAAAGTTTTCTTTACTTGGTGTTGATGGGATAGGATCACCCTTCCTGCTCTGTACTGTACATTGTACTCTATACAGGGGATCCTCCTACACTTAACATCCTCATTTGATCATCAGTGGATTAACGATAGTATTAACAAGTGTTACCTAATGTTCACTAAAAACCTCTCTGTCTCGTCTTTTGAATCAAACCCCTTCCCGCTTTCTGATCACCAACTTAACTTTTCAAGCTCAACACCCTCTTCTTCCTCCTGCCCCTCTGTCCTATGTGCTTGTTTATAACATTCGAGCCATAGATGCCTGAGCACTCGTCTCATCCCTGTCCTCTAGTCACTTTTGACCGTTGATGACCCTGACTCGCTTGCTAATTTCTATAATTTTATCCTGACTAACACGATAGATTATTTTGCTCCCTTGCATTCCCTCAGGTGAGGGACCTCTTATCCTCGTCCATGGCTCAACCCCACTTCCCGTTTTATACAAGGTGCACGCCTGCTGCTGAACATGCGTGGAGAATGTCCCATACAAACACTGACTTAAAGTGGAGTCCATCCACATGCAGATCTCTGGTCCTAGGGATGATTCTCAGATTATGTTGCCCTCTCCTTCTTCTGCAACTCTTGGATCTTTTACTCCTGTGACCCATTCATAAGTCTCTCGCCTGCTTCTATCATGTCCACTCATGACCTGTTCTCTTGATCCCATGCCCTCTCTATTACTGAAGCACTGTAATCATGTGCTTACCCCTATACTCGCCCACATATTCAATGTCTCTGGAATTTTCCCTTACACCTTTAAACATGCACATGTTAAACCCATAATAAAAAAAGACCTTATAAGACCCCTCTTGTCTAGCTAACTACTGCCTGGTATCTCTTACCAATAGCCTCTAAACTGCTAGAACGATTAGTCTTCTCCAGTATCACTAACTACCTCAATGCTGATAACCTATTGGACCTTTTGCAGTATGGATTCCATCCTGAAAATTCCACTAACTGGGCCATGGCTACTGGTGTGATGTCATGGCACATGGTCACACAGGATTGGACTAGCCTAACAATGGTCCTAAATATGTCAAAGCTCTCTGAATGATTCTTTGAACCTTGATGCTCCCCAATGTAATGTACTGTACAGGGAAAGTCCTTTACTTGCTCGAACTTAGATGAAGTTGGGAAAAGAAACTCCTAACTGTTCTTCAGTATCAGGATTATAAATAATATTGCATTAAAATGTATTTTGCAAGAGATTATATAGATACATTTCTGTAGATAAATTCTTGAATTATATAGATAAAAACTTGAATTATTATTATATTCTCAAATTTTCGACATTGTCCTGATGGAGACATTGAAACGTTGAGATTAAAATTTATATAATTTAAGTACAGTGTGCCCGAGAATTGATTGAATTTATCTATGGATTGTAGACGCAGTGGAAAGAACTGTGTGACCGGAGGGACCTGTGGATGTATATAAATTGGACGAGTGCAGCTGTCCAATATATATTGATATATTTCTGTATATGTTATTTAAACTGCAAAATATGTTAATGCTATCCAATAGTGTATATGCTCGGCCTTCTATTCATTGTATGTTTCCGAGATTTTCCCAAATTCCGCTTTCTGAATCTTTTCTGAACTGCGCTAGAAAATTTTCGAAAAAAAAATCACAAAATTTCGTAAATTCGAGAAAATTTTACTTTTCAAGGAATTTTCGAAAATTTGGCAAAAATGATAAAACTTACTAATGGCCCTGGGACCTGGGAAATGGTCTGGAGAACAGACAATCAGATTCTTTCTGAAAGAAATTCTGATTAGTTACAATCAGAATTTCCAGAAAGAATCTGATTGGTATACTAACTAGAGATGGACCGGATTGGCGATCCGAACCCTGTTCCACGGTGGATATCCGAGATCTGCGATTCCACGGAACTTGCGGATTTTCTGGAATTCCGCTTTCTGGATTTTCTGAAACCACGTTTGAAAATTTTCATGTATAAATTGACCAATGGCAGTTATTTTTACCTGTGCCATATGGGTATATTTATATGGGTATAAAAGGCAGCTAGACAGGTGCCACTTTGTTAGTGTGTTAAAGTGAGACCTGACAGTGTAGGAGTTGGAGAGAGGTTTTTTTCCTGCTTTTTGAGCTTTCTGTGTATGAATTTTAGTGTGGTGGATTAGCACTTGTTGTTAACCATTCCTGTATTCACACAATTTGGGACCCAAAAGTCCTTTTGAGGACTGTTCTGGGGGAGGGTGTTCTGAAGACGCAGAGTAGGAAGTTCATGAATAGAGATGGACTGGACCCAAACTTGAACCCGAGCTTCAACAGTCTGAATGGACCCAAACTATTCCGGATTTTGAACTTCCAAACTTTTAATGATTATTGAATTTTCGATAATTATCGAATGTTCGAATTGATGTTCCTCGACTTTGGAGCTCCATAACCTATACAGAAAATAAAGGGGAGCATTCACCTACCACCTCAGTTATCAGAGCTCCACATCAAGCTGGAGGGTTTTAAAACTTCCCCTTTATTTGTAAGCAATTCTGATTGGATATATTAGAATTATTTCAGAAAGATTCTGATTGGTATATTAACCAATGAGATTATTTTTCAATCAGAATTGGTTACAATCAGATTGGTCTGTTCCACGAACTATTACCAAGGTACCAGAGCCATTTACAATAAGGAATTTTTGCGTTCCCGCAATTTCCACGTTAGCGAAAATCATGTGCGCAATCACAAATGAAAACGCAAAAACGCGATAGTGTGGCCTAACCCTAACAATGAACTTTAATGGAACCTAAAAGGCCACATTCAAATACCTCCCCAAATGAACCTACTGGTTATTCTGGGTAGCATCATTCATGATTATGGGAAATAACGTCACAGCCAATGAACGACTGATGCACGCTAGTAAAGAGCTCATAGAGCTTGAAAAAATTCAGCATTCATTGGCCAAGCAGCACAGCTTGATCAGGAACATTGGGCTGCATACAAGGTAAGTGATTTGTAAGTATTACAGTTTGTGGGACTGTCTAAAGATATCAATAAATTAAAAAAAAATTAAATTTAAAATTTTAACTTTAATTTACTTAAAAAGTATAAAGAGTCTGATGTAAGGGTTATAAATTGTCATATTTCCCTGAGATTTGATCATTATCTCATAAGAGATTTACAAAGATTTCCCCAAGGTGATCATGTGTTACTGTTATCATAATAAAAGGAGATCAGGTTAACACTCTACGCTCAGCATTTGGGGCCCATTCTGGTAGTCAGGTTGGTATCATTTTAAATAAAGATCTTTCCCGAATAGGGTTTACACTGTAAATAAATGTGTGTATTTACAAGATGGCAGTAGGTAATGATCTCTACAAGAAAAACCTGATGACAATGTGGTTTTTATTTAATTTTTGTTTGTTTCTCTAGTAGAATTTATTAGCTTATTTAAGTAATAGTAGTAGCGAATTGTACCGTGTTAGCAATTGATGAAAGTGAAGACATCTTGGTTATAAAATAAAACCTTTTATTGGCTAGTAACTAAACTTCCATTCAGAACTAAATAACTTAAGTGATCGGTTTAACGATCGTAAATTTACGATACCGACTGCTACCTGCATCCAAAACACAAATGTACTCTTTATTTTATATCTGTTGTATTAAATTAGATCAACTGGACTTGAAATGTAGTTCTTGAAGACGTTTCGCTAGTCATCCGACTGGCTTTCTCAATTCAGAATGACTTGTACAAGAATCTGTGGCAATTATGTACCCTGGAAAATCCCAATTAGCATATCACAGCCAGGTGTTAAGGGTGTGATTAGATAGTGGCTAAGAGGTGTTATAGGAACGCCCAGAGTAAGGTGTTAAAACAGCATTGTACATGGCAGACAGTTGGTGTCGAACCCCCCCACCTCTATTTAGGCTTGGTTTCTTTAGTACTTGGTCTTCAAGAACTAAATTTCAAGTCCAGCTGATCTAATTGAATACAACAGATATACCATGACCTGGATGAATGAGAACCTTCACAAGCATACTCTTTATTTTATGGGATAACAGTATTTATTTTAATATACCATATACTGTATATATTCTTTCAGGTAAGTACCCGGATATATTTTTGGCTTGTCAACTTTACTTGGAACTTTCCTGTGTGCACAGAATGTAATAAAGGGAATTTTATTATTCAACTGTAATGGCTTATTTAAGAGGTGCAAAAGTCTGTGTTGTTAATTTGCAACAGCCAATCAGATCTTATAAAATGTTTTCTAACTGTAGTATTTTCAGGTCCTCAGTCCAAAAGTGCAAAACGCAGATTAGACAATAGATTTATTGTACCCATTAATGTTTTCTGTATTATTGTAAACTTTCAGTTCTCCCTGGCAAGAGTGCTTCGAGACCTTTTGGCACCTGAGCCAAAAAATTTAAATCTGCCACCTATATCTTCTTGCAGTGCCACAAAAAAAGAGGGTGTGACTTGTAGAGGTGAGCACGGCTTGTGGAGCTAGGTGTGGTAGTCTAAATAAAACTAGCTGGTGAACTGGAGTGCTGGCCTAAGAGTGACTGCTGAACCATGCTGCCCTCTAGTTCACCACACACTGTCATGTCAGCCCTCCAGTTTAACAACCACTGTTCAGTATCCAACATATACCGAAATGAAAACGAGGCGGACCTCCCCAGGAAAAAAAGGAACAGTTCCAGATCAATAAAACTACAAGTTTATTAGAAACTACATACAATGCACAAAAACACGCCAATGCCAGACGTGTTTCGTGCTACAAACACTTCATCAGAGGGCCTCTGATGAAGTGTTTGTAACACAAAACGCGTCAGACATTGGAGTGTTTTCGAAAATATTGAAAAATCTGTTGGATCGGCAGATTTTGAAATCCGCCAGTTCGGAATGAAAACCAGGTTCATTGTGTAACTGGAATTCATCATTAATAATTAGTAGAAACAGTAATGTAGCAATTTAGGGTTTGTTATCAAGTGTACACTTTCTATTAAGGTTTTTAAAAATAGATTTGTAAATGATATCACAATCCAAATCAAATATTCATGTATTTTCTAATTTACTGGACTGGATTGATTCTATAAATAAGTTTTACAGGTAAATATATTCCTAGAGAAAGAGTTACAGGAGTGTTTGATGTCACTTCTACTAAACTATGGATAGAATCTCCAGACCCCCATGTACTTCTTCCTCCAGCAACTGTCCATATCAGACCTGCTGGTAACTGGAAATATTGTTCCCATCATGCTCCAAACAGTAGTTGAAGAAGAAGCCACAGTATCACTTGTTGGTTGTTTGACACAATTGTATTTTTTTGCTAGTGTTGAGACATTCCAGTGTTTACTTCTAACAATAATGTCCTTTGACAGGTATCTGGCCATCTGCAAACCTTTACGTTACACTTCTATTATGAACCCTGGAGTTTGTGCTAAATTAACTTCTGTATCATGGGCAAGTGGCTTTAGCAGTGTTGCTATAACTATAAATAGTATTGGGCAACTGCAGTTCTGTAAAGAAAGTTCTATTGACCATTTCTTCTGTGATTATGATCCTCTCCTAGAACTTTCCTGCTCAGACACATCAAATGTAAAAATTCAAGGGATACTAGAGACCACCCCTTTAACTTGTTTCCCATTAATGATCATTGTTGTATCTTATGTCAATATTGTAAATGATGTTCTGAAAATCAGATCGAGTACTGGAAGGCAAAAAGCCTTCTCCACCTGCAGCTCCCACCTGGCTGTGGTGTCCATATATTACGGGACTTTAATTTTTATCTATGTGATTCCCCATAGAAAACAATCATTAGCCTTAACCAAAGTTCTGTCTCTGTTGTACACAGTAGTGGTTCCATTAACTAACCCATTAATTTATAGCCTGAGGAATAATGATATAAAAAAAGCGTTTAAAAACATGTTAGTAATTTAAATATCCCTATCTACAAAGTTCAGAATTCATATGAAGAATATTTAATTTACTACTTTATTACATTTAGTAACATTCCAGTAAAAAAAAATTTAACATTTTTCTAAATTTTGGAAAATTTCATTGACATTTCTAAAAAAAAATTTTGAATCCTATATGCTGTAATAAAGATAGTCCAATCTGGTCCTAAAGCAGTAGGAATGTGGACAAAAAAATACAAACAAATGGCTTGAAGTCATTACAAGTCCAGGTGGCCATATTTATAAAGGCACGGTATGGCAAATTTGCAAGCATTAAAGTAATAACGACGACGCATTTCAGCCATGTGTCCATTATCCACACATGACTGAACCGCATTTTGTCTCTGAAAGTCCATTGAAATGTTCCATTTACGACTTAGATATGAGAATACGGATTCACTCTGACATTAATATGGAGCGGGACTAGGGAGAATGTGGCTGTTTGTTTTGGTGTAAGTATATATAATGTAGAATACTTACATAATATAATGTTTATTATGTATAATAGATCCATAAGTAAGGGGTTTTATGACATACCGCAACATTATAGCATTGCAGTACCATGTATGTGAAAGTAGTTATCAGGTGCAAAATTGCATCTACCGCATGGTGCTTTAGGAAATGTGCTCTTTTTGCTCAAACATTATGGTCCTAGTTATTTCTGGGGCAACACAGATTGCTAAATATCTTTTCGCAATGGCTAAAACAGGCACTGTGGCTTAGCTGATTAAAGCGCCTGTCTCTTAAACAGGAGATCCAGAGTTTAAATCTCAGCAGTGCCTACTGTTTGTCTTTCAACCAATGGGTTTTTCTCACTTTTCATGATATTGCTTTGGCATAGAAATGTATAATTTAAGGCAACGTACTACATAGATTTAAAATCTCCATTCAAAATGTACACTTCAATTGTGCTCAATTAGACAAAGTTAAGATTCATAAAGCGGCCAGGACCAGATGGATTGCATCTAGGATTTAAAAGAGCTTGTTCAGTTCTGCAAGACCCACTGTGGTCTAATTTTTCAGATTTCGCTTTGTATGGGGATGTGCAAATGGATGAAAAAAGCCAAGGGTAATACCAATATTCAAATAGGTAGTCGTCAACAGCCGGTTAAACTATAGACTGTAGCCTAACATCGTGGTAGGGAAGGTGATGGAACTTTGTTAAGGGATCATTCCTTGACTGTCTCCAGAGATTATCTTATTAGTAGTAGTCAGCATGGATTTATGAGAAATAGATCATGCCGACAAATTTAATTGGTTTTTATGAGAGTGAGTAAGAAGTTAGGATTCAGGCACAGATGTCGGATGTGGATATTTGGATTTGCAAAGCCTTTGATACTGTTTGCCCCATAGGCGACAATGCTAAACTGAGGAATGTTGGCCTGAAGAAAACAATTTGTTCATGGATAGAGAAACTGGTTATTGGACGCCAAAACAGAGAGTGGTGGTTATGGAGCTACATCTATGTGGCTAAAGTTATAAGCGGAGTTCCTCAGGGTTCTGTACTGGGCCGCTTCTGTTAATCTGTTTATAAATGACTTAGAGGGGGCATTGAGAGACAAGGTTCTGGTTTGCCTGATGTACACTAATATGCAGAGCTTTGAAACTTCCAATGAGGTGAAGTGATTGCAAGCAGACCTAGATAGATTATCACAATGGGCAGCGAAATGGCAGATGAGATTTCAATGGTTGAATAAAATGTAAGGGTATGAATTTGGATTAATAATCCCTGTGCCACCTACAACATAAAATAAACTATGTGTTAAGTGCATCTGAAATGGAAAAAGATTTGGGGTTCTGGTAGATAACAGATTCAGCGGTAGCCAACAAGACAGGGTGCAACAGCTAGAGCTAGCAAGAGATGTCTTGTATAAAGAGGGGAATGGAATCAAGACCGAGAAAAATATTATTCTCCCTCTTTACAAGGCATTAGTGAAGCCACAGTTGGACTATGCGGTTGCCGTTTTGGAATCCCATATACAAAAGGAACATCTTGAATTGAGCCGTTCAGAGAAGGGCAACTAAATTAATAAGGGGACTGGAGGGCTTGAATTGCAGGCAGATTGACAAAGTTAGGGCTTGTTTACATTGGAGTGAAGCGGCGTCTGCGTGGGGACATTGACTAAACTTATACAAATATATTAATGGCCCATACAGTGAACTCTCTGGTGCATTGTTCACTAATAGGTTCATAAAGAGGACTGTGGAATCCTTAAGGTTGGAAAGAAAGAAGTTTCATCTTCAAGTTAGGAGAGGTTCTTTACAGTGAGAACGGTGAACTGTGGAATGTCTTCCAGCCGAGGTCGGTAAGGCAAGCTTCAGAATAACTTTAAAAAAGGCCTGGATAAGTTTCTAAACGAAAAAATAGTGGAATTACTGTATTAATGCATATAGATCTGGTTGATCAGGGATATTTTCGATTTGCCCGTTTGGAGAGTTCAGGAAGGAATTTTTTCCCCCCTTTTTTAGCTGGGTTTTTGATTCCTCTGGATTCAAAACTGTTAGGTAGGGTTAAAAAAAAAAAAAAAAAAAAAAAAAAAAAAAAAAGTGAATAGGTAATAGGTTGGACTTGATGGACGAAATGTCTTTATTAAAAATAATTACTATGTTCTATTACTGGGTAGGACTGACACATGGTACTAAAGAACAATTCTTTATAAGAAAGTGGGTTAAATAATCGTATATTAAAGTTGAACGCTGTGAACAGGATTTGACCTGTGCAGGGAGACCTATTGGATTTAGAGTCCAACGCCTCTTAACACTCGGCCATCACAGCATACGTTCCTTGAAACTTAGCAGGTTGTACGACATACATTTAGTAAAAAATGAAGTTATATTATTGACATACCACATTTCCATTATTATATGTCAATGGTCCCTACAGAAATAATACATATTTTCTTATAAGCAGAGTGACAGAAAGACAAAATTAAAACTAAGATGACAAGAAAGAAAGCATTGTATTGTCTTGGGGGGAATGTGTTTAGTAATGTTATATATATATATATATATATATATGATATTTTGATACCGCATGGTATCTGCTTATGTGTGACCACAAAAGCAAAATAGCACAACCCTAATCTACTGACAATGTTCTGGAATTTACGAACATACGAACATGGAATAATTTCTTAATAATTAGTAATTGCCAATACTGTAGATTTATAAATAGGCCCATTTGTCTTCTTCAGGATTAAAGGACAGCTACACTGTAAAAATTAACTAATAAAGTACCTGGGACAGAGAGGTAGGATTGATTATTCCTACCTCTCAATATAATTTTGTTGTGGAGCTACAGCACGTAAAATGTTCATCTGCCAGGTTAGTGTTCTGGATTTTCCTGTATTAAAGATAGTGCTGAAGCACAGAGGAGACCTGGCACAAACAGTTTCTTCATGCTGGCGCTTCTTACAGCAATTATACTGGGAGATGAGAATTAACAATCATACCCCCTGCCCAGGTACTTAAAAAATGTTTTTAAATTTCTTTATATGCACTATAGTTTTTTCTCGTTAACTATGTACTTAGGAATATCCTATCCTCCCAATTGAGATGTAGTTTTGCCCTGATTTTATGCAATTTAAATGGATATCTGTTGAGCTGTAGTTAGGCAACTAAATGCGTTGACCTCTTGGCTGGCACATTACCACCTTATATATGTCTATAATAAGTTATACTTCCATAGCACTTAATTAAAGACATTTATCAGCGAACTCTTATAACTGTTTGCAAGTTTGCCTCTGCCATGCCCAGAAAGTTTTGCAGGTTTGTGCGAGAAGATGGTCCTTTCATCTGTTTTCTAAAGTTGATCTCTGCAAAACTTTTGGGAGTTGTGTTTTATGATCCCAAACCATTTGTCAAGGAGAGAGATATGCTTGATAAGCGCCAAAGTGAAAATTAATGACTATTGCACTGCCTAATACAAAGTCGTCTTGTGTCTTTCACCTTTCCAGTGCTAGATAATTAGCTTGTCTGTACTTTGTCTTCAGTATTTCCTGGACCAAATGATTTAATTAATAAATGTCCGTTGATTAGAGATACTCAAGGTAAGATGTCTTAAAGAGGCAGGTTAGGGGGAATTGTCTTGGTCAAGCTTAACAGCTTAACGTGCCAGTATTGTTTCTTCTGATTCAAGGTTAGTTATAGCAGATTAGTAAGGTTCCAAATTTTCTTCAAAATGTTGTTAGAACAGAAATCCCACCCTGGGAAATGTGCCATCCTGGAACACCCCCCACCCCCACCCACCCCCCGTACTCGTACAACATCATTTTATTCAAATTAACATAATAGGATAAGTCAAAAGGAGAAGATCAGCCTAAAATACATTTTATTCAAATATTATAGCCCTGAAAGGTTTAATTAATACAATAAGGCATTAACATTTTCAATACTTTCTAACGTGAGATACATCTGTCTGTAAGAAAGCTGTGTTTTTTCTAAAGGCTGGCATACACGTGTCTTTTTTTCCATCCGATTTTATCATGTATCAATCTGACTGTGTATGGCTGTTTGTCTGATAGACTGTCTAGCGATATAGGACCATCTATCAAGCAGAGGGATATTAGTTGAAACCTGCCCAAGATAGATGGTATAAGGTGATTACATTTGATTGAAACACTGATTGGCTGCACCAGCTTGCAGCCATTGAGCGTGTATGGCAAACTAGGCTCCTCCTTTTCCTAAAGCCAATGGCTCAGACATGCTCAGTGTGCTTCACCCAGGGAAAAAGAAAGCATCTGTTCAATTAGCTACTTTTTTTCTACTAATTATTGACTAATAAAGTATATAGAAATAAAGTAATAAAGTATGTATCTATAGAAATGAACAATGCTGGAGAGTTTCGTTCTGATAGCAGTTCCCACAACAGCTTCTGGAAATCCAAAAATCCAACTGAATCATAATTTTTCAGATTTTCGATCAAATTTTTCAATTCTTTGAAATTAAATTTATAACTGAAATAAAATTTTTGAAGTTTCGATTTTCTTAATTTTCAACGAAATGTTCAGAGTTTCGTAAATTTAGAAAAACCAGTTGGATCTGCGGACTTTTGTAATTGAAAGTTACGAATTAGGTTTGTTTGGAAACAAGGATTCACCATTAATTATATATCAATTATGAAAGGCGCCTGAATCATTGTGGTTCAGTGAGATAAAATAATCCTATGAAATTGAAAAGTAAAATATCTGATATATTCTCTCTCCATGTGTCTGTATAGTAATGGAACAGAGAGCTATTACACTATAAGTCAGAGAAAAAAAGGGGGCATGTAAGTAGCTAGGAAGGCTGCCTGGCTTCAACTGCTGCCTCCATGTGGCACCAGTATGATAACACTTCTGCCCCAACCACCCCCCTCACCCTGGCCTGCATTGATTGGTTCCCTGTTCTCATATTGGCTTAGACCTCCCATGACCTATGTAAGGATTTGCATAGGCCATGGCACGTGTGTATTTGGCCACAGCCCGAGTCAGAAGAATTCGTGTCACTGCCTGAGCTGGGTGACTTCTTACTTATTTGCTGGTTCACAGGTGAGCGTGGAAGGGCAGAAGAGATGGCGAGTTTAGAAGGAGGAAGGAAATGAGCTCCAGATATAAGCTCCAGAACGAAAGCAATCAAAGCTGCCGTAACTTTTTACTGTTCTAAAAAGTTAGAAATAATTTAATAACATCTGATTGGTCAATGCAGATTGACAGCGCGGGCAAAATGTTGCATCTCTTATTAAATAATCCCCAGTTAGTTTCATAAAGATATTTTCCCATTTTTCTAGATTTCCCTTTAAAACATTTAACTTAGACTAAAACTTTATTAGCCCTCTGACAGCAAACTTTTGACTGAGTTGGCAAAAGAAAAATAGATTAAAAAAACAATTCACTTGAAGTCAAAAATGAAGGATTTTTTGACTAAAGGTGAATTTATAATAGACTTTTTGCTGACCCGGTCAATAGCTTTTAACTGCAATAATAGTGGAAATCAATATCACGCGACAATGTTTTTTCTTTCTTCTTCTCTAAAAGGTCCAGACCTGTGGTTAGAGACTGTGATTACGGGAGCTGATAATCTTCCTATCCTTTAATAGTTTTGCTTCCCTTCGCTAGTCAACCATGTGGCTGAGTTCAAAATGATTAAAGGAACTGTGCCAGAGCATGACACTATATGAAAACAGACACACACAGGAGAGCAAAATGTCTTACCCGATTTTCAGTAGATCTGTTTGTGTTTCCGCCGTTAAAGGAAATGGACTTTATTTAATAGGAAAGTACAATTAGTTTTCCATCCAATCAGCTGTTTTTAAACTGATTGGTTATTGCACATTAATAGCTCAGACAAACACTGTAGATCCCCATAATAAAATAAAATTTCATGCATTTATAAGAGTAAAATATGATAATTAAGTCATAGGGCCATATATATAAAGGATCAATATTGGTTATAACCGATAACAATCTTATAGTACCATATATACTTGAGTATAAGCCGAGGTTTTTGGGTTTAAAAATCAACCTAAAAACCTTGCCTCGGCTTATACTCGAGTCAATACTAAACTTACCTTCATTCAGCGAGTCAGGAAGGAAAGCTGGCACTTCCCAGTAGTTCTTCACGGGTGTGCGATGATGTCATCACGCACGCTGACGGGATGACGTCATTGCGCAGCCGCGAAGCAATACTGGGAATCGCCGGCTCTGCACAGAGCGAGCGGCAGCCGGCAGAGACATGAAGACTGAAGATGAAGATGAAGGCCAGGTACGGTAAGTGAGCTGGGGGGGGGCTGGGGGGACAGTATGCCATACAATACCTTACACAAATACAGTAACCCCCAATACCTTTCTA
Organism: Hymenochirus boettgeri; assembly: GCA_019447015.1. NCBI lineage: Eukaryota > Metazoa > Chordata > Amphibia > Anura > Pipidae > Hymenochirus > Hymenochirus boettgeri. The sequence continues at coordinate 269,879,831 of CM033471.1, read as the reverse complement.
CTATAGGTGGTTGGAAACTACAACTCCCAGCAACTAAAGCATGCTGAGAGTTGTAGTTTCCAAACATCTACAGGGGAAAGGTATTAGGGTATTAGGGTGGGGGGCAGTATGCCATACAGTAACCCCCAATACCTTTCTACTATAGGTGGTTGGAAACTACAACTCCCAGCAACTAAAGCATGCTGGGAGTTGTAGTTTCAAAACATCTACAGTGGAAAGGTATTAGGGTTACTGTATACCCTCGGCTTATACTCGAGTCAATCATGTTTTTCTGATTTTGGAGGCAAAAATGGGTGCCTCGGCTTATACTCGGCTCGGCTTATACTCGAGTATATATCGAACAATATTGCTAGTCAAAAAATTTTCAAAACTACCTGGTATCAGCCATGTGCCGTCTCTCCTGTTTTTCAACCTTTCCCAGTATGGCTCCCCCTAGAGGTATATCAGTACCATTGAAAATAATTATGAGAAGACTATTGAACTGCACCTTAAAGAACAATTGGTCTATGCACAAAATATAACATCACACATTACACCTGACTGTCTGCTCAAGCAGAACTTTAGATAATACTCCCTAAGCTGATTTCCCTAAATGACCCTACCAAGAACTGGGACCAATGAACACCATAAGAATTAAAAATCAAAAAGGCTGCTTAACAGTTTTAATTGATGGTGCCTGATTGTCCATCTATGGTTAAGCATTGACAATTTGAATAGAAACAGCTTGAAATGGAAACTAAAAAGACAAATAAACAGAAAACACCTTTCATATAATGTACAAGCAAAATACTTGCACACGGGCATTGGCATTTCTACCATAAGGCAACCTCAGGTAACTAGCTGAGGTTGAAGTCTATGGTCAGTAGATAGCTACTCCAGGTGGCACTTAAGGCCCAATACACGTGATACTACTCTGTATGGGGATCCTTTGGTTGGGTAAAGCAAAGAGAGTCAATGCTGACAAATGGATGCAGATGCCATGGTCAGTCATTTTTGACTCCTGCAACTTGCTGCTATTCAGATAAATTAGGTTGGCGTTAGATAGATTAAATGTTTGTAGACGAATGTCTCATCTATCTAATGTTTAAATACTGCATTGTCAGGATAGCAGTTCTTACCTATCGATGTTCCTGCAATGTTCCCATCTGGCCCATTCATTTTGATCACAAGTCGATTGCATAGTCAGGATAGCAGTTCTTACCTATCGATGTTCCTGCAATGTTCCCATCTGGCCTATTCATTTTGATCGCAAGTCGATTGCGAAAAGGAACGGGTAGGGGGTCAAACCTCATTTGGAGCATGATTGATTGCAAAATTATCTGCCTAGGTGGTTGACCCTTTGTTACAGAAACATGAAGATTGAGTGCGCTACTCCAGTGATCAATAAAACTTTAAATTTTATTATATTAACTTAAAAACATATAGTAATGCAGCACCTAGCCCACAGGTGATCAGCCTGACGCGTTTCGTGGGCGTACCCACTTTATCAGAGGCCTCTGACACTAGGAGGTGACCTTTTGGAAGTGTGCACACCTGGTGGATCCATTGCCATTTGGATGCTGCTGCTATATGTGTTACAGAAACGTATGTTTGTCCGGCATTATGTTTTCATTAGAATTAATTGCTGTGTATTAGGATTAACGCCTCTCCCTTGGGTCTATGTCCTTTAGAGCATCTCAGGGCTTTTCCTTAATTGGGAGTCTGGTGACACTTAACCTTAAATTACTGCTTCCCGACAATAAATGGAATCCACAGCCAGCCCACCAAAGACAGCTACGGTTTAACAATAAATAGGGTCATGTTTAGATCACAATGTATGTTTCAGTAATATAATCTTTACATTCCTGGGGCATCAAACACTATGCTATTACTTACAAAGGCGTGATGGGAAATCTCTGGCCTCAGCTAGTGTTAAAATGCATTTCCGCGTAACCACCAGAAGTTATATTGGGAAAATGAATTACTTTACGTGTACGGCTACCACAGAACACACAATGTATATCAAATTCTCTGCCCTGTCCAATGCAGTTAATCACTAAAAATGAAAAGCAGGGGAGCCGAGCAGATTTTACTGGTGCAAAATGCGAACCAGCTTTACTGGGTGTAGATCAAACTGTGCATCGTGTTTCGAGGCCAATATCCCCTTTATCAAGCAAAGTGCAGCCACATAATGACCTCTGATAATCTGTTTGTAGTTCATATTATATATATGTACTATATGTTGGGACATATTAATAAAGGAGCGCTATATTTGCTGTTATTTTAAGGCCAGACTTTGCTACAAATTTTTTTCATTTTCTGCTGTATTTATAAAAAGACGGATTTTGTAGCGTTAATGTTCACCAAGGAGAAATCCGTTGAAATCAACGAAATTTTGCAAAAATAGTTTAACACCAACAGGGGATTATTTTCCAAATGCTATAATTGTTACCATTCATCTGCCAAGCACCCTCCTTGTTTGAGTATTGCAGCCTCAAATCAACAGTTCCCGCGAGGTTCAAAACGGCGATCTCAGACTTTACGGAAATTTTAGAATTTACAGAAACCCTCGAATTTTCGAAAACGGAAGCACGATCAACGTCATGAGGCACCAAGGTGAAGTGGCTGACAGGCATTGGTCTATTTAAGCTGCTCAGCGTTTAGGATCAGTGCTGTGTGTCAGTTCAGCTTCCTAGTACTTACCTTTTAACCTGCTCCTTTGATTACCTGATTTCCTGTTGCCGACTTGTGCCTGCCGTGTGACTTTGAACCCTTGCTGCCTGCCCTGACTTGTGCCTCGGATAATCGCTCTTGAACCATTGCTGCCAGTCCTGACTTTTTGCCTGATACTCGTTGTGAACCTGTGCCGCCAGCCTTGACCGGTTTGTTTATTATTCTGGATCTGTTTTCTCCTCTCCACTGCCTTCCATCTGCTCCAGGGTCTGTTACTCTTCCCTAGGACTGCGACCTGGTGTCTGCCTTGCCGCTTATCATCCCCACCATCAGGGGCTCTGGGGAAGACCAGCAGACACTTAGATTCCGCACCTGGTGGGAGAGTTTCTAGTTCATGTTTGGCCGCCTAATAATAAAGTTTGCGATATGTGGGGAAAATGTAACCGACTGGTAGGAACTTGTAAACAAATTTATATTTTCAGCTTTTTGAAATGAAATTTGTACATTTTTCACTGGTGAAATTATCAATGATAAAAAGATTGCTACTTTGTAGTATATAATGTATTTCTTGCTCTATAAATAAGTCTATGTGCCTGAAATATATTGCATAGGATGCATGGGTGATTTTAGGGGAGATTACACAATCCTCCCTTTCTGCTGGTTTATTGTTATCTGCAGTTCTGGCACCTTGGGGTTATCAAAATTGCAAGGGATGTCAGTCTGAAAGGGGATTAAACCAATGGAAGCCAATATACAGAAATGAAAATATGGTAAGTGTTACTTGTTTTGAGACACATACAGTACATTTGTACATGTATTGTGTGGCCTCTGTAGATGACTCAGACCGTTGGCCAATGCCTCTCAGTGACTCAGACCGTTGGCCAATGCCTCATACTTTTATATGGTTATGGGTGACTTCTAATATTCTTATATTTTAAACTAAAGTGGAACATTATTCATGCAGCTAAAAGTCAAAGGGGCAAAAAAAATGTAAATTTACGAGGGAAGGCCTAGGTAAAATGTTGGCGGATCTGCTGAGCTCGTTACTGTCCATAATTACCATTTTAGGGATCAGCAAATGTGTATACAGTAGATGTAGAAGCATATTACCACCCAGAACTGAATGGGAATGTATTTTATGTACATGTGTCTACTACACGTTTCGGGCTAACAATGCTCACAATGCATTTTCTGTGCGTTTTTCCCCTCGTTACTGTTTCTAATCAAACTACCCAAGTGTGAATGATGATTCCTATGGGCAGTCTGTTTCAGTCTGTTTTTTGTGACTTCTTTCTTTCTGAAAACGCACTGAAACGCCCACTAGATTTAACAAATCCTAACAACAGTCCTTTCTCTTGTATATATAGCTCACTACAGTGCAACCTTAACAAGACAAACCGGAAGGGACTTACCCATACACCACGCCCCAATTCCTACACCTAACCATGACATCGTACCAGGCCAATAAACATGAACAATTTGTGTCTATAATTAGTCCAAAATATATGGTGGGTGAAGGATTCTCCAAAGGGTTCAAAATTCCACATCCATAGGAAATAAAGCAACTCGCAACTTGTCTGAGTATTTCAGTGTTTCTTTTTGAAATTGCTTCATTGCAAATACCTAAATGAAAGAAAATCTGTTGTATTCAGTTAGATCCACTGGACTTAAAGTTTAGTTCTTGAAGACATTTCGCTAGTCATCCGACTGGCTTTCTCAATTCAGAATGACTTGTACAAGAATCTGTGGCAATTATGTACCCTGGAAAATCCCAATTAGCATATCACAGCCAGGTGTTAAGGACCATCTGAATGCAAGGTGTGATTGCATTGTGGCTAAGAGGTGTTATAGGAATGCATCAGTAAATGTCTCAAAAATTGTCTATAAAACTAAAGAGTCCTCACTGTTTTATTCTTTCTTATCATACATAGCAAATTAATAGGGGGAACAATGTAAGTCTGCAGTTATTCCATTGCAGCTCAGCCAGTCTGAAACTAGCCAAAGGCAGAGATGGGATTAAATTTTCCCAGTTTGATTTCACTGCACGTTTCTCCTGAACGTCACTGATGATCCAATCTTACAGTTAGTTGCCTGAAAGGTTTCTCCTATGTAAAGGAAACAAACCGGCTGTATTAAATTATAGCCACAATTACATTTTCTTTGTGCTTTGACTTCTTTCGTTAAGAAAACAGCTGGCCTTATATTTCATTTGCTAAAAATAAAATAAAATAAGCTTCTTTTCATAACATCCATATAAGCCACTGATGTTGACAGGCTGCATTTATCTTAATGACTCTTCAGGCAAGACCAATCTTCAAAGATTATTGAAGTAAAGCAAATCTAATGTATAGTTAGCAGAAGTGTTCAGGTCTACTTACAAAGAAATATCTTGCAGTACATCCACCTTTCTCCTCGTAGTGCAAATTTTCTCAACCAACCAATGAAAGGAACATATTATGTTAGTGAACTCACACGGTAGCACAGCCAACATTTGATTGGTTCATTAAGCTATAAAACCCAATTAGCCATGACTGGTATGGTGCAGAATGTTAATAACTGGTGCCTGATTGGTTGATATGGGTGAATGGATTGTTATTTAGATAGTTCTCTTGCATGAGAGTCTTCTGATGGGGACTACAGTTCAATAGCTGAGATAAGTCAAATGAATATGGAACCTGTAAGGGGACGACTGAATGCTGGAAATGTATTAGCTGTAATGGCTGATTAAGTATTATAGTGTGTAAAGCTTAGTAAACGCTTAAATGGTAATAGTCAATATATATAGAAAAATGGAGGAGAATTAAGAAAGAGGACTATACATCCCCCAAAACATTGTATCTCATTGCATAATAAATAATCACTTATTGTATTAAGTAGTGTGCTCCTCTATTTTTCTACATATATTGGATTATACTGTATTAGCCCTAAGGGCAGAGGGCAGTGAGGATTGCTCCTACCTATAATAGGCCATTGCCAAGTTTGGTTTGTTTGAGTGGATCCTGTTTGCATTTTGTGTAATAGTCTCCACTTTCTTTGCAAGTTTTTTTGGGTTAACTTTAGCCCAGGAAAAGCATCTTCTCCAGAATCAACATTAAAGTAACTTGAGGAATGAAGGACTGTGCTATTATCATATACCAGAACATTGACAATAGAAAGATCCCACCAGAATGTTCTAAGCAGGCAACGAGAGGCAGAGGTGTCCAAATATACTGGAATGGCCAAACTTCTGATTCCTGGAGGATGGACCCAACTGGGTGCAGCCATCTGGTCATTTTCTGAAAGGAACAGGTATCAAAGTAGACAATAATATCATGATTAATAACAACACAGGCATAAAGAGGGGATTGCCTCTTTTTTCAGTTTTATCCTTTGGTACCCTGTATAAAGTTTCACTATCCACTATTTATCTCACATTAAAATTATCTCATTGAATTAGGGTAGAACAGTACTGAACTTTCCTACGGTAAATGAACATCATTGCAACTGTTACTCCCATCCACACAACCCAACTAAGCAACGTATACATGAAGTAGTCATATTTACGTTGTCATAGCTGTGATTCATTACTACCCTATATTCTCCAAGATTACAATACAACTGGACTCACACAGTACATGTATCACTGGGGCTCCATCATTAAGGCCCACAGCCATAATTCAACTCAAGTCCTTCCTGCTTCCATTATCTGTTAAGCTTTAATGGTTGGTGCTTAGCGTTTTGCAGGCTAAAGCACTTCAGCATTGATTATATTAATTGCATCGACTCCTTTAAATTAACATTTATTTGTTAATTAACATTCAAGCAAATCATCCATTTTGGCCTATTAGAAGAGGATCCTACTGAAACATCACATCCCAATCATATTGAAGAGATAAAATTCTAAAAGAGCAAGAAATCTTCAGTAGCCACAGCAACTGGTAAAGTTGCTTTCAAACCATACTTCTGCCATTGTTTATTACATCCTAGTGAATATGTATAAAGACAAAGAACTATGCAAACCATTGGTCAGATATATTGCATATATTATATCATCCCCCATTCATTACGCTGTACCCTTCCCTATATTGTTCTTCCTTCTTAAAGCAACATCCCACTACTTCAAAACTTTTTTCGGATTTTAAATTTGAGTTGTAGATCCTGAGAAATCATCATTTGAAATCTCTGCATTTACAGGGAAAGACCTGTCACTCCAGAAGTAGAAATTATAATATATTCCCCATATCTGACCCCTTGCTAGGATTTTTGTCTTCCTGCCAGCACACTTTCTGCAACAATTAAGAGAATCAGCAGAGAAAAGAAAGAAGGGGGGGGGTGGGGAGTTGTGTAAGCAGAGCAGTGTCCATAGTGAGGCTGTGCAGAACTTATAAGTGTCACAGACACAACAAGAAGGCAGTGAGTTAACACACCTGCAGATGTTTGCAAGACGCACGAACCCCGGTTGGGGGACATTTGGCGATCTGTCGTCTGGCGGCAGTGCGAGTGTATGTCGGGCTCAGATGTCGGTCGGGGCTCGGGGGTCTGGCAAACATCTGCAGGTGTGTACGAACCTTAAGTGAGGGCGGGGGCAATTATGAGCACTTACTAAACATTAATAATTTAATGACAAAGCAAGTACAGATAAATATGTAAGTACCACCATTTTTATTCTCTCAAATTATAGTTTCAGATAATGTAAAGTTGTTTGAGGGAGTATAGTGACCCTTTAATATGGATCCTTTTTTATTTTAGAACCACCATTAAAGGCTACACTTACTATAAAGTACATGGCAGCTAATAGTCTATTGCTGCGAGGTTTTGTTCGGTTTGAAAATTGGATTCTGTGCATCTAAACGAATTGCTAATTATCCCTGTATCTCGCGCTTCGTTGTTTTGCTCTAACTCTAGAGTTTAAAAGTTCAAACGTGGGCTGGGGTGTTTTTTTATTTCCCTAGTTGGCTTAAAGTTAACGTTCATTAGACAAGGCGGCCATTATTGTTTCTTTAAAACCGGAGACATGCATGTTCATATGTTGTTGGGACTAATTAGCAGTCTGTTCACATGTATGCTTGGAACTGGATATTATATGCAAGTATATGAACTAATTAGCAATCAGCAGTGTATTTTTTGGACTTCTGATGTATAATGGTATATGGCAAATCTATGCAAGTAAAACACATTTTACTTAATATTTTAAGTAGGTCCCTCTAGGAGATATTATACCATACGGACAGACCTCTCCTTAAGCCCTCTGGGAGATATTCCGTATGGACAGACCTCTCCTTAAGCCCTCTGGGAGATCTTATACCGTATGGACAGACCTCTCCTTAAGCCCTCTGGGAGATATTATACCGTACGGACAGACCTCTCCTTAAGCCCTCTGGGAGATATTATATCGTACGGACAGACCTCTCCTTAAGCCTTCTGGGAGATATTATACCGTATGGACAGACCTCCCCTTAAGCCTTCTGGGAGATATTATACAATATAAATATATATAAAGACATTTGCCCATCTAGTCCAAACTTTATACCCTACCCATAATGTCTGTATAACAGTTACATAGTAACATAGTATTGGAGGTTGTATAAAGACATACATCCATCTAGTCCAACCTTTATACCCTACCCATATTGTCTGTATAACAGTTACATAGTAACATAGTATTAGAGGTTGTATAAAGACATTTGCCCATCTAGTCCAACCTTTATACCCTACCCATAATGTCTGTATAACAGTTACATAGTAACATAGTATTGGAGGTTGTATAAAGACATACATCCATCTAGTCCAACCTTTATACCCTACCCATAATGTCTGTCTAACAGTTACATAGTAACATAGTATTGGAGGTTGTATAAAGACATTTGTCCATCTAGTCCAACCTTTGTACCCTACCCATAATGTCTGTCTAACAGTTACATAGTAACATATTATTGGAGGTTGTATAAAGTATTATTATTGTGGATTTATATAGCACTAACATCTTACATGGTACTTTACAAATACATCAGGCCCTACCCCAAAGAGCTTACAATCTAAGCACATTTATTTGACACATACAACCTATCAGTATGTCTTTATGATTGTGGGGGAAACCAGTGTGCCCCGAGGAAACCCACACAAGCACAGGGAGAACATACAAATTCTTTGCAGATGTGTCCAAGGGTGGAATCGAACTCAGGACATCAGTGTGCTAACCACTGAGCCACCGTGCTACCCACTATCTATCTATCTGTATATATGTCTGTCTGTCTATTTGTCAGTCCATCTTTACTGTGTGTGCAACTCGTGATGTTTTCCCTTTTGTTCTAATTTGTTCTTGCCAATCTACTATCTGTGTGTCCTTTTAAAATTAGGATATACCTGTCAATGTCCCAATACCAACAATATGCAGCAAATTCTGTCAGATCCACCGTCAGTGTCACAGCTCTGACTTAAAGACACTAATGGTAATGTAGCGCACATGTGGATTTCTTAGTAAAACAGAACGTTAGGCTGAGTATGTATGGAATTTTTTTTTACATGGTTTCTCCTTTATTATCCCAGTAAACTAGTGTGCTGTGTCAGGACATGGTTTCTCCTTTACTATCCCAGTAGACTAGTGTGCTGTGTCAGGACATGGTTTCCCCTTTACTATCCCAGTAGACTAGTGCACTGTGTAAGGACATGGTTTCTCCTTTACTATCCCAGTAGACTAGTGCACTGTGTCAGGACATGGTTTCCCCTTTACTATCTCAGTAGACTAGTGCGCTGTGGCAGGACATGGTTTCTCCTTTACTATCCCAGTAGACTAGTGCACTGTCAGGACATGGTTTCCCCTTTACTATCCCAGTAGACTAGTGCGCTGTGTCAGGACATGGTTTCCTCTTTACTATCCCAGTAGACTAGTGCGCTGTGTCAGGACATGGTTTCTAGTAATTCTCAATATTATATAGTATCCCTGTACCAACCAGAACTACAGTATATGTATTAATACCAGTAATTCTCAATATTATATAGTATCCCCGTACCAATCAGAACTACAGTATATGTATTAATACCAGTAATTCTCAATATTATATAGTATCCCCGTACCAATCAGAACTAAAGTATATGTATTAATACAAGTAATTCTCAATATTATATAGTATCCCTTGACCAACCAGAACTACAGTATATGTATTAATACCAGTAATTCTCAATATTATATAGTATCCTCGTACCAATCAGAACTACAGTATATGTATTAATACCAGTCATTCTCAATATTATATAGTATCCCTTGAGCAACCAGAACTGAATTGAGAAAGCCAGTCGGATGACTAGCGAAACGTCTTCAAGAACTACATTTCAAGTCCAGTTGATCTAATTGAATACAACAGATAAACCAGAACTACAGTATATATATTAATACCAGTAATTCTCAATATTATATAGTATCCCTGTACCAACCAGAACTACAGTATATGTATTAATACAAGTAATTCTCAATATTATATAGTATCCCCGTACCAACCAGAACTACACTATCAGGGTTATTCAAAAAAAGTTCTTATAGTTTAAAATGATGCTAATTTTGCCCCAACCAATCAGATATTAGCTTTCAAATGTTAAATAACATCTGATTGGTTGGGGCAAAATTAGCACCATTTTAAAAGATAAGAAGTTTTATCTTATCGTTGAATCTCCCTGTATATGTATTAATAACAGCAATTCTCAATATTTTTTAGTTTAGTTTTAGAAACTTATCTAGCCCACTTTTAAAGCTATTAAGTGAACTTGCCATTACCACATCTGCTGGAAGACAGTTCCACCGTTTAACTGTTCTCACTGTAAAGAAACCTTTCCTAACCTGAAGATGAAACTTTTTTTCTTCCAACCTTAAAGGATGTCCACATGTCCTCTGATATTATCTATTAGTGAACAATGCACCAGAGAGTTCATTGTATGGCCCATTAATATATTTGTATAAGGTTATCATATCCCCATGCAAACGTCGATTCTCCAATGGTAACAGCCCTTACTTGTCTAATCTTCCTGCATAGTCAAGCCCCTCCATTCCCCTTTTTAATTTAGTTGCCCTTCTCTGAACTGCTTCCATTTCCAAGATGTTCCTTTTGTTCACAATGGCTAAAACAGGCACTGTGGCTTAGCTGATTAAAGCGCCTTTCTCTTAAACAGGAGATCCAGAGTTCAAATCTCAGCAGTGCCTACTGTTTGTCTTTCAACCAGTGGGTTTTTCTCACTTTTCATGATATTGCTTTGGCATAGAAATGTATAATTTAAGGCAACGTAGTACATAGATTTAAAATCTCCATTCAAAATGTACACTTCAATTGTGCTCATTATCTAAACATACCCCCAAAGACAAGACAATTCTTTCTTTCTTGTCATCTTAGTTTTTATCTTAGCACATGTTCAGTCCATACCAGTAATGTGCCGCTATTCCAAAAACCGACGAACAATGGATATTTGAATTTGCTCAGGTCCGAGTCATGTTCTGGGGCAACACAGATTTCTAAATACTTTCACAATGGCATAAAGCAGGCACTGTGGCTTACTGGTTAAAATAGTCGCCTGTCTTCGTAAACATGATCCGAGTTCTAAATCTCAGCATGCCTACTAGTTGTCTTTCAACCAAGGGGTTTTCTCACTTTGCATGATATTTGCTGTGGCATAGAAATGTACTAATTTAGGAAGGCACCGTGTACACATAGATTAAAATCTTCCATTCAAATGTACACTGTTCAATGTGTGCTCATTATCTAAACATCCCCCAAACGACAAGACAATTCTTTCGTTTTTTCTTGTCTCGTGTTTTTAATTTTGTCTTTCTGTCACTGCATATAATATGTTTATTTCTGTAGGGACTGGACAATATATTATGGAATTTGTATGTACAGAAAATGTACTTAATTTTTTTACTAAATGTATGTGTTACAACCTGCTAAGTTTCCATATAACCGTAAGGCTGTGATGCCAGTGGTTAAGGCGTTGGACTCGAAATCCAATAGGGTCTCCCTGCACCCAGCCAAGTGTTAAGGGCGTGATTAGATAGGGGCTACGAGGTGTTATAGGAGCCACTATCTAACACCCCCTTAACACTTGGCTGTGATAGCTAATTGGGATTTTCCAGGGTACATTTGCCACAATCTTTGACAAGTCATTCTGAATTGAGAAAGCCATTCGGATACTAAACTCTCAAGACTTCAAGTCCAGTTGATCTAATTTGAATACAACATATATACCATGGCCTGATGAATGAGAACCTTCACAAGCTCCATTCAAAATGTACACTTTAATTGTGCTCATTATCTAAACTATCCCCCCAAGACAAGACATTCTTGCTTTCTTGTCAGCTTAGTTTTTCATTTTTTTGTCTTTCTGTCACTGCATTATAATATGTTTGTATTTCTGTAGGTACCATGGACATATATTAATGCATGTGTATGTACATATAATGTAAATTAATTTTTTTTACTAATGTATGTGTTACAACCTGCTAGTTTACATGTGAACATAAGCGGCTGTGATGGCCGAGTGGTTAAGGCGTTGGACTCGAAATCCAATAGGTCCTCCCTGCACAGGTTCAAATCCTGTTCACAAGCGTTCAACTTTATAATAGTGATTATTTAAAACCCACTTTCTTATAAGAATTGTTCTCTTAGCACCTGTGGCAGTCTACCAGTAATGTGCCGCTAATGTCATAACAACCTACTGACAATGGATATTTTGAATTGCTCATGGTCCTAGTCATTTCTGGGCAACACAGATTTTGCTAAATTATCTTTTCACAATGGTAAAATGTGTTCTTATGTCTGTTATGCGCCTGTTTTCTTATTAACGAATTTATTCATGTCATATTTGATTATTTTTGTCATTGTTTCCTAATTTATATGTATACATGTATTTAATTTATGTTCGCTGTAAACTTTGCCTCATTTATCATTATTATATATGTTTTTGTCATAGTAATTGTTTTTATTATAAGTTTTTTTACTTATAATATCGTTATTATTTTCTTTATATATTTGGGTTGTATTATATATAATCATATATATTATTGATTATTTTATATTGTTATTTTGTTGATTTCTAATTTATTTATTTGAATATTATATATGATTTTTTGTTATCGTTCTCCCTACCTCCCCAGCCTGTTAGGCGTGATACATCGTGGCTAAGAGGTTATAGGACCACTATCTATTACGCCCTTACCTGGTTAAAAGCTACTTGGTCCTTCCGTAAACCAGAGATCCTGTAGTCATTCGAATTCAGCAGTGCCTACTGTTTGTCTTCAACCAATGGTTTTCTTCTCACTTTTCATGATATTGCTTTGGCATAGAAATGTATATTTAAGGCAACGAGTACAGATAGATTAAAAGCTCCATTACAAATGTACACTTCAATGTGTTCATTACTAAACATTCCCCAAAGACGACAATTCTTTCTTTCTTGTCATCTTAGTTTTTAATTTTTGTCTTTCTGTCACTGCATTATAATATGTAGTATTTCTGTAGGATCGTCTGACATATATAATGGATTTGTAGTACTATAAATGTAAATAATTTTTTTACTAAATGTATGTGTTACAACCTGCTAAGTTTCCATATGACCGTAAGGCTGTGATGGCCGAGTGGTTAAGGCGTTGGACTCGAAATCCAATAGGGTCTCCCTGCACAGCCAATTTTAAGGGCGTTATTAGAATCGTGCTAGAGGTTTATAGGAGCCACATCTATCACCCTTTAACACTTGGCGTGATATATGCTAATTGGGATTTTCAGGTCATATTGCCACAGATCTTGTACAAGTCATTCTGAATGGCAAAGCCAGTCGGATGAACTAAAAACTTCAAGTCAGTTGATCAATTGAATATCAACAGATATACCATTGGCCCTGGAGAATAGAACTTCACAAGCTCCATTCAAAATGTACCTTAATTGTGCTCATTATCTAAACATTCCCCCAAAGACAGACATTCTTGCTTTTCTTGTCCTCTTAGTTTTATTAATTTTTTGTCTTTCTGTCACTGCATTATACATATGTTGTATTTCTGTAGGTACCATGGACAATATATTAATGGATGTGTATTTACATATAAATGTATTAATTTTTTTTACTAAATGTATGTGTTACAACCTGCTAAGTTTACATGTGACATAAGGCTGTGATGGCCGAGTGGTTAGGCGTTGGACTCGAAATCCAATAGGTCTCCCTGCACAGGTTCAAATCCTGTTCACAGCGTTCAACTTTATAATAGTGATTATTTAAAACCCACTTTCTTATAAAGAATGTTTCTTTAGCACCTGTGTCAGTCATACCAGTAATGTGCCGCTAATTCATAAAAACCTACGGACAATGGATATTTTGAATTTGCTCATGGTCCTAGTCATTTCTGGGGCAACACGATTGCTAAATATCTTTTCACAATGGCTAAAACAGGCACTGTGGCTTAGCTGGTTAAAGCGCCTGTCTCTGTAACAGGAGATCCTAATTCAAATCTCAACAGTGCCTACTGTTTGTCTTCAAACCAAAGGGTTTTCTCACTTTCATGATATTCTGTGGCATAGAAAGGTATAATTTAAGGCAACGTAGTACATAGATTAAAATCTCCATTCAAAATGTACACTTCAATTGTGCTCATTATCTAAACTTCCCCCAAAGACAAGACAATCTTTCTTTCTTGTCACTTAGTTTTAATTTTGTCTTTCTGTCACTGCATATAATATGTAGTATTTCTGTAGGGACATGGACAATATATTAATGGAATGTGTATGTACATATAAATAAAATTCATATTTTTTACTAAATGTATGTGTTACAACCTGCTATAGTTTACAGTGAACGTAAGGCTGTTGCCGAGTGGTTAATGCGTTGGACTCGAAATCCAATAGGGTCTCCCTGCACACAGCCAAGTGTTAAGGGCGTGATTAGATAGTGGCTAAGAGGTGTTGTATAGGAGCCACTATCTAATCACGCCCTTAACACTGGCTGTGATATGCTAATTGGGATTTTCCAGTGGTACCTAATTGCCACAGATTCTTGTACAAGTCATTCTGAATGAGAAAGCCGTCGGATGACTAGCGAACGTCTTCAAGAACTAAACTTCAAGTCCAGTTGATCTAATTGAATACAACAGATATACCATGGCCTGTGATGAATGAGAACCTTCACAAAGCTCCATTCAAATGTAACACTTTAATGTGCTCATTATCTAAACATTCCCCCAAAGACAAGACATTCTTGCTTTCTTGTCATCTTATAAGTTTTAATTTTTGTCTTTCTGTCACTGCATTATAATATTTGTATTTCTGTACGGACCATGGACAATATATTAATGGAATGGTGTATGTACATATAAATGTAAATTAATTTTTTTCACAATGTATGTTTACAAACCTCTAAGTTTACATGTGAACATAAGGCTGTGATGGCCGAGTGGTTAAGGCGTTGGACTCGAAATCCAATAGGTTTCTCCTGCACAGGTCAATCCTGTTCCCAGCGTTCAACTTTATAATAGTGATTATTTAAAACCCACTTCTTATAAAGAATTGTTCTTTAGCACCTGTGTCAGTCATACCAGTAATGTGCCGCTAATTCACAAAAACCTACGGACAATTGGATATTTTGAATTTGCTCATGGTCCAGTCATTTCGGGGCAAACACAGATTGCTAAAATACTTTTCACAATGGCTAAAACAGACTGTGGCTTAGCTGGTTAAAGCGCCTGTCTTGTAAACAGGAGATCCTGAGTTCAAAATCTCAGCAGTGCCTACTGTTTGTCTTTCAACCAATGGGTTTTTCTCACTTTCATGATATTTCTGTGGCATAGAAATGTATAATTTAGGCAACGTAGTACATAGATTTAAAATCTCCATTCAAAATGTACATTCAATTGTGCTCATTATCTAAACATTCCCCCAAAGACAAGACCATTCTTTCTTTTCTGTCATCTTAGTTTTTAATTTTGTCTTTCTGTCACTGCATTAATAAATGTAGTATTTCTGGTAGGGATCGTGGACAATATAGTAATGGAATGGTATGTACATATAAGTAAATTCATTTTTTACTAAATGTATGTGTTACAACCTGCTAAGTTTACAAGTGAATGTAAGGCTTTGATGGCCGAGGGTTAAGCGTTTGGACTCGAAATCCAATGGTCTCCCTGCACAGGCAAATCCTGTTCACAAGCGTTCAACGTTATAATAGTGATTATTTAAAACCCACTTTCTTATAAAGAATTGTTCTTTAGGCACCTGTGTCAGTCATACCAGTAATGTGACGCTATTCATAAAACCTACGGACAATGGATATTTTTAAATTGCTTATGGTCCTAGTTATTCTGCGGGCAACACAGATTGCTAAATATCTTTTCACAATGGCTAAAACAGGCACTGTGGCTTAGCTGGTTAAAGCGCCTGTTCTCGTAAACAGGAGATCCTGAGTTCAAATCTCAGCAGGCCTACTGTTTGTCTTTCAACCAAGGGTTTTTTCTCACTTTCATGATATTGCTTTGGCATAGAAATGTATAATTTAAGGCAACGTAGTAATAGATTTAAAATCTCCTTCAAATGGTAACTTCATTGTGCTCATTATCTAAACATTCCCCAAGACAAGACAATTCTTCTTTCTTGTCATCTAGTTTTTAATTTTGTCTTCTGCCACTGCATTATAATATGTTGTTTTCTGTAGGACCATGGACAATATATTAATGGAATGTGTATGTACATATAAATGTAAATTAATTTTTTTTACTAAATGGTGTTACAACCTGCTTAGTTTACATGTGCACGTAAGGCGTGATGGCCGAGAGGTTAAGGCGTTGGACTCGAAATCCAATAAAAACTAAGATGACAAGAAAGAAAGAATGTCTGTCTTTGGGGAATGTTTAATAATGAGCACAATTGAAGTGTACATTTTGAATGGAGATTTTAAATCTAGTGTACTACGTTGCCTTAAATTATACATTTCTATGCCACAGAAATATCATGAAAGTGAGAAAAACCCATTGTTGAAGACAAAACAGTAGGCACTGCGAGATTTGAACTCAGGATCTCCTGTTTAACAGACAGGCGCTTTAACCAGCTAAGCCCAGTGCCTGTTTTAGCCATTGTGAAAAGATATTTAGCAATCTGTGTTTGCCCCAAATGACTAGGACCATGAGCAAATTCAAAATATCCATTGTCCGTAGGGTTTTGTGAATTAGCGGCACATTACTGGTATGACTGACACAGGTGCTAAAGAACAATTCTTTATAAGAAGTGGGTTTTAAATAATCACTATTATAAAGTTGAACGCTGTGAACAGGATTTGAACCTGTGCAGGGAAACCTATTGGATTTCGAGTCCAACGCCTTAACCACTCGGCCATCACAGCCTTATGTTCACATGTAAACTTGCAGGTTGTAACACTACATTTAGAAAAAAAATTAATTTACATTTATATGTACATACACCACTTCATTAATATATTGTCCATGGTACCTACAGAAATACAACATATTATAATGCAGTGACAGAAAGACAAAAAAAAATTAAACTAAGATGACAAGAAACAAGAATTGTCTGTCTTTGGGGGAATGTTTAGATAATGAGCACAATTAAAGTGTACATTTTGAATGGAGCTTTGAAGGTCTCATTCATCCAGGCCATGGTATATCTGTTGTATTCAATTAGATCAACTGGACTTGGTTTAGTTCTGAAGACGTTTCGCTAGTCATCCGACTGGCTTTCTCATTCAGAATGACTTGTACAAGAATCTGTGGCAATTAGGTACCATCTGGAAAATCCCAATTAGCATATCACAGCCAAGTGTTAAGGCCGTGATTAGATAGTGGCTCCTATAACCCTCTTAGCCACTATCTAATCACGCCCTTAACCTTGGCTGTGTCAGGGAGACCCTATGGATTTCGAGTCCAACGCATTAACCACTCGGCCATCACAGCCTTACGTTCACTTGAAACTTAGCAGGTTGTAACACATACATTTAGTAAAAAATGAATTTACATTTATATGTACATACACATTCCATTAATATATGTCCATGATCCCTACGAATACTACATATTATAATGCAGTGACAGAAAGACAAAATTAAAAACTAAGATGACAAGAAAGAAAGAATTGTCTTGTCTTTGGGGAATGTTTAGATAATGAGCACAATTGAAGTGTACATTTTGAATGGAGATTTTAATCTATGTACTACGTTGCCTTAATTATACTTTCTATGCCACAGAAAATCATATGAAAGTGAGAAAACCCTTTGGTTGAAAGACAAACAGTAGGCACTGTTGAGATTTGAATTCAGATCTCTGTTTACAGACAGGCGCTTTACCAGCTAAGCCACAGTGCCTGTTTTAGCCATTGTTAAAAGATATTAGCATCTGTGTGTTTGCCCCAGAAATGACTAGGACCATGAGCAAATTCAAAATATCATTGTTCCGTAGGTTTTTTTATGATTAGCGGCACATTACTGGTATGACTGACACCGGTGCTAAAGAACAATTCTTTATAAGAAAGTGGGTTTTAAATAATCACTATTATAAAGTTGAACGCTGTGAACAGGATTTGAACCTGTGCAGGGAGACCCTATTGGATTTCGAGTTCCAACGCCTTAACCACTCGGCCTTCAACCGCCTTATGTTCACATGTAAACTTAGCAGGGTTGTAACACATACATTTAGTAAAAAAATTAATTTACATTTATATGTACATACACATTCCATTATATATTGTCCATGGTACCTACAGAAATACAAACATATTATAATGCAGTGACGAAAGCAAAAAAAATTAAAAACTAAGAGACAAGAAAGCAAGAATTGTCTTGTCTTTGGGGAATGTTTAGATAATGAGCACAATTAAAGTGTACATTTTGAATGGAGCTTGTGAAGGTTCTCATTCATCCAGGCCAATGGTTAATCTGTTGTATTCAATTATGATCAACTGGACTTGAAGTTTAGTTCATCCACTGGCTTTCTCAATTCAGAATGACTTGTACAAGATGTGGCAATTATGTACCCTGGAAAATCCCAATACATATCACAGCCAAGTGTTAAGGGGTGATTAGATAGTGGCTCCTATAACACCTCTTAGCCACTATATCTAATAACGCCCTTAACACTTGGCTGTGCAGGAGACCCTATTGTGATTTCGAGTCCAACGCCTTAACCACTCGGCCATCACAGGCCTTACGTGTCATATGGAAACTTAGCAGGTTGTAACACATACATTTAGTAAAAAAATTAATTTACATTTATATGTACATACAAATTCCATTATATATTGTCACGATCCCTACAGAAATAACACATTTATAATGCAGTGACAGAAAGACAAATTAAAAACTAGATGACAGAAAGAAAGAATTGTCTTGTCTTTGGGGGAATGTTTAGATAATGAGCACAATTGAAGTGTACATTTTGAATGGAGATTTTAATCTATACTACGTTGCCTTAAATTACATTTCTATGCCAAAGCATATCATGAAAAGTGAGAAAAACCTTGGTTGAAGACAAACAGTAGCACTATTTTGTCTTTCTGTCATGCATTATATATGTAGTATTTCTGAAGGGATCGTGGAAATATAGTAATGGAATGTGTGTATGTACATATAAATGTTAAATTCATTTTTTACAAATGTATGTGTAAAACCTGCTAAGTTTACAAGTGAATGTAAGGCTTTGATGGCCGAGGGTTAAGGCGTTGGACTCGCGAAATCATAGGTCTCCCTGCACAGCGTTCAAATCTGTTCACAAGCGTTCAACGTTGATAATAGTGATTATTTAAAACCCACTTTTCTTAAAAGAATGTTTCTTTAGGCACACTGTGTCAGTCATACACAGTATGTGAGCTATCAAAAAAATTACGGACAATGGATATTTTTTAAAGTTGCTTATGGCCTAGTATTCTGGGGCAAAACAGATTGCTAAATATCTTTTAAAACAAAATGGCTTAAAACAGGCACTGTGGCTTAGTGGTTTAAGGCGCATGTCATAGTGAAACAGGAGATCCTGAGTTCAAATCTCCGCAGGCCTACTGTTGTGTCTTTCAACCACGGGGTTTCTCACTTTCATGATATTGCTTTTGGCTAGAAAATGTATAATGTAAGGCAACAAGTAGTCAATAGATTTAAAATCTCCTTCAAAAGGACACTTCACATTGTGCTCAGTATCTAAACATTACCCAAAGAAAAGACAATTCTTCATTGTCTTGTCATCTTAGTTTTTTAATTTTGTCTTCTGCCCTGCATTATAATATGTTGTATTTTGTAGGGGACCAATGGACAAAGTATATTAATGGAATGTGTATGTTACATATAAAATGTAAATAATTTTTTTACAATGTAGGGTTACAACCTGCTTAGTTTACAAGTGCACGTAAGCGGCTGTGATGGCCGAAGAGGTTTAAGGCGTTGGACCGAAATCCAATAGGGGTCTCCCTGCACAGGTTCAAATCTGTTCACAGCGTTCAACTTGTATAATAGTTGATTATTTAAAACCCAATTTCTAAAAGAATGTTCGTTTAGCACTGTGTATCAGTCTACCAGTAATGTGCCGCTAATCACAAAAACACGGGACAAGTGGATATGTGAATTTGCTCATGCGTCCAGTCATTTCTGGGGCAACCACAGATTGCTAAAATCTTTTCACAATGGCTAAAAACAGGCACTGTGGCTTAGCTGTGTTAAAGCGCGTCGTCTCGTAAACAGGAGATCCTGAGTTCAAATTAGCAGTGCCTTACTGTTTCTCTTTCAAACCAATGTTTTTCTCACTTTTATGATTTGCTTTGGCATAAGGAAATGTAATATTAGCAGGCAAGTAAGTAATTAGATTTAAAATCTCATTCAAAAGTACACTTCAATTGTGTCATTACTAAACATTCCCCAAAGACAAGACAATTCTTGCTTTATTTTTCCTTAATATCTGAAATGTAATTTATTTTTTTACATAGATTGTCAGGATATGACTTATTAAGTGTTTTCAAGATCACCTTTTAATTTACTATTTCAATATATGTCAGGATAGCGCTATATATACAATCTTTATTTAACTTTTTACTATATTCATAGATGTCAGTAAAGTACTTCAAATGACCGTGATATCTTTTTTTGTTCATAGAAATTTTTATTGAGTTTTGTTTTTATCTTAACAACAAATACAAATAAAATAAGTACAAAAACAAAAACAAGAAAAAACTACTGTATCATTTCAGGTCATCAATGTGAATGGATCTGTATCAGAACTCGTCGCTCGCCCCTGGGTGACACCGACGGGTGATGGTCTGGAGCTCTGTATCATTGCTGGTTCCATTTCCATTATCCAGCGTCCCATATTTGACCACGTTCTTATGGTATTTGTAAAGTCTGAGACATATCATCATTATCGTGGATCCACCAAATCTTCTTTATAAGGGTTTCCTTTCTGGGCTTAATTGTTTCCATGTGGCTGCTAACAATGCTCTGCTTGAGAGCATATGCATATAAGTGTCAGAGCTTGCTTATTATATCCCTTGGTAGGTAGATTAAAACGAGCGGTGTAAGGGGATAATTGGATGGTTTGTGTAATATTTTAGAGATTAAAAATTCACAAGTTGGGGGCGGAGCCTGACCTCTGAGCAAGATGGACGCGTGAGTCCACAGCTCCGAACACCAAGCGGGGGAAAACACAGCTTACATAAGCACAATAAGGCTGACTTACCCCAAACACCTCTCAACCTTCCCTCTAAACCCTCAGCATACGGACACGGGGAAACGGAAACGAGGAGACCTCTCGAATTTGTAACCCGACAAGATCCCACCACACCTACACCCAGGAGACCGGGAAGAGGCCCGCAACACCAGACCCACCATCAGAGCCAGTGACGAGGAGTGACCTTGACACCCTATACTCCACCTGGAGAAATATCAAAGAGGCACAACACAAGACCAGTCCTAGAAGTCAAGCAGAGGTTGGGGACTGGGTTTGCGACTTAGAAACGGCACATAGTGAGACAGCCAATACTGTGCACAAGTGGAATTTGAACATAGAGGAACTAAAGGCCCAAATCCTGATGCTCCAAAACCAACAGGAAGATATGGAGAATCGCTCCCGAAGGAAACAACCTTAGATAAGGGGAGTTCCAGAGGAGATTACAGATATCCAACAATATCTCCTTGCCATGTTTAATAACTTATTGCCAAACATACCGGAAGCTACACTCCTTATGGACAGAGCACACAGGGCGCTGTCGACATGGGGACAAACAGATGACCCCCCTAGAGACATCATAGTACGGATGCACTACTATACCACCAAAGAGCAATTACTACTCGCTGCTTGCTCCAAAGGAGAATCATCATAGCAAATACTAAAATACAAATATATCAGACCTTGCACCCCAAACCCTGACTAAAAGGAGAATGTTTCGACCAGTGCTCCAACAACTAATGAAGCCAGAATCCGCTACAGATGGGGCTTTCCTATCTATCGCAATCCAAGCGATGGCCATTTGTTGCTGAGATGACTGGTCTCAACGCCCCCTACCCTACACGTTCAGAGGAACATACTGACCGTATACCTCACCAAAGGACCCACATACCGACCAAGTCATCGAGAAGCTCACCCCAAAAAGATAAGTGAGACAATCCACTATCTACAAACTATGGACTAGATCAATCTACCAACATTAAAAAACCCTACAACAATGGACAATAAGATATAATTTATCTCCATAACCCCCCATGAGACTTTCACTAAATCATCCCAACTCACTCCCACCTTCCCCCCATTACCAACAAAAGAAAACCAAAAACAACAATGACACATGGCAGCCGTAATAAAGAACACTTTTGCCTAGGAATCCCTTTTCAGACTTATGGTCTCCCACCAAGGAAGAACTAACCTTCGACAACCAAAAATGGTCTCAACACCTTCTTCCTACACGTCCAGAGGAACCTACTAACTATGACCTTCACACAAAGACCACTGGACCCACAACCAATCTACAGAGAAACCCACACCAAAAGACGAGGAAGAACAACCACTATGTACACCTAACCTCAGACCTAAACTGTCCTCTAACACCAGAAACTCTACAACCCATGAAACAGATAATGGGACAGACTTGTCTCCGCAAACCCCACGGGATTCTTACTAAACTGCCCCAATCATCACCCCTCCTTTCCTCTCCCCGCCCCCCCCCTTTCCTTCTCCCCTATATATGTCAACAACGAAAACCAAAAAGCAAAGGATATACTGCAAGTGCAATAAAGAACAGCTCTTGCCTTTACGAAAAATACATTGGCATCGACATCCAATCTCCAAGAACAAAGCAAAGAAAGCCCCTCCCACCCACCAACAAGTCAACCTTAGCCGTAAAAAACCCACTGCTGGTGAATTCGGACTTGACCATCACACCGCCCTCTGTTCCTAGCTCAGCTAGGCGACCCCCCCATTTGACACATGTGTTAACTCACTGTGGCAAGTTGATATTGTGGCAACTTCTCCCACACGTTACAATTATACTGTTATTAGCAGCCCACCCGGATGGACAAGAGGCGGAGACACTCTTACTTACACCCACCATGACTCACACCCCAATAAGACGACCTTCCGTCTACTCACCCGTAATGCCAAAGGCTTGAAAGACCCATTAAAAGAAAACTAGCCCTCAATATTAGAGAAAGAATCAAGCGACAAATTTCATACAGGAAAAGAAAAGGACCTTACCTTCCTAGTAAAAATTACACCACATTCTACTACTCCTCCGCCTCTGTCAAAAAGGGTGGAGTTGCAATATTAATTTACAAGAGGACTCCATTTTGTTGTGTCACCTGTGAAAGAGACTCTCTAGGTCAAAACCTATCCTCCAATGTACATTAGACTCTAAACAATATACCTTAGCAAATGTTACTCTCCTAATACAGGCCAATCAATTTTCTATAGAACTAAGACAAACCCTTTTACAGTAACTCTTGGTACAATGATACTAGCTGGGGACTTTAACACAACATTAGACCCCCAGATGGATAGCTCTTCCCCATCATCATCAGACCAGCCTACTCCTCTAAATCCCTTCGATCGCTTCTTCGATTTTCAATTTATGGGATTCATTGAGATTACGCCATCCCCGATCCAGACAATACACGTTTTTCTCCCACCCTCACAAGACCCATACACGGATAGACTATATTTATAACAGCGCAAATGATCCCTTCTCTAGAGGAAGAGATATTGCCCCAATATTATGGTCCGTTCACACTCATGTAACAGCTGATTTACACTATCATACCCCCTACCATATCGCTACCATGGAGATTTAACGAATGACTTCTGAAAGTCTCTCAGAATCACTGAAACTATACTTTAAAGATATACTACCCCGATATATCATCTACAACAATATGGGCCGCACACAAAACAATTATACAGGGGCACATAATTCAAAAAGCATCCAGAGCAAAAAATCTTTTAACGGAAAACTGATCATATACTACACCAAATTAATCAGCAGAACAAACTCTCATCAAACAACCAATCAAACCAATGTAGACAAACTAACCGCTCTGGAGAGAACAATCCAACAATCATTTACACTCTAGAGCAGATAGAGCCCTTAGACTCCCCAACTCAAATATTACACCAAAGGAGATAAACCAGATTCCATGTAGCACGTAAGCTGAATGAAAAATTACACAAAACAGACTTTATCCCTTAAGAGCGCCCTGACGGATCCCTTATATATTTAACCCTATAGACATACTCTCACCCTGTTCCGAATATTACAAAATACTATATGATGGCCAAAAGATCCAACACAACTCCTTACCAACAATCATACAACAGCATATCTCCACAACTCCAAACTTGCGAACTCCTCCGGAAGAAAAAACAAATATAGGCTCCCCCATCACAAAGACAGAAATAAAGCAGCAATAAATTACTCAAAATAGCTAAAGCCCCAGGACCTGATGGGTTCACGGCAGGATATTACAAAAATTTAAAGCAGAACTCATTCCGCTCCTGATACCCATGTACAACAACATATGGCAAGGAACAGAAACCATACCACAGGATATGTTGAGAGAAACATAGTGATCATCCCCAAAGCTAACAAAGACACAACACAATGCAAAAACTACCGACCCATATCCCATAAAATTAGACCTCAAACTATTAACCAAAATCATAGCAATAAGTTTCCAACTCCTTCCCCGTTTCATACACCCAGACCAATGTGGATTTATCCACGGACGCCAAGTACCGATAAATCAGAAGAACAATACAATTACTACACAAGCCCACTGAATAAGTGTCTTCAATCTTCCTAACACTCAACGCCGAAAAGGCGTTTGACCTAGTTGACTGGACATACATGCACAAAGTATTACAAACATTTGATTCCCCCCAACCTTTCTGAATCTCACTAAAGCTTTATACTCAAACCTGCTAGCTAAAGTTAACAATATGGGATCGCATCTACAGAATTCCCTATACTAAATGGAACCCGTCAAGGATGTCCCTTATCCCCCCTATATTTGCATTAGCATGGAACCCCTAGCACAAAGAGTAAGACGAAATAATCAATAAAAGGAATAAAATAAACAAGACCGACTATAAGATATCCCTAATTGCAGACGACACCCTCTTTACACGAAAACCACACACATCGCTTCCCTCACCTCTACAAACATCTATCCCAATTCTGCGAAGTATTGGATTTATATTCAACACCTGTCAAATGACGGCTAAATCAAGTCCACAACACACTCGCAAAATACTAGAACTGAATTTCGAATTAACCTCACAGAAAACCCCTTCCATATTTAGGGAACAACTAGGTCCTACACCTCAAGATCTGTACTCTGCAATTATATCCCAATCTTTAAACTTGCCAAAACACTATCTAAAATGGAATCTCCTATTTGACGCTACATGCAATCAAAATGATTTGCCTACCTAAGCTTCTCTATCTCTTTAGAGCACTACCGATAGATGTCCACCCAAAAGATCTTAAAACAATGCAACACAAATATCACAATTCTATGGGCTAATAGAATTAGCAAACAATGTTACAAAGACCAATAAAAAAGGCGATGCAAGCATTGCCCTCCCTTTACCCTACTACCTATCAGCACGCATAAGCCAAACAATGCAAATGGCATGATGACCCGGACAGAACCAAATGGGTAGAAATAGAAAACCAGATATCACCCCTCTAGAGAAATTTTTTTGGCTTTTCCCATACACAACACAGACATACCCAAACCCATATATCAACACACATTACACATCTGGCATGAGCATAACATCATACAACCTCACCAACCAAACACACTCTGCTGACCCCCTTGTACTCAAATCCTACCTTCCCCATAGGAAACACACTAACAGACTGGCTAATCTGGAAAGATAAAGGTATAACCAGAGAGCTCACGTGATTACATCAGGGCGTATCATGACATGGGAAGAAGCCCAAACAGAATGGCTGAGATTTTACCAAATAACCAATTTTGCCAAATCACTGATAACCAAGGGCAACCAGTAAACTAACCCGATTTGAAAGTAAGTATGGAAAAACCCTTGGGTCCCAAACCATCACCAACTTATACGACATATTAATGAACCACAGATTCCAAAAAAAAAATTACCAACACAGACGCAATGGGAAAATTGGCTAGAATCAAATCTAACAGAAGACGAAAAGATGGAAATATTCATAAATCTACATAAATGCTCTATTAACACCCTAATACAAGAGAAAATTTTAAAATTCTACACAAATGGTATTCACCCAACACAACTACATGCCATCAACCCACAGTTTCACCGCTAGCTTTCGCGGATATGGTGAAAGGGCAGACACCCCACATTGTTGGAGATGTCCAAAGTTAATAAAATATGGGATGAATGCTTTATACATTATAGGAAAAGGATTTTTGAAACATACCTAAAACCTGCTTTATTTGACAAAAAGAAGAAAACCTTTAATAAGGCGGAAATAAGCTATTACACCACATCTGTGCAGCTACACGATGTATAATAGCATCCTCGTGGAAATCTACAACACCCTCTTCTCAACGTATTGCTAGAAAAGTACATTGGATTTATAATACAGAGCAACTACTCCAGGCTTCTAAGGGAACATTATACCAATTCACAAAAATTTGGGACGTACGGTGTTTAAAATGGAAAATGGAGAATGACATGTACAAGAAACATTCCAAATATCAAAAGGAATGAAAAGATCTGAGCCGTATGGAGCCGCAGGGGATACCCAACCAGACACCATACAATACAAATATATTACTGGTATATATCTATTTAAGTTTATCAATACCAGAAGCTAACATAAGACGCCAATCATCTGGTAATCTATATAACCAATAACATAAATGGGCCTAGGCACTCCTTAGGCAATGTGCCAGTGTATTCCAGGTGCTGTTCTCTCTCCTCTACCTCAAGGACTCCACACTATAGCACAAGCAAGAAAAGGGTTGATGGAAGCGCACACTCACATCTCTCACAATCTCACAAATAGAGATTCACTTGTATCCTTTACAGGAACAATACTGTATGGTAGATACACAGTAATTATTTAGATACATTGAGAAACAGATACACCATGACCTGGATGAATGAGAACCTTCACAAGGATACATTGAGAAATTAACCTGTATCTTTTACAGAAACAATACTGCCACCTGTGCGTATATTTATATTGAGTTTTTATTATAACAAATGGAGACAATATTGAAATATGATTTTTTTAATTGTTTATTTGAAACACTGTACATTTATGCATTTTTTATACAGCTGTATATACATTGGAAACACCTAGGAGTTGTTCACAAGATAAAGACTATAAATTGACTTCACTAAATGGGACATTATTAATAAGGACACTTATGGACGTCTTCAAGATACTTGATTTTATATGTTTCAATTACTTTTGGCCACTCCCTAAAAGGCGGAGGGAGGAGCAAATTTGGATCACGGGTCTATAAATGGGGTATGGGTTATGTGTGAGTTACACCTGATGAAGGAGACATAGCGTTCTCCGAACGTTGTGTGTTTGTGTGATGCAATAAACAGAATTTTTCTGACAAACAGTGTGCGCTTCCATCAACCTTTTGCTGTGTATCTTAATAACAACACCATAAATGCTAAAAATCAAACAAATGCAGAAAAATGTAAACCAAAAGTATAACAAAAAAGGACACAATAGCCTGTATAATTCTATTTATATATTTTATTATAAATGCTTATACTGTAATGTTTACAATAACACAAAAAACAATTTATTGGAAAAAAAAAATTCACAGGTTTTTCCACATTTTTTGTGCTTCTAGGCATGTCCCCCAACAGTGGAGTTGATCTGCGGAGAGCCGCATCCTCTAGAACAGGTTGACGGAAATTGAGTATTTATCTTATTTAAGTAGGATGGTGTTGTGTACCAGTTAAAAGAAATTTTGTATGATTTTTTTATTGATTATATTGGCTCAACAACTGACGGATTGGGAAAAAATCTGTAACCATTGGGGGTCAGATAAACCTGTATGTATTCTTGTTTTCCAATTATGACTGGAGGGAATTCTAATCTCTTGACTAGAGTGCCAGACCATAGTAGAGTCATCTCCGTGATTAGGACCCTTGGTGTTGTTCTTATTTAGACATACTCTTCAAATGTGGACTGGTTAGGATGTGGATTGTCTTTCATATTTTTAGCAAAAAAGTGGGATATTTGTAAAATGTTTACCATTTTGTATTGTCTAATTTATTGTTGGTCTGTAAATTGTGCCAGGATAAAATAGTTTTATTAGAGTCATAAACATCTATTAATCTAAGATTCCCTTTTGGATCCAGTATTCTGCAAGTGAATGGACATACCTGGTGGGAACTTGGGTTGTAGAAGAATGGTATGAGTATGAATGTTGGGGATTAGTTTATATTTGAGTTCTTATTGCCCAGAATTTGTTAGATTGTATGCTAGGGATTAGTTGTGAGGGGGAATTTGTCTTTTATTTGGTGAAGTCAAAGAATTGAGTACACATTTAAGGGTGCTAATAATTAATTTTCTAAATCCACCCAGCCTATTTTGCCTGTGCCCTGTACCCATTGGGTTAACTGTGCTAGTCTTGCAACCTCATAGTATTTGATTAGTATTGGAAGACCAAAGCCTCCAAGTGTTTTATGTGTAGCCAATATTTCCTTTTTATGTGGGGTCTTTTGTTGTGCAATAAATTATTGATCGACTGTTGGAGTATCTAGTTTTTTTGTTCAGAATTATCGGTAACACCCGAATAAATATAAAAGTTTGGGTAGAATGGACATTTTTACTGCATTTATACGTCCTAAGAAGAGAAATTGGATCTGAATTCATTTTATTAAAAGATCTGTTAATTTTTAATTGTTGTGGTGTAATTATAATCGAATAGGGTTTGGGGTTGTGGCTGATTGCTACTCCTAATTATTTAAAAGATGTGGTTGAACATTAAGGGTTGTAACAGCGTCAAAAGTGTATCATCAGCAAAAGAGATTTTTGATTCAAAACAACCTACTGTTATTCATGATATTTGGGTGAGAGATGCATATCGTTTCTGCTAGGGGCTCCATACATAGAGCAAAAAGCAGTGTGGATAGAGGCAGCCCTGTCTAGTCCCATTCCTGATAGGGAAGGGGGCTGAGGGGTAGCCCATATGACTGACTTTGGCTATAGGATTGGGATGTAAACATGATGAGTGATTGTATGATCAGTCCTCTGGCTGGTTATTTGCAGTATTGTAAGAATTTTCCTTATATTGTCTGCCTTTGACAAATCCCGTTTGATCGGTATTCACCAAGGAGGTAATAAGTCCTTAATTCTGTTGGCCAGTAATTTGGAGAATTGCTTCCTTTAATAATTTAATATATATCCGACTGGTATGTATTCAATCCATGTCAATAGGGACTCGATATTTAACAACTAAGAGTTTCCCTGTCATCTACTATGAATTATCTAGTTGCCCTCAAAAAAATAGAAATGAAAATAAAAACTCAAAAATAATAATTTTCCGAGTATTCTTGAGTTATACAAAGTTTTAAACTGATCATTCTCAATTGTCATTATTTGCCCAGGACTGTAAACTGTTCATTTGATGCCAAAATTGCAGAGCCTGGATTTATTTGCAGCAGTAGGGGAGGACACCGATGAGGGAATCTGTGAGGACTACCCGATAGTGGAGATCTGCCCCAAGTGTGAGGGGGACACAAGCTGGAGATTAGCTGCTCAGATCAAACAACGTAAGACTTACCTGGTCTCAGGAGTAGAGAGTATATTCTGGGGATGCCCAGTACACACTGCCAAATGTTTTGTTAACTATGGTCCTCGTAATACCCCAAGCTGCTAGCATTTTGCACTTATATATGGAACATATGGAACATCGGGATAATGTGGATGAGACTTTAATACAACAGTATAGCCCACTATTGGACCTATACTATGGATCTGTTCCCTAATCTGGAGTTGTGTTTTCAGTTATCAGCCGGTATTTTTAATCTTCACTTGCACTTATTACTATGTTTGAACATCGTGTGTTTAGAGGGATTTTGAATACTATTTTCTTATCAGGGATTTCTAGTGTGGTATAGGGGGGTTTTACCGTTGAATTTTCATAAAATAAAGTATATAAACAGTTTTATGATAATTATATAATGTATTGGTTTACTGAGGCCGTTAATATACCACCTAATATTTTATGTACGTATGTCACAACCATAATAGGTTGTTGATCTCAGTATTTTTTGAGCCTGCCGCAAGTGCTGTTTATTGGGGTCTGTTCTCTTTAGAGTGGAGGACGATATCCCATGCCCTATATATTTCTATTGTGTCTATTTGGAGAATATCCTTTATGTCACAGTTAATTAGTAAGATCAGTCTGTAGTTAGTCATTGTGTCTCTGTCTGGTTTCGGGATTACTATGATTTTGCCTCTAACATATCTGAGTTAAAGGAGTCGCTATTGTTTGCCAAATTCAGTAGATGGGGTTAAGATTTTTTCAAATGTTTTATAGCAGAGGATAGTGAAGCCATCTGGTCTTGGAGATTTTCTACCCTTGCTTTCTTTATTACTTTATGCATTCTGTCTATAAATTGGCTTGTATAGTGGTTAGAGAAGGTAGATTAATTTTTTGTAAGAAATCTGTTAAAGCAAGAGGAAACTTTGGTTGATCTGTTGTATTACCATCATAAAGTTTGTGTATATTGAGCAAACATAGTTGTTATTTTTTTGGGGGGTCATGAATAGTGTGACTAAGGAGTCCCTCAGTGGGAGGAATTTTTTTGTGTAAGACTTTGATTTAGTTATTGGGCAGCTATGGTATCTGGTTTGTTATATTGCTGTAGAATTTCTGGCCCACTAATCTCAATGCTTTCTCAGCTTTGTTTGTTAACAGTCCTCTAGTTCCCTTCAATTTGTTAAGTTGCCAAGTGTATCTTCAGTATGCTGTTTTGTTCTAATTGATAAATTTCCTTTCAGTGTTTGCATTCTGTTGTTTTCTGTGTTTTTTAATTTGGACGCTAACTGAAGGAGTCGGCTCTCATTACCACCTTGTGGGTTCCCATAGGTAGATGTGGAGATTTCTGGAGTATTGTGTGATCTCAAAATAGTTTGTTAATTATTTTAGTGAGTTCGGCAGTGTGCTGTTCGTTTGGTAAGAACATAATTCAATCTGCATTGGGTGGTGGTTTCGAGTATATTATATCTGCTATTTAAATATCTTTTATTTGATGCAGTAGGTAGGAGAGGTGAATATTTATGTTGTCTTCATGATATAGATGTTACTTTGGTTAGCTTACCCCTGGTATAAAGTAGAGGGTTCTCCAGCCAGCTATTGTCCATCCAGTTTTCCCACACATTGTTTCTGTAAAATTGAAATAGACATTGTTCAGGAACTTTTTCACATCGATCGCTTTATATGAACAGTTTAAACATTAACCAAATAAAGTAAACATTAACTTATACATACTATGCTAATGAAGGTTTACATTGAAGTTGACCTTATAGGTTTCCTTTTAATCTTGGAACTATGGGTAAGGTATATGAACCTAACAATATAGTGTGAACTAGCGTGGGTTGCTAACTCCTAGGGGGGTGGTTGTCTCTTCACCTATAAGACTGACTACTAAACAGTCCTTCTTCTCCGCGCTACAGACAATTGGCCTAGTGGCATAAATGGTGTGGGGAGTTATCTTGAGATGAGGTGGAAGATAAATATTGGAAAAACATTGATGTAGAACTTTAGCTTTTGGGACTACAGATAATTAAGAGAAAAGAGAGAAGCTTAGCAATCAAGAAGAAGGAAGAAAGAGATGCAACCTTACAAAATCTTTGGTTCTACACAGACCCCTTTTTTTTTTTATATCATTATTTTTATTGAAATTTTTTCTGTAAAAGTAATATTCAAACTTGAAACTCAACTTTACAGATCTTTATTTTATATAAAATTAACATAAAATAAAACATTATGATCTAGTACAGTATATTTTATCTTTGCATACACTATATTTCAGAACAAAACAAAATATAACAATAACTTAATTTAAGGTACCTTAAATTTGCACGTAACAAAAATATTGTTATTAAAAGACATCATCTATAAGACTGAATATGAAGGTTTTGTTTGGGATCTGTTATCAATGTACACAGTATTCCCAGTTTTTATTAAACTTAGGGAAATTATTATTTACTATATAATATATTTTTCATATTGCATATTTGTTGTCAGGGTAGTTATTATATCCTGTAGTTTAGGAACATTAGTTGATACCAGTTTTTGGCAATTTTATTTTTTAGTTATGGTGATAGTAGATAAATTATTGTCCTTTGTTCTAGGGAAATAGATTGAGGTTGATTAATAGTAATGATAGTTTCATCTGGAAGGGATGTTGAAATAGATCTGCCAAGAAGTTCTGTATATGAATCCAACAATTCTTGTATTTTTGGCAGGACCACCAGATATGTAGGAATGTTCCTATGTCCTTTGGCATCCCAACACAAGGTGATATGTGGGAAACCATTTGCTAACGTTTTCTGGGGTCTGTGAATCTGTATGTAATTCCCTTGACATTTCCCATGTGATACACATTTAGACAGCTGAAAAGGTATTGAGTAGAGCATCTTGCCATTGTTCATTTGTAATGATTGGTTAAGATTAGATTCCCATTTTTGTGACCAACTCATAGATTTATTGCATCTTTTTTCTATGCCTATATAAAAATTTTAATTGTTTTAGGTTTCAACAGTATTTCCAATGGATATTCTATATGTTCTGGTTCAAAATTTACATTGAAATAGCATTTCTGGACAGATAGAGTAATATCGTATATGTTTGTAATATTCTGTGTAGGCATGTTATTTTTCTCTTAATTTTGGGAATGGATATATTGGCCATTCTCGAATAATTGATGTAATGAGATTAGATTATATTTATCCCATAAAGTTTAGGTTGGGAATGCACAGTTCAATGCTGGAAATATCAATATCACTACATAATCTGTAAATGAACTGTGTTTCTTTTGGAGGTTTTCCCATATTAATATAGTAGCTTGTACTGTAGGAGACCATAACACTTTCCTTCTGGGTTTATATCCTAACAGATCGCTCCCAACACTTGTTTTAAGGTGTTAGGTTTTACCTTCCTGTTCTATATTGTACCACTCCTGAGCACTGGATCTTTGCTGCCACCATTTCTTGATTGGTTCATTATCACAGCTTGATATAATTTCAATATAGGTAATGTCAAGCCTCCTGTTTCTTTTGTTTTAGCTATGTTTTTTCTATAATTCTAGGAATTTTATTACCAATAAATTTTGTTATTATATTTTGGGCTTGAATGAATATGTTGGTGGGACTGGTATTGGCACTGCTCTGAATATATATAAGAATTGTGTAAGACCATCATTTTAATAATATTCATTTGCCTGTTAAAGTTAAGGATGCATGTTTCCAGTCAAAAATTAAAGGAGACAGAGGGCAGCCCTGTCTAGTACCATTGGTTATATTAAATGGACTGAAAGCATTTGGGATATTAATACTTGAGCTGATGGATTTTTATATAGTGCTAGTATTGCGTATTAAATAAGTTGGAAATTTAAATTCTCCAGTACCATTTGCATGTAATTCCAGTTTATTCTATCTAACGCTTTTCTGCGTCAAGCGTGATGAAGCAAGGCTGATATTTTTTTTTTTTATTACATTTATGTATTAGATTGATTATTTTTCTTGTATTTTCTATAGATTCTCTGCCTGGTACAAATCCTACTGATTGGAGGGAATGGTAAAGGTAAGTATTTGTTGAGTCTGGTAGCTAGAATTTTGGAGAAATTTTTAAATCTGTGTTCAATAATGAGATTGGCCTATAATGGTGTTAGGTGCGGATCTTTCCCTTGTTTATGTATTGGGATAACCAGAGCTTTGGTCATTTTTTGAGGGAATTATATTAGTTCTATTGCTTTATTGAGTGTAGCTTTAGGATGGTATTATAGTGTTTGGAATGTTTGTAATATTCATTAGTTAATCCATCGGGTCCTGGCGCATATTTGTTTTAATGTTTGTTGTGACTGAAATATCTCTATCTCTGTTATTGGTTTACCTAATTCTTCTGATTGTTGATTGTAAGTGTGGTATTCTAATTTTGAGAGGAATTCTTCAATACTTTTGTAATAGGTTTGGGGGTTGATTCTTGGAGGTTATAAAGTTTTTTGTAGTATAGGCTGAATTGATCAGATATTTTCTGTGGGTTAATAATTTTTTCTAGTGTCTGAGTTATGTATGTGTGTCATTTTTGTTTAGCAGCTTGATATTTAGTCTGTTAGCTAAATTTTTGCCTGCTTTGTCCCCTTGGTTGGATTTTAGTCTTCTCAAAAGTCTATCATATTCATAAAGATTTAGTTGATGTAGTTCGGTTCTAACTTTTTGGATTCTTTTTTTATTGATTCTGTTGGTTGTGTTTTATTTTTGATTCTAAGTCTGTGAGTTTTTGGAGATATCCATTTTTTGTAATTCTCTCTTTTTTTTTGTATTGAGGCAATTTTTATGCATATGCCCTAATATATGCTTTGTGTGCAAGCCAAATTGAGTTGATATCTGTTTCAGGTATCATATTGATTTGGAAGTATTGTTCCAATTCTTTTTATTGTTTCTTTAATTGTGGTTGGATAGGAGATATGAGTCTCCATGGTGAATATGGTTTTTAGATTGATGTTTCTGTTATGTCTGCTGTTACAGGGGCTGTGATCTGAAATTGTTATATTCTTTATGGAGGATTTTTGGATTTTTTTGAGAGTCCATTTATCTGTCAATATTAAATATTCTTGAGTATATATTGGGTTGTGAGTAATATGAATAATCAATGTCTAATGATGGGTTACTCTCCATATATCAAGGGTCTCTTTTTTTAACCATTCTCTAAATTCCTTATTACCCTTGGTTCTTATATTTTTGGAGTCTCTCTCATGATCTAGAATTAGATTAAATCTCCAAATACAGTATTGTATTGTTCTTAAATTCTCTAGCCCTATTGATAGTTCTTTTATAAATCTGAGTTGATTCTGGTTTGGTGCATATAAATTCACAATTGGATACATTAAATTATTTATTACAAGACAGTATCACATATCTTCATTATCATCATAACTTTATACTTTCAGTTGGAATGCCACAGAGTCCCTGATCAAGACCGCCACTCCTTTTTTTTTTTAAAAAAGTAGCCTGGAATATATTAGGGTATTTTTTATTTTCAGCAGTATGCTGTCTTGGTGCAGCAGATGTGTCTCCTGGAGACATACTACATCTGCTTTTATTTCGTTACGTTCTTTATTTAGTGAGAATATCTTTGTGGGGAATCAACCCTCTTACATTATAAGTACAGTTGTAAAACCATTTTTAGAGGGTTCTAAATTTTGCTTTGGATTTTGGCTGTCAATCAGGGATTCTCGGCCACATTATTCTCTTCTTTTTTTCCCTTACGTTCAGCATTCAAGGTACCATATTTAAACAGTGCAACTCTATAGATTATAAAAACAATTAACAAATATAAACATATAAAACATGACCTGTATATTATAATGATCCCGACATGGTGGGAGGAGGGGGATTCTCCCACCAGGTTTCATTATTAAAACTGGGGGGGCAAATACCGGAGTTTGATTTTTAAGAGGTTTAGGGCTGGATATTTATCTTAAAATGTTCCAGTTTGTTAAGAATCCGGTTGTTTGTCCTTGATATTTTTTCCATTGTGGTTTTATTTTCCTTCTTTGGGGAGTTGTAATCCAATCCTGTGGGATCTTCCTCTCCTCTGCCATTTTTAAATTCTTTAATTATTTTTTCTGGATTCTCAGGTTCCATTCTTGGAATTTTTGTATTGCTTCTCTAGGTGAGGTAGTTTGGTGAATTTTCCTTCTCTCATTATTGTTAGACTGACTGGAATCCCCTATCTGTATACAATGGAGTTGTGGTTGAGAATCTCTGTAGCTGTTTTAAATGATTTTCTTTTGCATTGGTTTTGTGAGAGATCTGCAAAAAATTAGATTCTTGTATTTATTTGGCAAATCTCTTTTGTTTCTGATTGATCTCAGAAATAGTTCTTTTGTTTGGAAGAAATTAAATCTGTTATCAGTCCCTTGGGGCCTTAGGAGGTGCATTTTTAGATTTAAACAACCTGTGTGTTCTGTCCAATTGAGTGCTAATTGGAGGAGTATTGGTAGGATGATCTCTAACAGTTCCTGCACATTGTTCCAGTTCATTATTTTTGATGTGTTCTGGTATTCCTCTTATTTTTAATTGTTCCTCTGGATGGTCTTCCAGTCTGAACTTATTTAACAAGTAGGGAACTGAATTATCCAGTTGGTTATGAGCATCTGCTAGCTCATAAATGAATTAGTGAACTGTTCCCCTTTTATGTTCAATATGTGGGTTCTTTGAGTTTTCTCTGTAATATCCTTTTTAGCATTCAGAAATATCCAGTTTAAATGCATGTGGGATATAAGTAACTCCTTAATTACTCTTCAGATATAGGTTTATCTGTGGCTGGAAAATGCTGTAATTAGGTTTTTGTTAGTTTCACTTTCATTTTTGGAATGGAGTCACTTTGATTTTGTGTACAAATTGTGTGGATGTATCTTTGTTGTGAGATCTTTTTCCTGATCTTCATGTTTATAATATCATATGTGGAGAGGGAATTGCTTACTTTTGCTGATCATAGATTCATCTGATGAAATTCGCAATCCTCACTGCTTGCCATTTCCAGCCTTTGTATTAAATCCATGGTGTTTATTGTTCGATCGTTTTTTTATGTTATTGTCTTTCAGGTTCCTGAAGTGGGTCAGCTGGGAATCTGGCGCGCACTCGGCTTTATCATGGGCGCCGCCATCTTGGATTTCTGGAGGCTTCCCTTTCTCATCCAAGAAATACTGGGTAAGTGTTTTAGAATTTGTTTTCTCATTCCAATTTTGTTTCTCCCCATTCTAGGTATGCCAGACTCGCTTTTAGGAGATTTCCAGCCCTGTAAGTGGGTCTTAGGGAGTTTTACACGGCAGTTCCAGGAGCTCTCAGTCCATGAAACTGCTCCCGGACCTGCAAGCCACGCCCACGCCAGACCCCTTATATTTAGTTCTTGAGGTCTTCAGCCAGGATCCCGGGATCAATGATCACCTGATCCCGGAAAAGCACGCTATGAGAAGATACGAAGGTTAGAATTCATATTGTGGGCCAGTATTACAAAAGGTACTAGCTACATTGATTTTTGGAGCTTTTGTGTGAGAGATAAGCTCCTGCCTATCCGTGGTTGGCAAGTTAGAATTCAGGGAGAGAGTGGGCAACCTGGAGAGTCGTTTTCTAGGATCTAGCAACTAACTGATATTAAATATCCACCGATACCTTATATCCCAATTTGCATTAATAAAAAACACTTTAACTTTGCTAATTATAAGTAGAGAATTAATGAGGAAGGTTAAAAATGTACAAATGGTAATATCCATCCTATCCTTTTTAATTCAAACATTTACTACCTATGAGAAGGGTGTGCCCTTTGCCTATTGTAAATATGGAAGCATAGGAAAAAAAGAGGATAGAAAAGAAACTATCATCTATTCAAAACCTTAATGGCATTTTGAGGGGTAATGTATACACTTTGTCTGGTCATACTTAACTGGGCAGATTTGTGAAGTGAAAAGAGATAGGAAAGAATATATACTGTAAAGATAGAAAAGGACTTTTGCAAATCGTTTTCACCCTTCTGATAAGAACCTCTATTACTTTGGTATGAGTAAGTATATTAATAATATATTTTACGTTTTACTTAAGGGTGAAGAAAAAGGAGATAGTAAAGATCTTGTTCCATATGCCATTTTTATCTTTATTCTAAGCGTGTCGTATCTCTACGTCTCCCCTACACCTTTAGTGTCAATAATTTCGCCTCACATTTTACTCATATGTGAGAATTACAGGAAGAAACTAATACCACAAAGAAATAACCATAACCGTTAACCATCTCAGTGCTTTACAAATATTTTATTTTTATTAAAATATTTTACCCCCTTTCATTGTTTTATATCTGGTACATTTGAATTTAAGATGGTAACTTAAGAAGAGAGAGAAGATAGAAAAGTTATAATGAATTAGGCTCCTATTTAACTTAGGCTTAACAGCAGATAGTTGAACAATAAATATTGGCTAGTGCAACTAAGCATATTACTACAACTGTCATTAAGCATAAAATTATTGAAGAGAAGAGGAAAGAAAAGTGCAAGTATTGAAAACTTTTTTATCTTAAAAATTCCCGGTATTTAACAATTAAGATATATTATTATTATTAGGCACTCTGGGACAACAGGTTAACACAATGCTTTTATGCGAGCCCGGGTTGTTAGGGGTCTAGTTCCTCTACGTGACTAGTTTTCATCACTTAGTTATGCCCCCACTGTTTTTAGGAGGTGTGCGTAACAGAGATTCCCAACTGACTTAATCGAAATTCCGAAAATGTTTTATTTTTTTCATTTTATACTTTTTGATTCCACTCTAAAATTTTCTCCAAGATATAACAAGAACTTCTGTAGATATTTTTACAAAGTAATATTATTTTTTTAAATTTTCTATATGTCTACCTTATAAACAGTACAGCTCATTCTATATTTCTTTCTTTATAAAAAAACTTGAAATTATTCAATGCAATCCAACATGAAAATAAATATTTTAAAAAACAAAAATGTAATCTAAATTATTAATAGTAAATAAATGTTTATTATAATAAATGTACTTTTAAAAAGTACTTACAATGACCCTTGATATCTATATGGATTCACTTTTTGGTGTTTTAATATTTTTATTTATGCTTGTCAACACTGATATAATGACTTCAACTCCATCTATTCATTCTAAATAAAAAAGAAATTCTGAATTTTTTTATTAATGCCTAACATGGAAATGCATATATTTCCTATTGATTCCTTTTTTTTATTCAAACTTCTAAAATTATTTTCTTCTAGATGTCAACAAAACAACCGAAAATGTATTCTAAATTATTTCTAGTAAAAAATGTTTATTATGTAATTAATAAAAAAAATTAACACATAAATATTAATATGTTAATATATTAATGGAAACGTGGTACAGTATGTACATATAGATTAATTTTTTTTTTAATTAATGTAGTGTTAAAATGTGCTCAGTTCTGGGTAGGAAATGCTGTGATGGCCGATGGTGGTTAAGGCGTTGGACTCGAAATCCAATAGGGTCTCCCTACACAGGTTCAATCCTGTTCAACAGTGTTAACTTTATAATACTGATATTTTAAAAACACACTTTCTTATAAGAATGTTCTTTAGCAGCTGTGTCAGTCATACCAAATGTGACGTTAATTCACAAAAACCTACGGACAATGGATATTTTGAATGCTTATGGTCCTAGTCATTCGGGGCAACACAGATTGCTAAATATCTTTTCACAAATGGCTAAAACAGGCACTGGTGGCTTAGCGGTTTAAGCGCCTGTCTCGTAAACAGGAGATCCTGAGTTCAAAATCTCAGCAGTGCCTACGTTGTGCTTTAACCAAAGGGTTTTTCTCACTTTTCATGATATTGCTTTGGCATAGAAATGTATAATTTAAGGCAACGTAGTACATAGATTTAAAATCTCCATTCAAAATGTACACTTCAATTGTGCACATTAACTAAAAATCCCCCCAAGACAAGACAATTCTTTCTTTCTTGTCATCTAGTTTTAATTTTGTCTTTCTGTCACTGCTTATAGAAAATATGTGTATTTCTGTAGGGACCATGGACAATATATTAATGGAATGTGTATGTACCATAAATATAAATCATTTTTTTTACTAAATGTATGTGTTACAACCTGCTAAGTTACAAGTGAACGTTAAGGCTGTGATGGCCGAGTGGGTTAAGGCGTTGGACTCGAAATCAATAGGTCTCCTGCACAGGTCAAATCTGTTCACAGCGTTCAACTTATATAATGATTATTTAAAACCCACTTTCTAAAGAATTGTTCTTTAGTACCTCGTGTCAGTCTACCAGTAATAGACACATAGTAATTAGGTTTAATAAAGACATCGTCCATCAAGTCCCAACCTATTTCACTTTTTTTTTTTTTTTTTTTTTTTTTTTTTTTTTAACCCTACCTAACAGTTTGATCCAGAGGAAGGCAAAAAACCCCAGCTAAAAAGGGGGGAAAAAATTCCTTCCTGACTCCAAACGGCAATCGGAAGTATCCCTGGATCAACCAGATCTATATGCATTAATACCAGTAATTCTCAATATTTTAGTTTTTAGAAACTTATCCAGGCCTTTTTTAAAGTTATTCAATGAACTTGCCATTACCACCTCGGCTGGGAAGACAGTTCCACAGTTTCACCGTTCTCACGTAAAGAAAACATCTCCTAACTTGAAGATGAAACTTCTTTTCTTCCAACCTAAAGGATGTCCACGAGTCCTCTGATATGACCTATTAGTGAACAATGCACCAGAGAGTTCACTGTATGGGCCATTAATATATTTGTATAAGGGTTATCATGTCCCCACGCAAACCGCCGACTTCTCCAATGTAAACAGCCCTAACTTGTCTAATCTGCCTGCATATTCAAGCCCCTCCATTCCCCTTATTAATTTAGTTGCCTTCTCTGAACGCCTCAATTTCAAGATGTCCTTTTGTATATGGGATTCCAAAACTGGCCACCGCATATTCCAAATGTTGCCTTACTAGTGCCTTGTAAAGAGGGAGAATAAATTTTCTCTCTTGATTCCATTCCCCTCTTTATACAAGACAATTCTTGCAGCTCTAGCTGTTGCTACCTGCATTGTTTGGCTACAGCTAAGTCGTTATACCAGAACCCCAAATCTTTTTCCATTTCAGATGCACTTAACACAGAGTTATTTTATGGTGTAGGTGGCACAGGGATTATAAATCCCAAATGATAACCTTACATTTTATAACATTGAATCTCATCTGCCATCTTGCTGCCCATTTTGATAATCTATCTAGGTTGTTGCAGCACTTGCACATCTATTGGAAGGGTTTCAAAGCTCTGCATAATTTAGTGTCATCAGCAACACAGAGACCTTGCTCTCAATGCCCCCTTCTAAGTCATTTATAAACAGAAAATAACGAAGCGGCCCAGACAGAACCCTGGGAAACTTCCGCTTAGAAACTTTAGCCCACTAGATGTAGCTCATACATAACCACCACTCTCTGTTTTGCGGCATCCAATAACCAGTTCTCTATCCATGAACAAATGTTTTCTTCAAGGCCAACGTCCTCAGTTTATACAGTAGTCGCCTATGTGGAACAGTTATCAAAGGGTTTGCAAAATCCAAATTACCAACATCCACAGCTGTGCGCTGAATCTAACTTCTTACT
The DNA here is from genome assembly GCA_019447015.1 of Hymenochirus boettgeri. Taxonomy (NCBI): domain Eukaryota; kingdom Metazoa; phylum Chordata; class Amphibia; order Anura; family Pipidae; genus Hymenochirus; species Hymenochirus boettgeri. The sequence continues at coordinate 269,838,339 of CM033471.1, read as the reverse complement.
CACTTCTTCATAAAAACCAATTAAATTTGTTGGCATGATCTATTTCTCATAAATCATGCTTGACTACTACTAATAAGATAATCTCTGGAGCACAAGTCAAGGATATGATCCTTAAAAAAGTTTCCATACCTTCCCTACCACTGATGTTAGCGTACCGTCTATAGTTACCAGGCTGGAACGACTACCTTTTTTGAATATGGGTATTACATTGGCTTTTTTCCAATCCAGTGGCACATCCCGACAAAAAGCGGAATCTGAAAAGATGAGACACAGTGTTCTTGCTAGAATGAACTAAGCTCTTTTAAAATCTAGGATGCAATCCATCTGGTCCTGCGCCTTTATTGATATTAACTTTGTCTAATTGATACGACACATATCCTCTGTTATCCAAGTGAAAAACTCTGCATTTCCTCCCTGACATTGTACAATCCCTACTGGAAGGATTCAACAGTAAAAAACCGATGTAAAAAAAAACGGTTTGTAGCAGATTAGCCTTTTCGGCATCCTCTACAACCACATCAGCTCCAATATTTAAATGGTCCCACATCTCAGTCCTCATTTTTTTACCATTATATACTAAAAAACATCTTGGGGTTGAGCTTGCTTTGTTCGGCAATCCGTGTTCATTTTCATTTTAGCTAGTTTTAATTGCTTTCTTGCACTCTTTATTACAAACTTTTGAAGTCCCTGTAAGCCTGTTCTGTGCCTTCTGCTTTCTCAAATTAAAAGACCCTTTTCTTTTTTTCATTTACCCTTTTAACTGGCATTAAGCCATGCTAGGAGTGGACCTAATTTTTTTCACTGTTTCCTAAAGGTACCGATTTGGAAATGTTATAGTTTAATATCCCTTAAAAAGTGGTCCACATCTGCTCAGTATCTTTACCTAGAAACAGTTCCCCCCAGTCTATGACAGGAGCGATTCCTTAAAAGCATAAAATTAGCTGTCCTAAATTAAAAGTTTTGTTAAGCCAGGGCACTTTAGTTTTCCTGAACCTATATTAATGGAACACTATATCATGGTACTATTCCCAAGCTTCCATTACATTCACTCTCAAAATGAGCTGGGTTATTAGATATCACCAGATCCAACAACCATTCTTTAGTAGGAACTTTAACATCTGTGAAAAGAAAATGCTCAATAGGAATAATTTAAGAACTTTATAACTTTGAGGTGTGGCAGTTCATATACTCCAATCTATTTCAGGGTAGTTAAAATCCCCATAACCAGGAACAGCCCCATACCAGCAGCCCTCGCCAACTGCAATGGAGATTCATTTCCACTCTTCCCCGGCATTTGGTGGCTTATAACACACTCCAACAATTAATTTACCTACCTTCTGCTTCTGTACACAGTTCCACCCATAACTGTTCTGCCGCATTCGTTTGCTCCCCCATCTATTCCATCTTTTAAATTTGGCTTCAATTCATGTTTAACATACATACATACTCCTTCCTTTTCTTATTAACTCGGTCCATGTCTAAATAAGGAGTACCCTTCTTATGACTGTCCAGTCGTGTGAACATTAAGCCAAGATTCTGCTTATACCAATTACATCATACCTCCTTTACGCTATTATTTCAAGTTCGGTTCGGTTTTTCCAGCCAGAACTCCTTGCATTTGTAAACATACCTTTTAGATTACACATTGATTTACTTCACATGGTGTCGTACAGCCTCCTTCCTCTATGCCCCCCCTCTCCTTCTCCTCCCTCCGTTGTGTACTAGCCCCAGATCCCTAACTTCTCTATCACCCCTGTGTAAGTTAAACGTTCCCTCCCCCCCACCAATGTGAACCAAGACGCCGCCGGGTCACTCCCGCCCCACCCAATAATCTGTCTACACGACCACCCCACATGTCGAACCATAGCACAGGCCAGACCACACACTGTTCGATGCAGAGGGTCCTGGCGAAGATACCCTATCTACCCTTCTAATAATAGAATCCCCTACCACTACCACCTGTTATCTTCCTAGCCCCCAGTTCTACCTCCCTGTATTGGAGATGGCCGTCCCTGGGTGCTCAGGGAAAGGAGCTCCATACATGCTGCTTCCGAGCCATCGTCCCCAATCTTCACCTAAAATGGCAAATTGTTGGGAGACCAGCTGGGAAGAAGCCCCCCTATCCTTCCGTCCCCTACGTTCCCCTGGTGCCCTTACAAATCTATCTTCCTCTCCACCTTATCTGCCCCATCTCCCACCCACCAGTTTATTGGCCCCTTGCAGTACCTGCATTCCCCCGGTTTGCCAAGTCCTGCAATGCTGCAAGTTTACCCCTTAGACTCTTGACCTCAGATTCAAATGGGCAACCCACTCACATCTGACAATACATAGGTACCCGGGGCGGATGCTCCAAGCCCATACATGCGGCAGGATGCACATTGCGCGGCCCCAACAAAAACTGTCCATACTAAACAGCAATACACAGTAGTAGAAGACACAGCAGAGAAATAGTGTTGGTTCTCAAACGCTTTTTGTTTTAAAACGCTTTAGTTTTTTAACGCATGTCAATTCTCTTAAAAACAGAAAAATCTCTTTAAAACAGAATCGCTCAGAGCTAATCGCTCATGGGACAGGCTAAATGAGGTTCAAAACCAACCAGAGCCAACAGGCCTCAGCCAATTTAAACCAATTAGTTACACCCCCATCCAATCAGAGGAGGAGAGAAAAAAAAAAAAAGCTTCCTTTTGTCTCCTACCAGCCCCCGCTCCACAGGTAACAGTGTTTTAAACACAAGTATTTGTTTTAGTATCCAGGGCTTTGAGTTACTCAAACAATTCCACACCTATTCAAGCAGTAAGTAGTAAAAAAAAATAAAAAAACACTAGTGATAATTACTTAACAGGCAACCATCCTAGAAAAAATAGTGTTAGGTTAGACATTTACTAGGCTGCAACCACAGTTATAAACGCTTTAGTTTTTTAACGCTGTCAATTCTCTTAAAAACAGGAAAATCTCTTTAAAACGGAAAGCCTCAAGTCTAATCGTCATGGGCCAGGCCTTAAATGAGGTTCAAAAACTAACTCACAAAAACCTACGGACAATGGATATTTTGAATTTGCTCATGGTCCTAGTCATTTCTGGGCAACACAGATTGCTAAATATCTTTTTACAAACAAAAAGGCAATAGCCGGCACTGTGGCTTATAATGTTTGGAATGAGAAATGTATAATTTAGTCTATGTAAAGTACATAGATTTAAAACTCCATTCAAAATGTACCTTCAATTGTCTCATTATCTAACATTTCCCCCCCAAACACAGACAATTTCTTGCTTTATCTTTTCTTAATACAAACTTTTCTAAAGTGTATTATAATTTTTAGTAGATATCAGGATATGACTTCATTCACCTTTTCAATATCACAATTTTCATTTACTGTATCAACTATGTGTCAGGATAGCGCCCTTATATTTACAATCTTTTATTTAACTTTTTTAGTATTTTCCACTAGATGTCAGTAAACTACTTAAATGACGATGGCAAATACATATAGTGTTTTCTATTTGATTCTTTTTATTCCACGTCTATAAAACTATGTTTCCAGTAGATGTAAATAAAGAACTTCTTAGGTGTCCATGAATATCTTTATGAAGTCCATTTATATTGTTTGTTACTTCAAACCTGTGATATATTAAACAGTTACAGCTCATTCTATTATTTATTCTTTATAAACAAAACTTGAAATTAATCATGTAATCCAACATACAGAGAGATTCAATACAAGTTTCTTATGGAACTTACTGAACATTTGAATATAACATCTGATTGATGTGGGGAAATTAGCACCTTTTAAACAATAAGAAACTTTTATTGAATAACCCTGTTGATTGTTTTAAAAACAAAAATGTATTTCTGGAATTAGCTTATAAATAAGGTTAGTATAATAAATCTACTTTAGAAAAAAAGTAACACACAACTATTAATGTAGATAACAACTCCTCTGAGGCCTTTTTATTTAATATGTAGTGATGCACTTTTAGAAAAGCTTCCTTCCCATTTGAGCAGATTGTTGCCTATTTGCTTATCTTAGTTTTTAATTTGTCTTCTCCACTGCATTAATAATATATGTATTTCTGTAGGGACACATGGACATATAGGTAATGGAATGTGTATGTACAGTAAAAGTAAAATTAATTTTTTATACTAAATGTATGTGTTACAACCTGTTAGTTACAAGTGAACGTAAGCTGTGATGGCCAATCGTTGTAGTAGTTAAGGCGTTGGACTCTTGAAATACTAATGGGTCTCCTGCACAGGTTTCAAAATCCTGTTTCAAGCGTTGACTTTATAATATGATTATTTTAAAAACCCACTTTCGTTATAAAGAATTGTTTTCGTTAGCAGCTGTGGTCGTCATACCAGTAAATGTGACGCTAATACTCAACAAACCAATTTTTAGATACTCAAACTGCAAGCAATTTATGAGTTGAGGTTAATTTTTGATACAAGCAATACAAGGGCGCAGCTATCATTCACCCCCTGTAAGTTTATTACTCCTTTTCTCTCTACTGTAAAAATCAGAGACAAAATCAAATATGAATTCAACTAAAAACTGCAGGAGGAAAGTTCAAAAGACTTTCAATTGAAAGCCTAAACCCTCCTGAATAAAATGGTATGCCACATTCTGGTGTACCCAGAGATTAACTACCAATCTACCCCAAGAAGGACAGTGTCAAATGGCAGTAACGGAAAAAAAAATTAGCCAAGCTTGTATTTGAACATCTGCAGTTCCCCTAAAACAGTCCACCTAACTCAGAAATACCCCCCCCACACAATGCTATAATTCTGAAATCTACATACCTGCAGCTAAGTAATTGCTTAGTTCATTTATTTATACCACCATGATGTGGGTGCAGTTTCTTCTAGCAATATTTATTTAGGATCAATAATAAAGTATGCTTGTGAAGGTTCTCATTCATCCCGTCATGGTAATATCGTTGTTAGTCAATTAGATCAACTGGACTTGAAGTTTATGTCTTGAAGACATTTCGTTAGTTTCCGACTGCTTTCTCAAGTTCAGAATGACTGTTACAAGAATCTGTGGCAATATGTACCCGGTAAAAATCCCAATTAGCATATCACACTCAGGTGTTAAGGACGTGATTGCATATTGGCTAAGAGGTGTTATAGGACGGCCCAGGTAAGGGTGTCAAAACAAGCATTGTAAATGGCAGACTTGGTCGGTAAGGACTAAAGGACATACCTTTGAAGATTGTACTTTTAACATATTGGCAAAGGAAACGTGACTGGTGTACGTTAAGAGGTGGGTTAAGGGGAACATTATGTGAAAATAAGAACTCAAGCCTAAATAGAGTGGGGAGGGGTTCGACAACCAACTGTTCGCCATGTAACAATTGCTGTTTTGAACACCTTACTCCGGGCGTTTCTATAACACTCTTCAGCCACTTGCCAATCACACCCTTAACACCTGGCGTCTGATGCTGAATTATGGGATTTTTCCAGGGTACATAATTGCCACAGATCTTGTACAAGTCATTCTGAATTGAGAAAGCCAGTCGATGACTAGCGAAACGTCTTCACCGAGAACGAAAGCTCAAGTCCAGTTTTGACTCTAACTTGAATACACAGATATACCCATGACCGGGAATGATGAGAACCTTCCAAGCATCCTTCTTTTTCCCCTTCATTTTCATATATAATCTGCAAAAATTGAAATTAGCATAGGGAATTCATGTGGATGAATGAACATGGCCACCCCGGTGTAGCTTCAATAATATCTTGTTTTATGGGTTGGTTAAAGTTTGGTTTATGATGTGGGACTTATTCAGAGCCATCATTAGGGATTGCTTTAAATCCCTGTGTCTCCTACATAGAGGCAGGAAAATTTCCAGCCATCATCAATATTATGCCTTGACCCCGTTGGGGGCTATGCCTGGCCATCCTCTGGTGCACTGATGAAAGTTAGGGAATGTTTCATTCAGGACATATGGGAGACGATTTTGGTGGGTAGTTTGTGCTTTGTCTTCGACTTGTTCTTTATACTTTGGTTGGGCAAGGTTCTAACTTGATCTCTTTTTCCTTTCATTGAAAGAAGATCGTCAAAACTGTTCAACTTCGACAGAGACCTGTGACGAGGGAAGGCTGCATGCTATGACCTAAAAGAACTGCGACCCATGGTGTAGCATGACAAAAAGATATAGTTTGGGGATATAATCAGAGGTCAACATGGTGATTACATTTGAAAAAACTCTGAGAATTGCGTTGCTTTTGCGGGACATTTTATTTTGGGGGCCTAACATGACGGATTACTACAAATTTAAATGCAGAAAGAGAAATATAAAATCGAAATTCCAAAACCCCAATTCCTACCAGAGGTTTTTTGAATTTCTCTGTGCCACATTTTTTCAAATGTCCTAACAGCAATTTTACAACTTTTTGACCCGCAATTTTCATTATTTTCTATAGCCTTTTTGCAATGTTGACCGCCATTTTTCATTCCACTGCAATTTGTACAAGCTCAGGTCTTTTGAAATTCTCCGCCAGAATTCGCCGATTTTCAGAATACCGGAAAGTTCCGCTTCAAAACCAGTTTGTTTTAAAGCCGAAAACGTCATCTCTACTGCCAAGCCATTAAGATTGGCGAAGAAGTTCTGAGCTATCACTCTTGTTGCTTTAGTCTGGAAAAAGGACTATAGGACACTTACATTAAACCCTAGCTTCATTTCTTGTCTGTCAGGGAAGATTTGTAATATGAAGCCTAAACATCAGCATGCCAAAAAAAGCAAAAGGGCTGAAGTATGCTCCAAGGGTGAGGCCGAAATAACAACATCAGCATTGCCATCATCGATACTGCAATATATAGTACCTGGCGGCTAACCGGAGGTTGCGCCAACGGAGCGCCTTTGAGGCCTGTGAGGGTAGGTAGTGGTCCATAGTAAGCTAGGTCTTTGTTTGCCACTACGGACAACACAGCTCCATGATAGAACCTGAGATAAGGAGGTTGAAATTAGGCCAAAGAAGTCAAGCATCACATTGGCTAGTGTCTGGGGGTATGATTCTCCTTGGGTGCAAGAGGTCATGGGTTCAATCCGGAACGAGACCTTTCTTTGTTTAAGAAGCCATTTACTGGTATCAAGGACAAGGCCAAACTTTTCCTCCAGGTATTTTATGCTAACAGCATTTCCGACAACACCCGTCCCAGATCTTTCCACACCCTCCACAGGTTGTGTTCCCTTTCTCATGTCTGTTAAAAGTGCTGTGGCTCGTTTTTTTTGACTACACATACCAAGCCTGCATCGGAGCTCTGAGTCTGGGCGCAGTTTGCAGTGTGGGGCCGTCCTGGCAAGCATGCTGTCACTTCGGCTCGTTGGTCTAGGGGTATGATTTGGCTTAGGGGCGAGAGGTCCGGTTCCGTTCGGACGGAATATGTTCTACTAATTTATACTATAGAGACTATAATCACACTTCATAGGCACTGGGGTATTAGCCCAGTTTGGATAGTGTGGATCCACTGTTAAGTGTTTTTAATGTTTTGCCTTGCTTTCAAATAAGTGTTTTTATGATAATAATTATATAGTGTGCAACAGATTCCTGTTGTCGTCTTTCTCGATTTTATTCTCACTTTTTTTAAAGGACAACTAAAGCCAGCAGATCAACACTGAACAAGTAGGCAGAACACCTGATATATAACCAGTAATCTGTGCCTGATCTCTCATTTTGATACGGGGCTTGTGGAAATTTACCTAAATAACATTATGGTTTGTGCTTCACTTCACAGCTTACAGTTTACTTAATTACAATTTACAGAAAGTCGTCAGTTATAGCTATTGTGGTTTTTTTATGGGGTTGTTTTCAAGTCTGAGTATAAAAAATTGGGTTTTTAGCTTCCTCAAGTAGTTACATGTGTGAAACTTCCTTGGAAATTGCGGGGGCTGCAAAAAGGGCTATGTTACGCCGCCGGAGTTGTCAGTCGGTTTGAAGTGGAAACTTGCTGCATCCAAAATTCCAGGAATTTGGAAAACTGGAACTAATCAAATTTGTTTTTTAATAAAGTGCTGGCGAAAATGTGTTGCAATTTCATTGCGTGCCCCAGAATCGTGGGCAAAATTGAAAAACGTGCCAGATGATTCTATCCCTATTCACTAGAGAGGGCAGGCAGATTGGGAAATGTTGTAAGGCCATGATAGACCCATGGGTTTCTTCAGCACCCATATAAGCCAGTACCCCCTTACATCTCTACCCTAGGTAAAAATATTGAACAGGTAATCACTTTCCACCCCCTACCCTACAAAAAGGAATTTGAGCCACAAACACCTGGAATTCTACTGCTTGAGCAGTTCAAAAAAGCATGTATATGGGACCAGGAAAGGTCCATCTGTTACCCAACCACGTTACTACGAGGTCTCTGTCCTGTTGGTTGCATTGCAGGGGAGGGGACAATATAAGTCGTTGATCACTTACAAGCTTGATTAATCAGTAAGCGCACACATGTTGGGAGATTCTTAAAAAGTGGGTGGGTTACTCGTGTTGGTGGGAATGCTTAATATCAAAAAAGAAAAACAAGTACTGGCGCTCAATCAGTGTGGAAAACTGGCATCTTAAATCCTTATGAGTAATCGAGGATGGGAGGAATTACACAGGTATCTATACATGAAATACATTTAAAAACAATAGTACCTGGCAGCTACTCCAAACACATGATATACTGATGCAAACACCTTATCCTATGATAAATTGATAACCCTATTACTCAGTCTGTCCTTCAGTCAGTAGTGTCCGTTAGTTAATTTTACAGGGGGATTGTATAGGGGGGGGGGGGGACTTGTTCAGGAGAATAAGGCTATGTAGCCATGTGAGAGGAAGAACGGTGTGCTCAGAGAATGGAGGAAGGGACGGCAGGATAACAACTCACAATGGAACAAAACCGTATTGGTCCAAAAAACATTTTGTCCCACCACCTGTTTTATAAGGTCAAGTCCCACCTCCAGTGACCTTATAAAGTCTCAGTGCCACCTCCAGTGACCTGATAAAGTTTCAAGTCCCACCTCTGACCTTCTACATTCTTAAGTACCCCTCAAGTGACATTAGAAAGGTCTCAAGTACCACCTCAGGGACTTATAACTTCTAAGTCCACCTTCAGTGACCTATAAAGACGGTCAAGTCCCAATTCCAGTGACCTATAAAGTCTCAAGTCCCACCTCTCAGTGACCTATTAAGTCTCAAGTCCACTCCAGTGACCTCTATAAAGTCTCAAGTCACTACTTCAGTGACCTTATTTACACTTCTTAAGTCCCACTTCCAGTGACCTTAAAGTCTCAAGTCCCACCTCCAGGACTTATAAAGTCTCAAGTCCAACTCCAGTGACCTTATAAAAGTCTCAAGTCCAAACCGAGTGACCTTTATAAAAGTCTTAAGCCCCCCTCCAGGGGGCTTATAAAAGTTTAAGTCCCCACCTCCAGTGGGCTTAATAAAAGTCTCAAAGGCCCACCTTCAGTGACATTATTTATAAAGTCTTAAGTCCAACCTTCAGTGACCTTATAAAAGGCTCAATCCCACCCCAGTGAACTTATAAAGTCTCAAGTCCCACCTCATAACCAAGCAATGATGTCACACTAGTGAACTTTTATGTCAATGCGGTGAAACGATGGGGTGCTTATTAAATACAGAACTTTATACTAAACAACAGATACAAGCAATAACAAGTAAGTTTATAAGGGTAAGCGGAATGTGAGTGATGACAATCAATGTATGGAGAGATGAATGAGCTGTTGCCGACTGAATGTCCAGGAGTATAAACAGGAAGACCCTTGTAAATGATTGTTAACTTGTAATGGGAGTGGACTTGGGTAAGATGTAAGTTAAAATGCAGTTGAATAGGACAAAATTATGGAAGATCATGGAAGTCAGAGATCCGGGTTTTGGTAAATGTCCCCAAAATTATTATTGTTTTCCTATAGACCCAAAAGATGGGGTGCTTAAGTCTGTTCAAATTAAAGACCCCAGAAAAGGAACTTTCCCATATTGGGGTGAAGTGGTTCACCAGCTCATTTAAAGGTAACAGGAAAAAGGGCTGGTTTACACCTCAAGAGCTTGTATGCTCAAAGAGCCTGATGCCTTAGACCCACCACCTAAACACAGACCCAACACCCCAAAGCCCAACACCATTTTCTTTTTTGGGAATACATAGACTAAAAGGGGTTTGATTGGTGTGGAAGGAGGTTTTGAAAGCCGGCCCCTCCAACATTCAGGCCACCCCTACTGTGCACTAATTGGTAAATCCAGACCTCTGGCAGGATAAGACTACCAGATTTTTGGGCCATATTTATAAAAGCACGGGATCACAATGAACTGATATACGCGTTGTAATAGCTAATGTACGTCCAGCGATCTTACATTTACAACGAAAGTTACCTTAATTAATGAACGCTCTGTCTTAGAATACATGTGGCAGTGTGTAAACTTACGGCACGGTATTCTATGGGGTTTGGAGTTTTTAAGTTTTGTTTTTTTTTTTTTATTTTTGTTATTTTTTATTTATTTTTTTTTTTTTTTTTTTTTTTATTTTTTTTTTTTGTTTTTTTTTTTTTTTTTTTAAATCGATTGACTGCGTTATAAATTATGATCAATAAATGATCGGGAATATTAAACGCTTCTGTTTAAACAATCGTGTAAATCGAACGGTAAAGGACTAAAAAGCGGATACCGCGCCTGTATAACATGGCCCGTGTAACCTGTGCCATTAAAGGGGCAGTATACCTGTGGAATGCCATGTTTTGGCGGCCAAAAGAGAAGTTGAGAACTAGGATCGGAGAACCACCTAGAATATCAAAGGAAGGCTAGCTAAAGATATGAGGATAAAGGTCAGACAGTATTCTAAACACGCACAGTTATTATATGCACTATATTGAAATATACCCAACTGGGAGTGAATAAAGACACAGGTCTTGGTAGTTTCTCTGAAAAGGAATGTCGCAGCTTCATCGGGTGATATAATTTCTCCTATATAGAGAGAGAAGAATTAGTTACATTGTGGACAAGAAACTGTAAATGGATTAATATTCTGGAAGTAGAAAAAAATCTGCCATGTATGTAATGTAGGTAAGTGTTATGTTTTGTTATAAGGTATCAACAGTGATTAGTTACCACAGTCTTTTATAGATTGGGACTACACACCACGCCATCTGGTGGATATTTGATTATTACATGCTTGGGACTTGGGAGATTCCACATGCAAAAGCTTCCGAGTAAAGTGTGCTTGTGCTACGATTCGGTAATGTTTCTAGTATAAGAGTGCATGGGAATTGCCCAAATAATGTTGATCGCAGCGCTATGATAAGCGGATCTCAGTGCAACGGACAGCAGCCACACTATGTCCTTCATTTACTTCTCATATACTAACGATTTACCTCCGTCCGCGAGGAGTACGGGAAAGGCATCACAAGTCTATTACAGGAGGATGCAGGCTGGTTTTTATGTACGGTTGTAATGCCAGGCTGATAGCTAGGGATGGGAAATAGCCAGGACCTAAATGTACTATCAATAGGGATGGGTGAATATTTGAAACACGGGGACACGATCCATGTACCTAATATTACACTATCAATAGGATAGGGTGAAAACAGGGACACTATCCAGTACCTAATATACACGATCAAATAGAGTCGGGGTGATGAAACACGGGACAATATACAGGTACCACTAAGATAAAATATCCAATAGGATAGGGTGAAAACAGGGAACTATCCAGGGACTACATAATATATACCTATCAATAGGGATAGGGAGAAACACGGGACATAGCACAGGTACCTAATATATATCAATAGGGATAGGGCGAAGCACGGGGGACATATCCCAGGTATAACCTACGTTATAATCGAGTATAAACGACCCCAAGGATACAACCGGAGGACCCATTTCAGATAAAATCCTAATAAAGTTGTGGACTCGGTAGTAGAAACACCGGGGTAGCAACTTGGCCATTCAGATGTTTGGAATAACTACAACTCCCAGCCTAATAAGGCATGCTGGGAGTTTGTAGTTTCCCAAACATCTTGAAGGCCAAGTGACGGGGGGATCAAGATGTTGGAAACTCAACTCCCAAGAATGTTTATTAGATGGGAGTGTGAGTTTCCAAACATCTTTGAATTCCAGTTGAGGGTGGCATTCAAAGATGTTGGGGAACTACAACTCCAGCATCTTTTATTAGCTGGGATGTTGTAGTTTCCAAAAATCTTGAATTGCCACCCTCACTTGGCATTCAGATGTTTGGAAACTACAACTCCCAGCTATAAAGCAGCTGGGAGTTGTAGTTCCCAAACATCTTGAATGCCACCATCACCCTACCCCTCCCACCCAGTAAGTAACTGTGGGGGATCTCTCTCCCTGTGGGCTCTTCTCCATCCAAGGCAAGGGACGCATAGAAGCATCCTTGGGCCAGACTGAAGACGCATTGAAGTTCCTATGCATTCCGGCAGCCGAATGATCTTCTTCTGCAACTGGCGCGCCGTGCGGTACAGGCCGGTGCCGGCTTGGCACGGGCTGTGCACGTCAGGCCGGCGCGCCAGTGCAGAGAAAGATCGTGCGGTGCCGGAAATGGAGTAAAGCTTGTGGACTCGAGTATAAACCGAGTCAAGTTTTCAGGTGATTTTTCAGCCTGAAAAACTCGGTTTATACTCGAGTTATATACAGTAATATAACACTATTTCAATAGGGATAGGGTGAAAACACGGGGGACACGGTACAGGTACCAATTTACACTATCAAAGGGATAGGGTTGGATGATGAAACACTGGGATCACTATCCAGGTACCTAAATACACTATCAATAGGGATAGGGTGAACACGGGGGACATATCAGGTACCTAATATCCACTTCAATAGGGATAGGGCCCCAACAACAACCACGGGACACTATACAGGTACCTAATATATTACTATCAATAGGATAGGGCGAAACACGGGGACACTATCAAGGCACCTAAATCTACTATCAATAGGCATAGGGCAAAAACAAAACACGGGGACCACAATCCAGGTAACTAATATAACTATCCAATAGGGATAGGCAAAACACGGGGAACTAATCCAGGTACATAATATTATACTATCAATAGGGGTATTAGGGCAAACACGGGGGACACTGTCCAGGTACCTAATATTACTTCAGAGGGATAGGGCGAAACACGGGGACAAGGTCAGGTACCTAAATATCTACTATCAATAGGGATAGGGCGAAACACGGGACACCATCCAGTACCTAATATCACTATCATAGGGTAGGTTGAAACACGGGGGACACTTCCAGGGACCTAATATAACGTACAATAGGGATAGGTGAAACACGGGACACTGTCTCATGGTACCTAATATATACTATCAAGAGGGATAGGGAAACACAGGGACACTATCAAGGTTTAATAATCTTACATCAATAGGGATAGGGCAAAAAAAACGGGACACTATCAGGTACCTACTATTACTATCAATAGGGATTAGGGCCCGAACACGGGGACACTGTCCAGTACATAATATATACTATCAATAGGGATAGGGCGAAACACGGGACCATGTCCAGGTACTAAATATACTAGCAATAGGGTAGGGCGAAACACCGGGGACATGTCAGGTACCTAATATAGACTATCAATAGGGATAGGGCGAAACACGGGAGGGACATGTCCAGGTACCTCCTAATAATACTATCCAATAGGGATAGGCGACGAAAAAGAAAACCACAGGGCCACTGTCCACGGTACCTAATATATACTATCAATAGGGATAGGGGCAAAACACGGGGACACTGTCCAGGTACCTAATATATATATCAAAGGGAGAGGGCGAAACACAGTGACATACCAGGTTACCCTATATACACTATTCAATAGGGAAGGGTGAGACCGGGTTACACTATTCATGTAGCTAAAATAATATCAATAGGGATAGGGGTTTGAAAAACGGGGACACTATTCCAGGTACCGAATCTACACTATCAATCGGGATAGGGTGAAACACGGGGACAAGATCCAGGGTACCTAAATACACTCTCAATAGGAGATAGGGTGAACACGGGGACACTAGCAAGGATACCAATATTATATACTATCAATAGGGGATAGGGTGGTGAAACACGGGGACCTATCCAGGTAACTAATATCTACTATCATAGGGATAGGGTGATCGGGTGATGAAACACGGGGACACCTGTCAGGTAAGAAATACTATCAATAGGAGACTAGGGTGATGAAACACGGGGCACTATCCAGGTACCTAATATATACTATCAATAGGGATAGGGTGAAACACGGGGACAATATTAGGTACCTAAATCTACACTATCAATAGGGATATGGGTGAAACACGGAGGACACTATCCAGGTACCTAATATATTACTACTCAATAGGGATAGGGTGAAACAAGGGGACACGTCCAGGTAAATAATATACACTATCAATAGGGATGGGTGAAACACCGGGACAATATCCAGGTAACCCAATATACCTATCAATAGGGATAGGGTGAATGAGGTGATGAAACACTGGGGACACTATCCAGGTAACCTTAATATACACTATCAAATAGGGAGAGGGTGAAAAACACGGGGACACTTGTCCAGGTACCTAAGATACACTATCAATAGGGATAGGGTGAATTGAAAACACCCGGGGACACTATCCAGTACCTAATAATACTATCAATAGGGATAGGGGGAAACACGGGGACCACTATCCAGGTTACCCAATTTACACTATCAATAGGGATAGGGGTGATGAAACACGGGGACATATCCAGGTACCTAATATACAATATCAATAGGGATAGGGTGAATGATGATGAATAAACACCGGGACAATATCCAGGGTACATAAATATAATATCAATAGGGATAGGGGATGAAACACTATAGTGGACAAATCCAGGTTAACCCTTAATATACACTCTCAAAGGATAGGGGGATTGATGCAACACAGGGACACTATCCAGGTTACCCTAATATATACTCTCAATAGGGATAGGGTGAAACACGAGGGGGACAATATCCAGTACCTATAAGACACTATCAATAGGAGCTAGGTGCAAAACGGGGCACATTCCAGGTACCGAAATACAACTTATTCAAGTAGGGAGATAGAGTGAAAAACACAAGACACTGTACAGGTACCTAATCTACACTATCAATAGGGGATAGGGTGAAACACGGGGACACTATCCAGGGACTAACCTACCAATATTCCTAGGGATTAGGGTGTGAAAACACGGGTTGGGAAACACTATCCAGGGAACCATATTTACTATCCATAGGGGATAGGGTTGTGAAAACACAGGGACACTGTCAGGTACATAATATTTATACTATCAATAGGGATAGGTGGGAGGAAAAGAGGGGTGGGGGACACTTTATCCAGGTACCACTAAGATAAACTATCAATAGGGATAGGGTGATAAACACGGGGACACTATCAGGTAACCTAATATCACTATCAATAGGGAAGGTTGGAAACACGACACGATCCAGGGACCTCTAATATACATATCAAATAGGATAGGGGGATTGAAACAGGGACACTACCAGGTACCCACATATTACTATCACTAGGGAAGGTGAACCACGGGGCCCCCTATCCAGGGTACCTACTATACCTACAATAGGATAGGGTGAAACAACGGGGGACATATCAAGGTACCTACTTACACTATCAAATGGCTAGAGTGAAACACAGGGAACACTGTCAGGTACATAATACACGATCAAATAGGGTGGGTTGAAAACGGGGACACTATCCAGGTACCTAATAGGGTCTCCCTGCACAGGTTCAAATCCTGTTCACAGCGTTCAACTTAATAATAGTGATTATTTAAAACCCACTTTCTTATAAAGAATTGTTCTTTAGCACCTGTGTCAGTCATACCAGTAATGTGCCGCTAATTCACAAAAACCTACGGACAATGGATATTTTGAATTTGCTTATGGTCCTAGTCATTTCTGGGGCAACACAGATTGCTAAATATCTTTTCACAATGGCTAAAGCAGGCACTGTGGATTAGCTGGTTAAAGCGCCTGTCTCGTAAAAAGGAGATCCTGAGTTCAAATCTCGGCAGTGCCTACTGTTTGTCTTTCAACCAAAGGGTTTTTCTCACTTTTCATGATATTTCTGTGGCATAGAAATGTATAATTTAAGGCAACGTAGTACATAGATTTAAAATCTCCATTCAAAATGTACACTTCAATTGTGCTCGTTAACTAAACATTCCCCCAAAGACAAGACAATTCTTGCTTTCTTGTCATTTTTTTTATTATCTAAAATGCACCTCCTGGCCCCAAGGGAGTGATAACAAGATTTAATTCTTCCAAACAAAAGAACTATTTCTGAATCAATCAGAAACAAAAGAGATTTGCCAAATAAATACAAGAATCTACAATTTTTTGCAGATCTCTCACAAAAACAATGCAAAAGAAAATCATTTTAAAACAGCTACAGAGATTCTCAACCACACTCCCTTGTATAAGAGGGGATCCCAGTCGTCTAACAATAATGAGAGAAGGAAAATTACCAAAATACCTCCTAGAGAAGCAATACAAAAATTCCAAGAATGGAACCTGAGAATCCCAGAAAAAATAATTAAAGAATTTAAAATGGCAGAGAGGAGAGGAAGATCCCACAGGATTGGATTACAATCCCAAAGAAGGAAAATAAAACCACAAATGGAAAAAATAATCAAGGACAAACAACCGGATTTTAACAAACTGGAACATTTTAAGATAAATATCCAGCCCTAAACCTCTTAAAAATCAAACTCACGGTATTTGCCCCCCACAGTTTTAATAATGAAACCTGAATGGGAGAATCCCCCTCCTCCCACCATGTCTGGGATCATATAATATACAGGTCATGTTTATATGTTTAATATTTGTTAATTGTTTTTATAATCTATAGAGTTGCACTGTTTAAATATGGTACCTTGAATGCTGAACGTAAGGGAAAAAAAGAAGAGAATAATGTGGCGAGAAGTCCCTGATTGACAGCCAAAATCCAAAGCAAAATTTAGAACCCTCTAAAAATGGTTTTAACAACTGTAACTTATAATGTAAGAGGGTTGAATTCCCCACAAAAGAGCTTCTCACTAAATAAAGAAAGTAAGAAATAAAAGCAGATGTAGTATGTCTCCAGGGACACATCTGCTGCACCAAGCAGCATACTGCTGAAAATAAAAATACCCTAATATATTCCAGGCTACTTTTTTAAAAAAAAAAAGAGGAGTGGCGGTCTTGATCAGGGACTCTGTGGCATTCCAACTGAAAGATAAAGTTATAGATGATAATGAAGATATGTGATACTGTCTTGTAAGATAAATAATTTAATGTATACAATTGTGAATTTATATGCACCAAACCAGAATCAACTCAGATTTATAAAAGAACATCAAAGGGCTAGAGAATTTAAGAACAATACAATACTGTATTTGGAGATTTAATATATTCTAGATCATGAGAGAGATTCCAAAAAATAAGAACCAAGGGTAATAAGGAATTTAGAGAAAGGTTAAAAAAAGGAAAGACTCCGATATATGGAGTAACCCATCCATTAGACATTGATATTCATATTACTCCCAAACCCATAATATATACTCAAGAAAGATTTAATATTGACAGATAATGGACTCTACAAAAAAATCCAAAAATCCTCCATAAAGAATATAAACAATTTCAGATCACGCCCCTGTAACAGCAGACATAACAGAAACATACAATCTAAAAACATATTCACCATGGAGAGACTATATCTCCTATCTCAACCACAAATTAAAGAAAAATTAAAAAGAATTGGAACAATACTTCCAAATCAATATGATACCTGAAACAGATTCAACTCAATTTGGCTTGCACACAAAGCATATATTAGGGGCATATGCATAAAAATTGCCTCAATACAAAAAAAAAGAGAGAATTACAAAAAATGGATATTCTCCAAAAACTCACAGACTTAGAATCAAAACATAAAAACAACCAACAGAATCAATAAAAAAAGAATCCAAAAAGTTAGAACCGAACTACATCAACTAAATCTTTATGAATATGATAGACTTTTGAGAAGACTAAAATCCAACCAAGGGGACAAAGCAGGCAAAAATTTAGCTAACAGACTAAAATATCAAGCTGCTAAAACAAAAATGACACACATAACATCAGCACTAAAGAAAAAATTATTAACCCACAGAAAATATCTGGCAATTCAGCCTATACTACAAAAAACTTTATAACCTCCAAGAATCAACCCCCAAACCTATTACAAAAGATATTGAAGAATTCCTCTCAAATTAGAAATAACCACACTTACAATTCAACAATCAGAAGAATTAGGTAAACCAATAACAGAGATAGAGATATTTCAAGCAATCACAACATTAAACCAAAAAAATGCCAGGACCCGATGGATTAACTAATGAATATTACAAACAATCCCAACACTATTAATACCATCCCTAAAGCTCAACTCAATAAAGCAATAGAACTAATATATTCCCTCAAAAAATGACCAAAGCTCTGGTTATCCCAATACATAAACAAGGGAAAGATCACGCACTACCACAAATATGAGCCAATCTCATTATTGAACACAGATTTAAAAATTACTCCAAAATTCTAGCTACCAGACTCAACAAAACTTACCTTTACTCATTCCCTCCAATCAAGTAGGATTTGTACCAGGCAGAGAATCTATAGAAAATACAAGAAAAATAATCAATCTATACATAAATGTAATAAAAAAAAAAAATATCAGCCTTGTTCATCACGCTTGACGCAGAAAAAGCGTTAGATAGAATAAAATGGAATTACATGCAAATGGTACATGGAGAAATTTAAATTTCCAACTATATTTAATAACGCAATACTGCACTATATAAAAATCCATCAGCTCAAGTATTAATATCCCAAATGCTTTCAGTCCATTTAATATAACCAATGGTACTAGACAGGGCTGCACCTCTGTCTCCTTTAATTTTTGACTGGAAACATGCATCCTTAACTTTAACAGGCCAAAGAATATTATAAAATGATGGTCCCCACCATTCTTATATATATCAGAGCAGTGCCAATACCAGTCCCACAACAACATATTCATTCAAGCCCAAAATATAATAACAAATTATTTGGAATAATAAAATTCCTAGAATTAATAGAAAAAACATAGCTAAACAAAAGAAACAGGAGGCTTGACATTACCTATATTGAAAGATTTATCAAGCTGTGATAATGAACCAATCAAGAATATGGTGGCAGCAAAGATCCAGTGCTCAGGAGTGGACAATATAGAACAGGAAGAGGTAAAACCAACACCTTAAAACAAGTGGTGGGAGCGATCTGTTAGGATATAAACCCAGAAGGAAAGTGTTATGGTCTCCTACAGTACAAGCTACTATATTATATGGGAAAACCTCTCCAAAGAAACACAGTTATTTAACGATTATTGTAGTGATATTGATATTTCCAGCATTGAACTGTGCATTCCCAACCTAAACTCTTATGGGATGAAAATATAATCTAATCTCATTACATCAATTATTCGAGAATGGCCAAATATACCATTCCCAAAATAAGAGAAAAATAACATGCCTCAACAGAATATTACAAAATAAACAGATATTATCTATCTGTCCAGAAATGCATTTCAATGTAAATTGAACCAGAACATATAGAATATCCATTGGAAATATGTTGAAACCTAAAACAATTAAAATATTTATATAGTGATAGAAAGAAAGATGCAATAGAATCTATGAGTTGGTCACAAAAATGGGAATTGATCTTAACCAATCATTACAAATGAACAATGGCAAGATGCTCTATCAATACTTTTCAGCTGGTTAAATGTGTATCACATTGGGAAATGTCAGGGAAATACATACAGATATCACAGAACCCCAGAAACGTTAGCAAAATGGTTTCCCACATACTCACCTTGTGTTGAGATGCCAAAGGACATAGGAACTCCTACATATCTGGTGGTCCTGGCAAAAAACAAGAATTGTGGATTCATATACAGAACTCTTGGCAGATCTATTTCAACATCCCTTCCAGATGAAACTATCTTACTATTAATCAACCTCAATCTATTTCCATAGAACAAAGGACAATAATTTATCATACTATCCACCAATAACTCAAAATAAAATGCCAAAAACTGGTATAACTAATGTTCCTAAACTAAGGATATAATAACTACCCTGACAACAAATTGCAATATGAAAATATATTTATATAGTAAATAATAATTTCCCTAAGTTTAATAAAAACTGGGAATACTGGTACATTGATAACAGATCCCAAACAAAACCTTCATATTCGTCTATAGATGATGTCTTATTAAAACAATATATTTTGTACGTGCAAATTAAGGTACCTTAAATTAAGTTATTGTTATATTTTGTTTGTGTCTGAAATATGTGGTATGCAGAAGATAAAATAACTGTACTAGATCATAATGTTTTATTTTATGTTAATTTTATATAAAATAAGATCTGTAAGTGTGAGTTTCAAGATTGAATATTACTTTTACAGAAAAAAATTTCAAAAAAATAATGATAATAAAAAAAAAAAGGGGTTTGTTAGAACCAAAGTTTTGTAAGGTTGCATCTCTTTCTTCCTTCTTCTTGATTGCTAGCTTCTCTCTTTTCTCTTAATTATCTGGAAGTCCCAAAGCTAAAGTTCTTACATCAATGTTTTTCCAATATTACTTCCACCTCATCTCAAGATAACTCCCCACACCATTTATGCCCATAGGCCAGTTGTCTGTAGCGCGGAGAAGAAGGACTGTTTATAGTCAGTCACTTATAGGTGAAGAGACAACCACCCCCTAGGAGTTAGCACCCACGCTAGTTCACACTATATTGTTAGGTTCATATACCTTACCCATAGTTTCCAAGATTAAAAGGAACACTTATAAGGTCAACTTCAATGTAAACCTTCATTAGCATAGTATGTAAAGTTAATGTTTACTTTATTTGGTTAATGGTTTAAAAATGTTCATAAATAAAGCGATCGATGTGAAAAAGTTCCTGACAATGTCTATTGCAAATTTACAGAAAAAATGTGTGGGAAAACTGGATGGACAATAGCTGGCTGGAGAACCTACTTTATACCAGGGGTAAGCTAACCAAGTAACATCTATATCATGAATGACAACATAAATATTCACCTCTCCTACTCTACATGCATCAAAAAAAGATATTTAAATAGCAGATATAATATACTCGAAACCACCACCCCAATGCAGATTGAATTAATGTATCTTACCAAACGAACAGCACACTGCCGAACTCACTAAAATAAATTAACAAACTATTTTGAGTCAACAATACTCCAGAAATCTCCACATCTACTATGGGAAGCCCACAAGGTGGTAATGAGAGCCGACTCATTCAGTTAGCGTCCAGAATTAAAAAAACACAGAAACAACAGAATGCAAACACTGAAAGGAAATTTATCAATTAGAACAAAACAGCATACTGAAGATACACTTGAGCCAACTTAACAAATTTAGAAGGGGAACTAGGAGGACTGTTAACAAACAAAGCTGAGAAAGCATTGAGATTAGTGGGCCAGAAATTCACAGCAATATAACAAACCAGATACCATGCTGCCCAATAAACTAAATCAAAAGCTTACACAAAAAAATTCCTCCCATGAGGGATCCTAGTCACACATTTCATGACCCCCAAAAAATAACAACTATGTTGCTCAATATACAAAACTTTATGATGGTAATACAACAGATCATCAAAGTTTCCTCTTAGTTTAACAGATTTCTTACAAAAAATTAATCTACCCTTCCTAACCACTATACAAAGCCAATAGATTATAGACGAAATGCATAAAGTAATAAAAGAAAGCAAGGGTAGAAAATCTCCAAGACCAGATGGCTTCACTATCCTCTGCTATAAAACATTGAAAAAATCTTAAACCCCATCTACTGAATTTGGCAAACAATAGCGACTCCTTTAACTCAGATATGTTAAGGGGAAAATAATAGTAATCCCGAAACCAGACAGAGACACAAAGACTAACTACAGACTGATCTTACTAATTAACGTGACATAAAGGAATTCTCCAATAGACACAATAGAAATATATAGGGCATGGGATATAGTCTCCACTCTAAAGAGGAAGACCCCAATAAACAGCACTTGCGGCAGGCTCAAAAAATACTGAGATGCAACAACCTATTATGGTTGTGACATACTGTACATAAAATATTAGGTGGTATATTAACGGGCCTCAGTAAAACCAATACATTATATAATTATCATAAAACTGATTATATTAATTTTTTATGAAAATTCAACGGTAAAACCCCCCTATACCACACTAGAAATCCCTGATAAGAAAAAGTATTCAAAACCCTCTAAACAACAGATGTTCAAACATAGTAATAAGTGCAAGTGAAGATTAAAATACCGGCTGATAACTGAAAACACAAACTCCAGATATAGGGAACAGATCATAGTATAGGTCCAATATGGGGCTACTGTTGATATTAAAGTCTCACCACATTATCCCGATGTATTCCATATGTTCCAATATAAAGTGCAAATATGCTAGCAGCTTAGGGGTATTACGAGGACCATAGTTAACAAAACATTTGGCAGTGTGTACGGGCATCCCCAGAATATACTCTCTACTCCTGAGACCAGGTAAGTCTTACGTTGTTTGATGAGCAGCTAACTCCTAGCGTTGTGTCCCTCCACACTTGGGGCAGATCTCCACTATCGGGTAAGTTCACAGATTCCTCATCGGTGTCCTCCCCTACTGCTGCAAATTAAAAATCCAGGCTCTGCAATTTTGGCATCAAATGAACAGTTACAGTCCGGGCAAATAATGACAATTGAGAATGATACGTTAAAACTTGTTAACTCTAAGATACTTGGAAAATTATTATTTTGGTTTTTTCATTTCTATTTTTTGAGGGCAACTAGATAATTCATAGTAGATGACAGGGAAACTTTAGTTGTAAATCAGAGCCTATTGACATGGATTGAATACATACCATCTGGATTATATTAAATTTTAGGAGCAATTCTCCAATTACTGCCAACAGAATAATATTAACTCTGGTGAATACGATCAACGGATTTGTCAAAGGCAGACAATTAAGGAAAATCTTACAATACTGCAAATACCAGCCGGGATGATCATACAATCACATCATAGTTTACATCCAATCCATAGCATCAGCTATGGCTACTCAGCTTCTATAAGAATGGACTAAAGGGATGCATTATCACACTCTTTTTGCTACTATGTATGGAGCCCCCAAAACAACCCAAAAAACAAAAAAAACCCACAACACAAAAACCCAACCACCCCAACAAAGACTAAAAAAAACAGAGCAAACACCACACAAAACTAACTAACCCCCACAACAAACAAAAACAACCTCTACAAAATCCTCCCCCCTAGCAGAACGATATGCATTCACCCAATATCATGGAATAACAGTAGGTTGTTTTGAATCAAAAATCTTCTTTTTGCTGATGATACACTTTTGACGCGTACAACCCTAATGTCAACCACATTTTAAATAATTAGGAGTAGCAATCAGCCACACCCAAACCCATTCGATTATAATACACCACAACAATTAAAATTAACAGATCTTTTAATAAAATGAATTCAGATCCAATTTCTCTTCTAGGACGTTAAATGCAGTAAAAATGTCATTCTACCCAAACTTTATATTTATTCAGGTGTACGATAATTCTGAACAAAAAGAAACAGATAAACTCCAACAGTCGATCAAAAATTTATGCACAACAAAAGACCCCACATAAAAAGGAAAATATTGGCTACACATAAAACACTTGGAGGCTTTGTCTTCCAATACTAATCAAATACTATGAGGTTGCAAGACTAGCACAGTTAACCCAATGGGTACAGGGCACAGGCAAAATAGGCTGGGTGGATATAGAAAATTATTATAGCACCCTTAAATGTGTACTCAATTCTTTGGACTTACCAAATAAAAGACAAATTCTCCCTCACAACTAATCCCTAGCATACAATCTAACAAAATTCTGGGACAATAAGAACTCAAAAAATAAACTAATCCCCAAACATTCATACTCATACCATTCTTCTACAACCCAAGTTTCCCACCAGGTATGTCCATCTCTTGCAGAATACTGGATCCAAAAGGGAATCTTTAGATTAATAGATGTTTATGACTCTAATAAAACTATTTTATCCTGGCAAACATACAGACCAAACATAAATTAGACATACAAAATGGTATACATTTTTACAAATATCCCACTTTTTTGCTAAAAATATGAAAGACAATCACATCCTAACCAGTCCACATTTGAAAGAGTATGTCTAAATAGAACAACACCAAGGGTCTAATCACGGAGTGAACTTATGGTCTGGCACTCTAGTCAAGAATTAGAATTCCCTCAGTCATAAATTGGAAAACAAGAATACATACAGGTTTATCTGACCCCCAATGGTTACAGATTTTTTCCCAATCCGTCAGTTGTTGAGCCAATATAATCAATAAAGAAAAATCATACAAATCTTTTAACTGGTACACACCCATCCTACTTAAATAAGATAAATACTCAATTTCCGTCAACCTGTTCTAGAGGATGCGGCTCTCCGGCAGATCAACTCCACTGTTGGGGGACATGCCTAGAAGCACAAAAAATGTGGAAAAACTGTGAATTTTTTTCCAATAAATTTGTTTTTTGTGTTATTGTAAACATTACAGTATATAGCATTTATATAAAATATATAAATAGAATTATACAGGCATTGTGTCCTTTTTTTTATACTTTTGGTTTAAATATTCTGCATTTGTTTGATATTTTAGATTTATGGTGTGGTTATATAGATTACAAGCAGAAAAGGGTTGATGGAAGCGCACACTGTTTGTCAGAAAAATTCTGTTTATTGCATCACACAAACACACAACGTTTCGGAGAACGCTATGTCTCCTTCATCAGGTGTAACTCACACAATAACCATACCACCATTTATAGACCCAGTGATCCAAATTGCTCCTCCCTTCCGCCTTTTAGGGGAGTGGCCAAAAGTAATTGAAACTATAAAATCAAGTTATCTTGAAGACGTCCATAAGTGTCCTTATTAATAATGTCCAACATTTAGTGAAGTCAATTTATAGTCTTTATCTTGTGAACAACTCCTAGGTGTTTCCAATGTAATATACAGCTGTTAAAAAGTGCATAAATGTAACAGTGTTTCAAAATAAAAAAAATTTAAAATCATATTTCAATATTGTCTCCATTTGTTATAATAAAAAACTCAAATATAAATATACGCCACTAGGTGGCAGTATTGTTTCTGTAAAAGATACAGGTTAATTTCTCAATGTATCCTTGTGAAGGTTCTCATTCATCCAGGTCATGGTGTATCGTGTTCTCAATGTATCTAAATAATTACTGTGGTATCTACCATACAGTATTGTTCCTGTAAAGGATACAAGTGAATCTCTTATTGTGAGATTGTGAGAGATTGTGAGTGTGCGCTTCCATCAAACCCTTTTTGCTTGTGCTATAGTGTGGAGTCCTTGAGGTAGAGAGAGAGAGAAGCAGCACCTGGAATACACTGGCAAATTGCCTGAAGGAGTGCCTAGGCCCACATTTATGTATATGGTTATATAGATTACAGATGATTGGCGTCTTAGTTAGCTTCTGGTAATGATAAACTTAAATAGATATATAACAGTAATATATTGTAGTGTATGGTGTCTGGTTGGGTATCCCCTGCGGCTCATACGGCTCAGATCTTTTCATTCCTTTGATATTTGGAATGTTTCTTGTACATGTCATTCTCCATTTTCCATTTTAAAACACCGTAAGTCCCAAATTTTTGTGAATTGGTATAATGTTCCCTTAGAGCCTGGAGTAGTTGCTCTGTATTATAAATCCAATGTACTTTTCTAGCAATACGTTGAGAAGAGGGTGTTGTAGATTTCCACGAGGATGCTATTATAATCGTGTAGCTGCACAGATGTGGTGTAATAGTTATTTCCGGCCTATTAAAGGTTTTCTCTTTTGTCAATAAAGCAGGTTTTTAGGTATTTGTTTCAAAAATCCTTTTCCTATAATGTTATAGCATTCATCCCATATTTTATTAACTTTGGACATCTCCAACAATGTGGGGTGTCTGCCCTTTCACCATATCCTCGAAAGCATAGCGGAAAATGTGGGGTTGATGGCATGTAGTTGTGTTGGGGTGATATACCATTTGTGTAGAAGTTTAAAATTTTCTCTTGTATTAGGGTGTTAAAGAGCATTTATGTAGATTTATGAATATTTCCATCTTTTCGTCTTCTGTTAGATTTGATTCTAGCCAATTTTCCCATTGCGTCTGTGTTGGTAATTTGTTTTGGAATCTGTGGTTCATTAATATGTCGTATAAGGTGGTGATGGTTTTGGGACCAAGGGTTTTTCCATACATAACTTTTCAAATCGGGTTAGTTTAATGGTTGCCCTTTGGTTATCAGTGATTTGGCAAAATTGGTTATTTGGTAAAATCTCAGCCATTCTGTTTGGCTTCTTCCCATGTCATGTACGCCCTGATGTAACACGTGAGTACTCTGGTTATACCTTTATCTTTCCAGATTAGCCAGTCTGTTAGTGTGTTTCCTATGGGGAAGTAGGATTTGAGTACAAGGGGGTCAGAGAGTGGTGGATTGGTGAGGTTGATGATGTATTGCTCATTGCCAGATGTGTAATGTGTGTTGGATATATGGGTTTGGGTATGTCGTGTTGTGTATGGGAAAAGCCAAAAAAATTTCTCTAGGGAGGTGATAATTGTTTTCTATTTCTACCATTTGGTTCTGTCGGTCATCATGCCATTGCATTGTTTGCTATTGCGTGCTGATAGGTAGTAAGGGTAAAGGAGGGCAATGCTGCATCGCCTTTTTTTATGGTCTTTGTAACATTGTTGGCTAATTCTTATTAGCCCATATGAATTGTGATATTTGTGTTGGCATGTTTTAAGATCTTTTGGGTGGACATCTATCGGTAGTGCTCTAAAGAGATAGAGAAGCTTAGGTAGCAAATTCATTTTGATTGCATGTATGCGTCAAATAGAGAGATTCCATTTATGGATAGTGTTTTGGCAGTTTAAAGATTGGGATATAATTGCAGAGTACAGATCTGGAGGTGTAGGACCTAGTTGTATCCCTAAATATGGAGGGGTTGTTTGTGAAGGTTAATTCGAAATTCAGTTCTAGTAGTTTGCGAGTGTGTTGTGGACTTGATTTAGCCGTCATTTGACAGGGTTGAATATATAAATCCAGATACTTCGCAGAATTGGGATAGATGTTTGTAGAGGTGAGGGAGGATGTTTTGGTTTTCTAGTGTAAAGAGGGTGTCGTCTGCAATTAGGGATATCTTATAGTCGGTCTTGTTATGTATTCCTTTTATTTGATTATTTCGTCTTACTCTTTGCTAGGGGTTCCATGCATAATGCAAATAATAGGGGGATAAGGGACATCCTTGA
Organism: Hymenochirus boettgeri; assembly: GCA_019447015.1. Taxonomy (NCBI): domain Eukaryota; kingdom Metazoa; phylum Chordata; class Amphibia; order Anura; family Pipidae; genus Hymenochirus; species Hymenochirus boettgeri. Next base: position 269,810,856 of record CM033471.1, on the reverse strand, counting down.
CGGGTTCCATTTAGTATAGGGAATTCTGTAGATGCGATCCCATATTGTTAACTTTAGCTAGCAGGTTTGAGTATAAAGCTTTAGTGAGATTCAGAAAGGTTGGGGGAAATCAAATGTTTGTAATACTTGTGGCATGTAGTCCAGTAACTAGGTCAAACGCCTTTTCGGCGTTGAGTGTAGGAAGATTGAAGACACTATTCGAGTGGGCTTTGTGTAGTAATTGTATTGTTCTTCTGAGGTTATCGGTACTTGGCGTCCGTGGATAAATCCACATTGGTCTGGGTGTATGAAACGGGGAAGGAGGTTGGAAAGTCTTATTGCTATGATTTTGGTTAATAGTTTGAGGTCTATTTATTAGGGATAGGGTCGGTAGTTTTTGCATTGTGTGTGTCTTTGTTAGCTTTGGGGAGATCACTATGTTTGCTCTAACATATCCTGGGGTATGGTTTCTGTTCCTTGCCATATGTTGTTGTACATGGGTATCAGGAGCGGAATGAGTTCTGCTTTAAATTTTTGTAATATCCTGCCGTGAACCCATCAGGTCCTGGGGCTTTAGCTATTTTGAGTAATTTAATGCTGCTTTATTTCTGTCTTTGTGATGGGGGAGCCTATTTGTTTTTTCTTCCGGAGGGAGTTCGCAAGTTTGGAGTGGTGGAGATAGCTGTTTGTTGATGTTGGTAAGGAGTTGTGTTGGATCTTTTGGCCATATATAGTATTTTGTAATATTCGGAACAGGGTGAGAGTATGTCTATAGGGTTAAATATATAAGGGATCCGTCAGGGCGTCTTAAGGGATAAAGTCTGTTTTGTGTAAATTTTTCATTCAGCTTACGTGCTAACATGGAATCTGGTTTATCTCCTTTGTGTAATATTTGAGTTGGGTGAGTCTAAGGGCTCTATCTGCTCTAGAGTGTAAATGATTGTTGAGTTGTTCTCTCAGACGGTTAGTTTGTCTACATTTGGTTATTGGTGTGTTTGATGAGAGTTTGTTCTGCTGATTAATTTGGTGTAGTATATGATCAGTTTTCCGTTAAAAGATTTTTTGCTCTGGATGCTTTTTGAATTATGTGCCCCTGTATAATTGTTTGTGTGCGGCCCCATATTGTTGTAGATGATATATCTGGGGTATTTTTATCTTTAAAGTATAGTTTCAGTGATTCTGAGAGACTTTCAGAAGTCATTCGTTAAATCTCCTTGGTAGCGATATGGTAGGGGGTATGATAGGTGAAAATCAGCTGTTACATGAGTGTGAACGGACACTAATATTGGGGGCAATATCTGCTTCCTCTAGAGAAGGGATCATTTGCGCTGTTATTAAAATATAGTCTATCCGTGTAGGGTCTTGTGAGGGTGGGAGAAAACGTGTATTGTCTGGATCGGGGATGGCGTAATCTCAATGAATCCCATAAATTAATATCGAAGAACGCGATCGAAGGGATTTAGAGGAGTAGCTGGTCTGATGATGATGGGGAAGAGCTATCCATTGGGGGTCTAATGTGTGTGTTAAAGGCCCAGCTAGTATCATTGTACCAAGAGTTAACTGTAAAAGGGTTTGTTCTAGTTTTCTATAGAAAATGATTGGCCTGTATTAGGAGAGTAAAACATTGCTAAGGTATAGATTGTTAGAGTCTAATGTACATTGGAGGATAAGGTTTGACTAGAGAGTCTCTTTCACAGTGTGACACAACAAAAGGGAGTCTCTTGTAAATTAATATTGCAACTCCACCCTTTGACAGAGGCGGAGGAGTAGTAGAATGTGGTGTAATTTTACTAGGAAGGTAAGGTTCCTTTCTTTCCTGTATGAAAATTATGTCGCTTGATTCTTTCTCTTAATATTGTAGGGCAGTTTTCTTTTAATGGGTCTTTCAAGCCTTTGGCATTACGGGTGAGTAGACGGAAGGTCGTCTATTTGGGTGTGAGTCAAGGTGGGTGTAAGTAAGAGTGTCTCCGCCTCTTGTCCATCCGGGTGGGCTGCTAATAACAGTATAATTGTAACGGGGGAGAAGTTGCCACAATATCAACTTGCCACAGTGAGGTAACAATGTCAAATGGGGGGGGGCGCGCTAGCTGAGCTAGGAATCAGAGGGCTGTGTGATGGTCAAGTCCGAATTCACCAGCAGGGGTGTTTTTACGGCTAAGGTTGACTTGTTGGTGGGTGGGAGGGCGTTCTTTGCTTGTTCTTGGGAGATTGGATGTCGATGCCAATGTATTTTTCGTAAAGGCAAGAGCTGTTCTTTATTGCATTGCAGATACCTTTGCTTTTTGGTTTTCGTTTGTTGACATAAATAGGGAGAAGGAAAGGGGGGGAGGGAAAGGAAGGGGGTGATGATTGGGGCAGTTAGTAAGAATCCCGTGGGGTTTGCGGAGAACAGGTCTGTCCCATTATATCTGTGTTATGGGTTGTAGAGTTTCTGGTGTTAGAGGACAGTTAGGTTGAGGTTAGGTGTACATAGTGGTTGTTCTTCCTCGTCTTTTGGGTGGTGGTTTCTCTGTAGATTGGTTGTGGGTCCAGTGGTCTTTGGTGAAGGTACATAGTTAGTAGGTTCCTTGGACGTGTAGGGAAGAAGGTGTTGAGACCATTTTTGGTTGTCGATAGGTTAGTTCTTCCTTGGTGGAGACCATAAGTCTGAAAAGGGATTCCTAAGCAAAGATGTTCTTTAACGGCTGCCATGTGTATTGTTGTTTTTGGTTTTTTTTGTTGGTATTGGGGAAGGTGGGAGTGAGTTGGGATGATTTAGTGAAAGTCTCATGATGGGGAGGGTTATGGAGATAAATTATATCTATTGTCCATTGTTGTAGGGTTTTTAATGTTGGTAGATTGATCTTAGTCCATAGTTTGTAGATAGTGGATTGTCTCACTTATCTTTTTGGGGTGAGCTTCTCGATGACTTGGTCGGTATGTGGGTCCTTTGGTGGAGGTATACGGTCAGTATGTTCCTCGAACGTGTAGGGTAGGGGGCGTTGAGACCCAGTCATTCAGCAAACAAATGGCCATCGCTTGGATTGCCGATAGATAGGAAAGCCCCATCTGTAGCGGATTCTGGCTTCATTTAGTTGTTGGAGCACTGGTCGAAAACATTCTCCTTTTAGTCAGGGTTTGGGGTGCAAGGTCTTGATATATTTGTATTTAGTATTTGCTATGATGATTTCTCCTTTGGAGCAAGCAGCGAGTAGTAATTGCTCTTTGGTGGTATAGTAGTGCATCCGTTACTATGATGTCTCTAGGGGGGTCATCTGTTTGTCCCCATTGTCGAAGCGCACCTGTGTGGCTCGGTCCATAAGGAGTGTGAGCTTCCGTATGTTGGCAATAAGTTATTAAACATGGCAAGGAGATATGTTGATATCTGTAATCTCCTCTGGAACTCCCCTTATTCTTAAGGTTGTTTCCTTCGGGAGCGATTCTCCATATCTTCCTGTTGGTTTTGGAGCATCAGGATTTGTGCCTTTCGTTCCTCTATGTCAAATTCCACTTGTGCACAGTATTGGGCTGTCTCACTATGTGCCGTTTCTAAAGTCGCAAACCCAGTCCCAACCTCTGATTGAACTTAGGACGTGTCTTGTGTTGTGCATCTTGATAAGTTTCTCCAGGTGGAGTATAGGGTGTCAAGGGCATCCTGTCACTGGCTCTGATGGTGGTCTGGTGTTGCGCCTCTTCCCGACTCCCTGGGGTTAGGGGTGTGGGATCTTGTCGGGTTACAAAATTTTTTGAGAGGTCTCCTCGTTTCCGTTTCCCCGTGTCATGCTGAGGGGTTTAGAGGGAAGGTTTGAGAGGTGTAGGGTAAGTTCAGCCTATTTGTGCTTTATGTAAGCTGTGTTTTCCCCCGCTTGGTGTTCGGAGCTGTGGATTCACGCGTCCATATGTCGAGGTAGTCTCCGCCCCAAACTGTGAATTTTTAATCTCTAAAATATTACACAAATATCCAATTATCCCCTTACACCGCTCTGTTTAACTACCTACCAAGGGAATTTAAAAGCAAGCTCTGACACTATCATGCATAATGCTCTCGAAGAAGGCATTGTTAGCAGCCACATGGAAACCAATTAAGCCCAGGAACAGGAAACCCTATAAAGAAGATTGGTGGATCCACGATAATGAGTATATGTCTCAGACTTTACAAATACCATAAGAACGTGTCAAATATGGGGACAGCTGGATATGTAAATGGAACCAGCAATGATACAGAGCTCCAGACCATCAACCCGTGAGGTGTCACCCAGGGGGCGAGGACGAAGTTTGATAACAAGATCCATTCACATTGATGACCTGAAAATGAACAGTAGTTTTTTTCTTGTTTTTGTTTTGTACTTATTTTAGTTGATTTTTGTTTGAAGATAAAAACAAAAAATCCATAAAAATTCTATGAACAAAAAAAAGATATCACAGGTCATTTGAAGTACTTTACTGACATTAGTAGAATATAGTAAAAAGTTAATAAAAGATTGTAATATATGCGCTATCCTGACATATAGGTGAAATAGAAAATTTAAAAAGGTGATATTGAAAACAAACAAAATAAAGTCATATCCTGACATCTATGTAACAAAAAATAAAATTACATTCAGATAATTAAAGGAAAAATTAAAGCAAGAATTGTCTTGTCTTGGGGGAATGTTTCGTAATGAGCACAATTGAAGTGTACATTTTGAATGGAGATTTTAAATCTATGTACTACGTTGCCGTAAATTATACATTTCTATGCCAAAGCATATCATGAAAAGTGAGAAAAAACCCATGGTGGAAGACAAACATAGGCACTGCTGAGATTTGAATCAGGATCTCCTGTTTACGAAGAACGGCGCTTTAACCAGCTAAGCCACAGTGCCTGTTTTAGCCATTGTGAAAAGTAATTAGCAATCTGTGTTGCCCCAGAAATGACTAGGACATGAGCAAATTCAAATATCATGTCCCGTAGGTTTTTGTGAATTAGCGGACATACGGTATGACTGACACAGGTGCTAAAGAACAATTCTTTATAAGGAAAGTGGGTTTTAAATAATCACTATTATTAAAGTTGAACGCTGGAACAGGATTTGAACTGTGCAGGGAGACCCTATTGGATTTCGAGTCCAACGCCTTAACCTCGGCCATCACAGCCTTAGTGCACATGTAAACTAAGCAGGTTGTAAAACATACATTGTAAAAAATTAATTTACATTTATATGTACATACACATTCCATTAATATATTGTCCATGGTCCTACAGAAATACAAACATATTATCAGCAGTGCAGAAAGACAAAATTAAAAACTAAGATGACAAGAAAGAAAGAATTGTCTTGTCTTTGGGAAGTTTAGATATGAGCACAATTGAAGTGTACATTTGAATGAGTTTTAATCATTCTACGTTGCCTAATTATAATTCTATGCCAAGCCATATCATGAAGTGAGAAACCCATTGGTTGAAAGACAAACAGTAGGCACTGCTGAGATTTGAATCAGGATCTCCTGTTACAGACAGGCGCTTTAACCAGCTAAGCACAGTGCCTGTTTTAGCCATGTGAAAAGATATGAGAAATCTGTGTTGCCCCAGAAAACTAGGACCATAAGCAATTAAAATATCCATTGTCCGTAGGTTTTATGAATTAGCGTCACATTACTGGTATGACTGACACAGTTCTAAAGAACAATTCTTTATAAGAAAAGGGGTTTTAAATAATCACTATTATAAAGTTGAACGATGTGAAACAATTTGAACCGTGCAGGGAGACCTATTGGATTTCGAGTCCAACGCTTAACCACTCGGCCATCAAAGCCTTACATTCACTTGTAAAATTAGCAGGTTGTTAACACATACATTTAGTAAAAAAAATGAATTTTACATTTATATGTACATACACATGCCATAATATATTGTCCACGAGCCCTACAGAAATACTACATATTATATGCAGTGACAGAAAGACAAATTAAAAACTAAGATGACAAGAAAGAAAAGAATTGGTTTGTCTGGGGGAATGTTTAGATAATGAGCACATTGAAGTGTACATTTGAATGGAGATTTTAAATCTATGTACTACAGTGCCTTAAATTATACTCTATGCCACAGAAATATCATGAAAAGTGAGAAAAACCCATTGGTGTGAAAGACAAACAGTAGGCACTCTGCTGAGATTTGAAGATCAGGATCTCCTGTTTAAAGAAAGCGCTTTAACCAGCTAAGCCACAGTGCCTGTTTAGCCATTGTGAAAAGATATTTAGCAATCTGTGTTTGCCCCAGAAATGACTAGGACCATGAGCAAATTCAAAATAATCCATTGTCCGAGGTTTTTGTGAATTAGCGGCACATTATTGGTATGACTGACACAGGTGCTAAAGAACATTCTTTATAGAAGTGGGTTTTAAATAATCACTATTATAAAGTTGAACGCTGTGAACAGGATTTGAACCTGTGCAGGGAACCTATTGGATTTCGAGTCCACACGCCTTAACACTCGGCCATCACAGCTTATGTTTCACATGTAAACTTAGCAGGTTGTAACACATACATTTAGTAAAAAAATTAATTTACATTATATGTACATACACATTCCATTAATATTGTCCATGGTCCATAAAGAAATACAACATATTATAATGCAGTGACAGAAGACAAAAAATTAAAAAACTAGATTGACAAGAAAGCAAGAATTGCTGTCTTTGGGGGAAATGTTTAGATAATGAGCACATTTAAAGTGTCATTGTGAATGGAGCTTTGTGCAAGGTTCTCATTCAGCCAGGCCATGGTATATCTGTTGTATTCAATAGATCAACTGGACTTGAAGTTTAGTTCTTGAAGAGTATTCGCTAGTCATCCGACTGGCTTCTCATTCAGAAATGACTGTACAAGAATCTGTGGCAATTAGGTACCTGCTGGAAAATCCCAATTAGCATCTCACAGACCAAGGTTAAGGGCGTGATTAGATAGTGGCTCCTATAACACCTCTTAGCCACATCGTAATCAGCCCTTAAACACTGGCTGTGTGCCGGAGACCCTATTGGATTTTCGAGTCCAACGAGTTACACTCGTGCATCAGTCCTTACGTTCAAACTGTAAACTTAGCAGGTTGTAACACATACATTTAGTAAAAAATGAATTTCACATTTATATGTACATAAACCCCACCCAAAAAACATTCCATTAATAATATTGTCCATGATCCCACAAAATACTAATTATAATGCGGGCAAAAGAACAAAATTAAAAAACTAAGATAGTTTTTAATTTTGTCTTTCTGTCACTGCATTATAATATGTTGTATTGCTGTAGGGACCATGGACAATATATTAATGGAATTTGTATGTACATATAGTGCCTACTGTTTGTCTTTCAACCAATGGGTTTTTCTCACTTTCATGATATTGCTTTGGCTAGAAATGTATAATTTGGAAGGCACGTGTACATAGATTTAAATCTCCATTCAAAATGTACACTTCAATTGTGCCATTATCTAAAATTCCCCCAAGACAAGACAATTCTTGTTTTTTTCTTGTCTCTTTGTTTTTAATTTGTCTTTCTGTCACTGCATTATAATATGTTAGTATTTCTGTAGGGATCGTGGACAATATATTAATGGAATTTGTATGTACATATAAATGTAAATTAATTTTTTTACTAAATGTATGTGTTACAACCTGCTAAGTTTCCATATGACCGTAAGGCTGTGATGGCCGAGTGGTTAAGGCGTTGGACTCGAAATCCAATAGGGTCTCCCTGCACACAGCCAAGTGTTAAGGGCGTGATTAGATAGTGGCTAAGAGGTGTTATAGGAGCCACTATCTAATCACGCCCTTAACACTTGGCTGTGATATGCTAATTGGGATTTTCCAGGGTACATAATTGCCAC
>CM033471.1:269779946-269801985 GCA_019447015.1 Hymenochirus boettgeri | reverse complement strand
TACATTATAAATGTACATTAATTTTTTTAACTAAATTCTTGTTACAAACAACCTGCTAATTTCCATATTACCGTAAGGCGTGATGGCCGAGTGGTTAATGCTTGGACTCGAATATCCAATAGGTCTCCCTGCACCACAGCCAAGTGTTAAGGGGCGTGATTAGATAGTGGCTAAGAGGTTGTTTAGGAGCCCTATCTACTCACCCCTTAACACTTTGGCTGTGAATGCTAATTGGTATTTTCCTAGGTACATAATTGCCAAATCTTGTACACGTCCATTCTGAATTGAGAAAGCATCTGATAGCGATTAACGTCTTAAACTAACCTCAAGTCCAGTTTAGATCTAATTGAACATACAGATATATAGCCATGGCCTGATGAATGAGAACCTTCACAAGCTCCATTCAAAATGTCAACTTTAATTGTGCTCATTATCTAAACTTCCCCCAAAGACAAGACATTCTTTTCTTGCTTTCTTGTCATCTTAGTTTTTAATTTTTTTGTCTTTCTGTCACTGCATTATAATTTTGTATTTCTGTAGGTACCATGGACTATATTAATGGAATGTGGTATGTAATAATAAATGTAAATTATTTTTTTTACTAAATGTATGTGTTACAACCTGCTAATTACATGTGAACATAAGCTGTGATGGCCGAGTGGTTAAGGCGTTGGACTCGAAATCCAATAGGGTCTCCCTGCACAGGTTCAAATCCCTGTTCAAGCGTTCAACTTTATAATATGATTATTTACAAACCCACTTTCTTATAAAGAATTGGTTCTTTAGCACCTGTGTCAGTCATACCAGTAATGTGCCGCTAATTCATAAAAACCTACGGACAATGGATATTTTGAATTTGCTCATGGTCCTAGTCATTTCTGGGGCAACACAGATTGCTAAATATCTTTTCACAATGGCTAAAACAGGCACTGTGGCTTAGCTGGTTAAAGGCCTGTCTCGTAAACCAAGATCCTGAGTTCAATCTCAGCAGTGCTACTGTTTGTCTTTCAACCAAGGGTTTTTCTCACTTTCATGATATTGCTTTGGCATAGAAATGTATAATTTAAGGCAACGTGTACATAGATTTAAAATCTCCATTCAAAATGTACACTTCAATTGTGCTCATTATCTAAACATTCCCCCAAAGACAAGACAATTCTTTCTTTCTTGTCCTTTAGTTTTTAATTTTGTCTTTCCTGTCACTGCATTATAATATGTATATTTCTGTAGGGATCGTGGACAATATATTAATGGAATTTGTATGTACATATAAGTAATTAATTTTTTTACTAAATTGTATGTGTTACAACCTGCTAATGTTTCCATATGACGTAAGGCTTGATGGCCGAGTGGTTAAGGCGTTGGACTCGAAATCCAATAGGGCTCCCTGCACACAGCCAAGTGTTAAGGGCGTGATTAGATAGTGGCTAAGAGTGTGTTATAGGAGCCCTATCTAATCACCCCTTAACACTGGCTGTGATATGCTAATTGTGATTTTCCAGGGTACATAATTGCCACAGATTCTTGTACAGTCATTCTGACATTGAGAAAGCCCATTGTCGGATTGAACTAAACTTCAAGTCCAGTTGATCTAATTGAATACAACAGATATAACACATGGCCGGATGAATGAGAACCTTCACAAGCTCCATTCAAAATGTACACTTTAATTGTGCTCATTATCTAAACATTCCCCCAAAGACAAGACAATTCTTGCTTTCTTGTCATCTTAGTTTTTAATTTTTTTGTCTTTCTGTCACTCTGCATTTAATATGTTGTATTTCTGTAGGTACCATGGACATATATTAATGGAATGTGTATGTACATATAATGTAAATTAATTTTTTACTAATGTATGTGTTACAACCTGCAAGTTTACATGTGAACATAAGGCTGTGATGGCCGAGTGGTTAAGGCGTTGGACTCGAATCCAATAGGTCTCCCTGCACAGGTTCAAATCCTGTTCACAGCGTTCAACTTTATAATAGTGATTATTTAAAACCCACTTTCTTATAAGAATTGTTCTTTAGCACCTGTGTCAGTCCTACCAGTAATGTGCCGCTAATTCATAAAAACCTACGGACAATGGATATTTTGAATTGCTCATGGTCCTAGTCATTTCTTTGGGCAACACAGATTGCTAAATATCTTTTCACAATGGCTAAAACAGGCACTGTGGCTTAGCTGGTTAAACGCCTGTCTCGTAAACAGGAGATCCTGAATTCAAATCTCAACAGTGCCTACTGTTTGTCTTTCAACCAAAGGGTTTTTCTCACTTTTCATGATATTTCTGTGGCATAGAATGTATAATTTAAGGCAACGTAGTACATAGATTTAAATCTCCCATCAATGTACACTTCAATTGTGCTCATTATCTAAACATTCCCCCAAAGACAAGACAAATTCTTTCTTTCTTGTCATCTTAGTTTTTATTTTTGTCTTTCTGTCACTGCATTATAAATATGTAGTATTTCTGTAGGGATCATGGACAATTATTAATGGAATGTGTGTATGTACATATAAATGTAATCATTTTTTTACTAATGTATGTGTTAAACCTGCTAGTTTACAAGTGAACGTAAGGCTGTGATGGCCGAGTGGTATGCGTTGGACCCGAAATCCATAGGGTCTCCCTGCACACAGCCAGTGTTAAGGCGCGTGATTAGATAGTGGCTAAGAGGTGTTATAGGAGCCACTATCTAATCACCCCTTAACACTTGGCTGTGATATGCTAATTGGGATTTTCCAGGGTACATAATTGCCACAGATTCTTGTACAAGTCATTCTGAATTGAGAAAGCCAGTCGGATGACTAGCGAAACGTCTTCAAGAACAACTTCAAGTCCAGTTGATCTAATTGAATACACAGTATACCATGGCCTGGATGAATGAGACCTTCACAAGCTCCATTCAAAATGTACACTTTAATTGTGCTCATTATCTAAACATTCCCCCAAAGACAAGACAATTCTTGCTTTCTTGTCATCTTAGTTTTATTTTTTTTGTCTTTCTGTCACTGCTTCTAATATGTTGTATTTCTGTAGGTACCATGGACATATATTATGGAATGTGTATGTACTATAAATGTAAATTAATTTTTTTTACTAATGTATGTGTTACAACCTGCTAAGTTTACATGTGAACATAAGGCGTGATGGCCGAGTGGTTAAGGCGTTGGACTCGAAATCCAATAGGGTCTCCCTGCACAGGTTCAAATCCTGTTCACAGCGTTCAACTTTATAATAGTGATTATTTAAAACCCACTTTCTTATAAAGAATTGTTCTTTAGCACCTGTGTCAGTCATACAAGTATGTGCCGCTAATTTCACAAAAACCTACGGACAATGGATATTTTGAATTTGCTCCAGGTCCTAGTCATTTCTGGGGCAACACAGATTGCTAATATCTTTTCACAATGGCTAAACAGGCACTGTGGCTTAGCTGGTTAAAGCGCCTGTCTTGTAAACAGGAGATTCCATGTTCAAATCTCAGCAGTGCCTACTGTTTGTCTTTCACCAATGGTTTTTTCTCACTTTCATGATATTTCTGTGGCATAGAAATGTATAATTTAAGGCAACGTAGTACATAGATTTAAAATCTCCATTCAAAATGTACACTTCAATTGTGCTCATTATCTAAACATTCCCCCAAAGACAACATTCTTTCTTTCTTGTCATCTTTTTTTTAATTTTGTCTTTCTGTCACTGCATTATAATATGTAGTATTTCTGTAGGGATCGTGGACAATAATTAATGGAATGTGTATGTACATATAAATGTAATTCATTTTTTTACTAAATGTATGTGTTACACCTGCTATTTACAAGTGAATGTAAGGCTTTGATGCCCGAGTGGTTAAGGCGTTGGACTCGAAATCCAATAGGGTCTCCCTGCCAGGTTCAAATCCTGTTCACAGCGTTCAACTTTATAATAGTGATTATTTAAAACCCACTTTCTTATAGAATTGTTCTTTAGCACCTGTGTCAGTCATACCAGTAATGTGCGCTAATACATAAAAAACCTACGGACAATGATATTTTAAATTTGCTTATGGTCCCTAGTTTATTTCTGGGGCAACACAGATTGCTCATATCTTTTCACAATGGCTAAAACAGGCACGGTGGCTTAGCTGGTTAAAGCGCCTGTCTCGTAAACAGGAGATCCGAGTTCAAATCTCAGAGTGCCTACTGTTGTCTTTCAACCAATGGGTTTTTCTCACTTTCATGATATGCTTTGGCATAGAATGTATAATTTAAAGGCAACGTTGTACATAGATTAAAATCTCCATTCAAAATGTACACTTCAATTGTGCTCATTATCTAAACATTCCCCCAAACAGACACATTCTTTCTTTCTTGTCATCTTAGTTTTAATTTTGTCCTTTTCCCTGCATTATAATATGTTTTTATCTGTAGGGATCTGGACAATATATTAATGGAATGTGTATGTACATATAAATGTAAATTAATTTTTTTACTAATGTATGTTTACAACCTCTAAGTTCATATGACCGTAAGGCTGTGGATGGCCGGTGGTTAGGTGGAGGCGTGGACTCGAAATCCAATAGGGTCCTCCCTGCCACATGCCAAGTGTTTTAAGGGCGTTGATTAGATCGTGTCTAAGAGTGTCTTGGAGCCACTATCTAATCACCCCTAACTTGGCTGGATATGCTAATTGGGAGTTTTCTCCAGGGTACATAATTGCCACAGATTCTGTACAGTCATTCTGAATGAGAAAGCCAGTCGGATTCACTAAACTTCAAGTCCAGTTTATCTACATTGAATACAAAATAGACCATGGCCTGGATGATGAAACCTTCACAAGCTCCATTCAAATGTCACTTTAATTGTGCTCATATCTCTAAACTTCTTCCCCCAAAGACAAGACAATTCTGCTTTCTGTCATCTTAGTTTTTAATTTTTTTGTCTTTCTGTCACTGCATTATAATATGTTTTTATTTCTGTAGGTACCATGGACAATATATTAATGGAATGTGTATGTCATAGATGTAATTATAATTTTTTTACTAAATGTTATGTGTTACAACCTGCTAAGTTTACATGTGACATAGGCTGTGTGGCCGAGTGGTTAAGCGTTTGGACTTCGAAATCCAATGGGTCTCCCTGCACAGTTCAAATCCTGTTCACAGCGTTCAACTTTATAATAGTGATATTTTAAAAACCCCTTTCTTATTAAAGAATTGTTCTTTAGGCCACCTGTGTCAGTCATACCAGTAATGTGACGCTAATTCTATAAAACCTACGGACGGGATATTTTAATTTGTGCTTATGGTCCCTAGTTATTCTGGGGCACACAGATTGCTATATCTTTTCACAATGGGCTAAAACAGGCACTGTGGCTTAGCTGTTAAAGCGCCTGTCTCGTAAACAGGAGATCCTGAAGTTCAATCTCACAGTGGCCTACGTTTGTCTTTCAACCAATGGGTTTTTTCCTCACTTTCATGATATTGCTTTGGCATAGAAATGTATAATTTAAGGCAACGTAGTACATAGATTTAAAATCTCCATTCAAAATGTACACTTCATTGTGGCTCATTATCTAAACATTCCCCCAAAGACAAGACAATTCTTTCTTTCTTGTCATCCTTAGTTTTTAATTTTGGTCTTTCTGCACTGCCTTATAATATGTATGTTTTCTGTAGGGATCCTGGACCATATATTAATGGATGTGTATGTACATATAAATGTAAATTCATTTTTTTACTAAATGTATGTGTTTACAGACCTGCTAAGTTTACAGTGAACGTAAGGCTCTGATGGCCGAGTGGTTAAGGGCGTTGGACTCGAAATCCAATAGGGTCTCCCTGCACAGGTTAAATCCTGTTCACACGTTCAACTTTATATATAGTGATTATTTAAAACCACTTTCTTATAAAGAATTGTTCCTTTAGCACCTGTGTCAGTCTACCAGTAATGTGCCGCTAATTCATACAAAACCTACGTGACATGGATATTTTAATTTGCTTATGTCCTAGTCATTTCTGGGCAACCAGATTGCTAAATATCTTTTCACCAATGGCTAAAACCGGCACGTGGCTTAGCTGTTAAAGCGCCTGTCTCTTAAACAGGAGATCCTGAGTTCAAATCTCAGCAGTGCCTACTGTTTGTCTTTTCAACCATGGGTTTTTTCCACTTTTCATGATATGCTTTGGCATAGAAATGTATAATTTAGGCAACGTAGTACCATAGATTTAAAATCTCATTCAAAATGTCACTTCAATTTGTGCTCATTATACTAAACCATCCCCGCAAAACAAGACAATTCTTCTTTCTTGTCATCTTAGTTTTTAATTTTTGTCTTTCTGTCACTGCATTATAAATGTTGTATTTCTGTAGGATCGTGGACAATATTAATGGATAGTGTATGTCCATATAAATGTAAATTCATTTTTTTACTAAATGTATGTGTTACCAAACCTGGTCTAATTTTACATAGACACTACGTCTGTATGCCAGTGGTTAAGGCGTTGGAACTCAAATCCAATAGGTCTCCCTGCACAGGTTCAAATCCAGGTTCACACGTTCACTTTATACTAGTGATTATTAAAACCCACTTCTATAAAGAATTGTTCTTTTAGCACCGGGGTGTCAGTCATACCAGTATGTGCCGCTACTTAACCTACGGACATGGATATTTTGACTTTTCATGGTCCTAGTCATTTCTGGGGAACAACCACAGATTGCTAAATATCTTTTTCACAATGGCTAAAGCATGCACTGTGGATTAAGCTGGTTAAAGCGCCTGTCTCGTAAACAGGAGATCCCTGATTCAAATCTCAAGCAGTGCACTACTGTTTGTCTTTCAACCAATGGTTTTTCTCACTTTTCGGAATATTGCTTTGGCATAGAAATGTATATTTAGGCACGTAGTGACATAGATTTAAAATCTCCCATTCAAATGTACACTTCATTGTTGCTCATATAACTAAGCTTCCCCAAAGACAACGACATTCTCGTGCTTTCTTTCATCTTAGTTTTTTAATTTTGTCTTTCTGTCACTGCTTATAATATGTTTTTTCTGTTAGGGACATGGACAATATTATATAATGATTGTAATGTACATATAAATGTAAATTTAATTTTTTAACACATGTATGTGTTACAACCGGCTAAGTTTACCATATGAACGTAGGCGTGATGCGAGTGGTTTAAGCTGTTGGACGCGAAATCCATAGGGTCCTCCGCCCATGCAAGTGTAAGGGGTGATTGATGTGGCTAAGAGGGGTTAGGAGCACTATCTAATCACCCCTTAACACTTGCTGTGATATGCAATGGGATTTTGCAGGGTACATTTGCCACACGTTCTGTACAAGTCATTCGAATGAGAAGCCAGTCGGACTGACTAGCAAACGTCTTCAAGAACTAAACTTCAAGTCCAGTTGATCTAATTGAATACACAGTATACCATGGCCTGGAATATGACCTTTCACAAGCTCCATTCAAATGTACACTTCAATATGGCTCATTATCTAACATTCCCCCAAGACAAGACAATATCTTGCTTCTTGTCAATCTTAGTTTTTAATTTTTTGTCTTCTGTCACTGCATTATAATATGTTTATTTCTGTAGGTACACTGGACAATATATTAATGGAATGTTGTTGTACATATAAATGTAAATTATTTTTTTACTAAATGTATGTGTTACACAACCTGCTAAGTTTACATGTAACATAGGCTGTGATGGCGAGTGGTTAAGGCGTTGGACTCGAAATCCAATAGGCCTGCACGGTCAATCCTGTCACAGCGTTCCACTTATAATAGGGATTATTTAAAACCACTTCTTATAAAGAATTGTTCCTTTAGCACCGTGTCATCATACCAGTAATGTGCCCTAATTCAAAAAACCTACGACCATGGATATTTTGAATTTGCCTCATGGTCCAGTCATTTCTGGGGCAAACACAGATTGCCTAAAATACTTTTCACAATGGCTAAAACATGGCACTGTGCTTAGCTGGTTAAGCGCACTGTCTCGTAAACAGAGATCCTGAGTTCAATCTCAGAGTGCCTACTGTTTTGTCTTTCAACCAAGGGTTTTTCTCACTTTTCATGATATTTCTGTGGCATAGAAGTATAATTAAGGCACGTAGTACATAGATTAAAATCTCCATTCAAAATGTCACTTCAATTGTGCTCATTATCTAAATTCCCCCAAGAAAGACAATTCTTTCTTTCTGTCATCTTATTTTTAATTTGTCTTTCTGTCACTGCATTATAATATGGATTTTCTGTAGGGATCGTGGACAATATGTAATGGATGTGATGTACATATAAATGTAAATTATTTTTTTTACTAATGTATTTGTTACAACCTGCTAAGTTTACAAGTGAACGTAAGGCTTGATGGCCGAGTGGTTAAGGGCGTTGGCTCGAAATACCATAGGGTCTCCCTGCACAGGTTCAACATCTGTTCACAGCGTCAACTTTAGATATGATTATTTAAAACCCACTTTCTTATAAAGAATTGTTCTTTAGCACCTGTGTCAGTCATACCAGTATGTGACGCTATTCATAAAAACCTCGGACAATGGATATTTAATTTGCTTATGGTTCCTATTATTTCTGGGGCAACACAGATTGACAATATATCTTTTCACAATGGCTAAAACAGGCACTGTGGCTTAGCTGGTTAAAGCGCCTGTTCTTAACAGGAGATCCTGAGTTCAAATCTCCAGTCCTACGTTGTCTTTCAACCTCAACCAGGGTTTTTCTCCACTTTTCATGATATTGCTTTGGATAGAAATGTATAATTTAAGGCAACGTAACATAGATTTAAAATCTCCATCAAATGTACACTTCAAGTTGTGCTCATTACTAAACATTCCCCCCAAAGAACAAGACAATTCTTCTTTCTTCATCTTAGTTTTTAATTTTGTCTTCTGTCACATTAGCATTATAAATGTTGTATTTCTGTAGGGACTCTGGACAATATATTAATGGAATGTGTATGTACATATAAATGTAATTTTTTTTTTTACTAATGTATGTGTTACAACCTGCTGTTTTACATGAACGTAAGGTGTGATGGCCGAGTGTTAAGGCGTTGGACTCGAAATCCAATAGGGTCTCCCTGCACAGGTTCAAATCTGTTCACAGGTTCAACTTATATAGTGATTATTTAAACCCACTTTCTTAAAGAATGTTCTTTAGCACCTGTGGTCAGTCATACCAGTAATGTGCCGCTAATTCCACAAAACCCTACGGACAAGTGGATATTTTGAATTTGCTCATGGTCCTAGTCATTTCTTTTTGGGGCAACACAGATTGCTAAATAATCTTTTCACAATGGCTAACAAGCAGGCACTGTGGCTTAGCTGAGTTAACAGCGCCTTCGTCTCGTATAACAGGAGATCCTGAGATTCAAATCTCAGCAGTGCCTACTGTTTGTCTTTCAACCATGGGTTTTTCTCACTTTTCATGATATTGCTTGGCATAGAAATGTATAATTAGGGCAACGTAGTACTAGATTTAAAATCTCATTCAAAATGTACACTCAATTGTGCTCATTACTCAACATTCCCCCAAAGACAAGACAATTCTTTGCTTTCTTTTGTCATCTAGTTTTAATTTTTGTCTTTCTGTCACTGCATTATAATATGTGTATTTCGTAGGGACCATGGACAAATATATAATGGAATTTGTGTACATATAATGTAATTAATTTTTTTTACTAAATGTATGTGTTACAACACCTGCTAAGTTCCTATGACCGTAAGGCTGTGATGGCCGAGTGGTTAAGGGCGTTTGGACTCGAAATCCAATAGGGTCTCCCTGCACACGCTCAAGTGTTAAGGCGTGATTAGATAGTGGCTAGAGGTGTTAGGAGCCACTATCTAATACCCTTACACTTGGCTGTGTTGATATGCACTTGGATATTTTTTCCAGGGACATAATTGCCCGATTCTTGTACAAGTCATTCGAATTGAGAAAGCCAGTCGGATGACTAGCGAACGGCTTCAAGAACTAAACTTCAAGTCCAGTTTGGATCTAATTGAAACAACAGATATACCATGGCCTGGATTGAATGAGAACCTTCAACAACTCCTTCAACAATGTACATCCCATTTAATTGTGCCTCATTATCTACAAAAACATTCCCCCAAAGACAAGACATTCTTGCTTTCTTGTCATCTTATTTTTTTAATTTTTTTGTCTTTCTGTCACTGCATTATAATATGTTGTATTCTGTAGGTACCATGGACAATATATTAATGGAATGTGTATGTACATATAAATGTAATTAATTTTTTTACTAAATGTATGTTTTTACAACCTGCTAAGTTTACATGTGAACATAAGGCTGTGTAGGCCGAGTGGTTAAGGCGTTGGACTCGATCCAATAGGTCTCCCTGCACAGGTTCAAATCCTGTTCACAGCGTTCAACTTATAATAGTGATTATTTAAAACCCACTTTCTTATAAAGAATTGTTCTTTAGCACCTGTGTCAGTCATACCAGTAATGTGGCGCTAATTCAAAAAACCTACGGACAATGGATATTTTGAATTTGCCTCATGGTCCTAGTCATTTCTGGGGCAACACAGATTGCTAAATATCTTTTTCACAATGGCTAAAACAGGCACTGTGGCTTAGCTGGTTAAAGCGCCTGTCTCGTAACAGGAGATCCTGATTCAAATCTCAGCAGTTGCTACTTTTTGTCTTTCAAACCAAGGGTTTTTCTCACTTTTCATGATATTTCTGTGGCATAGAAATGTATAATTAAGGTATCGCACGTAGTACATAGATTTAAAATCTCCATTCAAATGTACACTTCAATTGTGCTCATTATCTAAACATTCCCCCAAAAGACAAGACAATTTCGCTTTCTTCATCTTAGTTTTTAATTTTGTGTCTTTCGTCACTGCATTATAATATGTATATTTCTGTGGGACTGGACATATATTAATGGAATGTTGTATGTACATAAAATGTAATTTTTTTTTTACTAAATGTTGTGTTACAACCTGCTAAGTTTACAAGTTGACGTAAGGCTGTGATGGCCGAGTGGTTAATGCGTTGGACTCGAAATCCTAAGGGTCTCCCTGCCACAGGTCAATCCTGTTCACAGCGTGCAACTTTAGATAGCTGATTATTATAGACCACTATCTTATCACGCCCAAATGATGTTTCTCATGTGGGGATTCCAGGGTACATGAAATTGCCACGATCTCTTGAGCCAAGTCATCTGTTGAGACTAGTCGATGACTAGAAACCTCTATCAAGAATTTCTAAACTTCATGTCCGTTAATGTCTGATGCACACCGATTTAGCCTTATTCTTACAAGGCAACGCTGGGCTTAGCATTAAGCCGCCTCTTAACAGGATCATTCACTAGCGTCACTTCTTCAAACCCTGGCTCATTTCATGATTCGCATAAAATTAGGATACATATTAAATCTCTTAAAATGTATACAGCATCGTGCTCATTATACTAACATTCCCCCAAAGACCAGACAATTCTTCTTTCTTGTCATCTTGTTTTGTAATTTTTGTCTTTCTGTCCACTGCATTATAATATGTGTAATTTCTGTAGGGATCCGTGGACAATATATTAATGGTAATGTGTATGTACATCTAGAATGTAAATTATATTTTTTACTAAATGTATGTGTTACACACATGCTAAGTTTACAGTGAACGTACAGGCTTGAGGGCCGAGTGGTTAAGGGTTGGACTGCGAAATACCATAGGGTCTCCGGCCCAGGTTCAAATCCTGTTCACCAACGCGTTCACACGTTTTATATGAGTGATTATTTAAAACCCACGTTTCTTATAGATGTTCTTTAGCACCTGTGTGCAGTCTACCAGTAAGTGACGCTAATATCACAACAACCCTACGGACACAATGGATTATTTTGAATTTGCTCATGGTCCTAGTCATTTCTGCGGCACACACAGATTGCGTTAAAATACAAATCTTTTCAAGCATGGCTAAAACAGGCACTGTGGCTAGCTGTTACAAACGCCTGTTCTCTTACACAGGAGATCCATGAGTTCAAATCTCAGCAGTGCCTCGTTTTCTTTCAACCAATGAGGTTTTTTCCTCACTTTTTCATGAATTGCTTTGGCATAGAAAATGTATAATTTAAGGCAACGTTAGTACATAGATTTTAAAATCCTCCATTAAAATGTATCACTTAATTGTGCTCATTATCTAAACATTCCCCCAAGACAAGACATTCTTCTTCTCCTTGTCATCTAGTTTTTTATTTTTGTCTTTTCTGGTCACTCGCATTATAATAAGTAGTATTTCTGTAGTACGGATGTGCAATATAGTAATGGATGTGTATGTACATATAAATGTAAATTCTATTTTTTTACTAAATGTATGTGTTAACATACCTGCTAAGTTTATCTGTAAACGTAGGCTGGTGAATGGCCGGTGGTTTAAGGCTTGGATCTCGAAATTCCATGGGTCTCCCTCAACAGGTTCAAATCCTGTTCACCAGCACGTTAAACTTTATAATATGATTATTTAAAAACCCACTTTCTTTATAAAAGAATTGTTCTTTAGCATCCTGTGGTCGTCAGATCCAGTAATGTGCCGCTAATTCACCAAAACCTACGGACATGATATTTGATTTGCTCATGGTCCCTAGTCATTTCTTTAGGGCAAAGCACAGATGCTAAATACTTTCAACAATGGCTAAACGCACTGGTGGCTAGCTGTGTTACAGCGCCGTCATCATCGTAAACAGGAGCTCCTGATTTTCAAATCTCAGCAGGGCACCTACTGTTTGTCTTTCAACCAAGGGTTTTCCACTTTTCATGATATGCGTTGGCATAGAAATGTATAATTTAAGGCAACGTAGTACTAGATTTAAATCTCCATTCAAAATGTACACTTCAATTGTGCTCATTACTAAACATTCCCCCCAAAGACAAGCCAATTCTTCTTTCTTGTCATCTTAGTTTTTAATTTTGTGTTCTGTCAGCTTAGCTTATAATGTTGTATTTCTTAGGGATCGTGTACATAAGTTAATGGAAGTTGTATGTACATATAAGTGTTAATTTTTTTACTAATGTATGTGTTACAAACCTGGTCTAGTTCCATATGAACCGTAAGGCTGTGATGGCCGAGTGGTTAAGGCGTTGGACTCGAATCCATAGGGTCTCCACTGCTCCCTGCACACAGCCAAGTGTTTAAGGGTCGTGATTGAATCTAGTTGGCTAAGAGGTGTTATAGGCAGCCACTATCTATCGACCCCTTACACTTGCTGGATATGCTAATTGGGAACTTTTCTAGGTCACTATTGCCAGCAGATTCTGTATGCCAGTCATTCTGAATTGAGAAAGCCAGTACGGATGACTAGAAACTCTTCAAGAACTAAATTCAAGTCCAGTTGATCTAATTGATACAACAGATATCCATGCCTGGATGAATGAGAACCTTACAGCAAAGCTCCATTAAAATGTACACTTTAATTGTGCTCATTATCTAAACATTCCCCCAAAGACAGACAATTCTTTGCTTTCTTGTCACTAGTGTTTTAATTTTTTTGCTTTCTGTCACTGCATTATAATATGTTGTATTTCTGTAGTACCATGGACAATTATAATGGAATGTGTATGTACATATAAATGTAAATTAATTTTTTTACTAATGTATGTGTTACAAACCCTGCTAAGTTACATGTGAACCAGTAGCTGTGTGGCCGAGTGGTTAAGGCGTTGGCCTCGAAATCCAATAGGGTCTCCCTGCACAGTTTCAAATCCTGTTCCACAGCGCTCACTTTATATATGATTATTTAAACCCACTTTCTATAAAGAATTGTTCTTTAGCACTGTGTCAGTCACTACCAGTAATGTGCCGCTAATTCACAAAAATGCTACGAACAATGGATATTTTGAATTTGCTCATGGTCCTAGTCATTTCTGGGGCAACACAGATGGCTAAATATCTTTTCAACAATGGCTAAAGCAGCACTGGTGGCTTAGCTGGTTAAAGCGCCTGTCCTCGTAAACAGGAGATCTGAGTTCAAATCTCAGCAGTGCCTACTGTTTGTCTTTCACCAAAGGGTTGTTCCTCACTTTTCATGATATTTCTGTGGCATAGAAATGTATAATTTAAGGCAACGTATTACATAGATTTTAAAATCTCCATTCAAAGTACACTTCAAATTGTCTCATTATCTAAACATTCCCCAAAGACAAGACATTCTTTCTTTCTTGTCATCTTAGTTTTTATTTTGTCTTTCTGTCACTGCATTATAATATGTTGTATTTCTGTAGGTACATGGACATATATTAATGGAATTTGTATGTACATAAAATGTAAATTATTTTTTAACTAAATGTATGTGGTTACAACTCAAGAAAGCCTCTAAGTTCCATATGCCGTCGGCTGATGGCCGAGTTGTAAGGCGTTGGACTCGAATCCAATAGGGTCTCCCTGCCACAGCCAAGGTTAAGGGCGTGATTAGATAGTGGCTAAGAGGTGTTATAGGAGCCACTATCTAATCACGCCCTTAACACTTGCTGTGATTGCAATTGGGATTTTCCAGGGTACATAATTGCCACAGACCTTGTACAAGTCATTCTGATGAGAAAGCAGTCGAGAACTAGCGAAACGTCTTCAAGAACTAAACTTCAAGTCCAGTTGATCTAATTGAATCACAATATACCATGGCCTGGATGAATAGAACTTCACAAGCTCCATTCAAAATGTACACTTTAATTGTGCTCATTATCTAAACATTCCCCAAAGACAAACAATTCTTGCTTTCTTGTCATCTTGTTTTTATTTTTGTCTTTCGGTCACTGGCATTATAATATGTGTATTTCTGTAGGTACATGGACAATATTTAATGGAATGTTTATGTACATATAATGAAATTATTTTTTTACTAATGTATTTGTTACAACACTGCTAAGTTTACATGTGAACATAGGCTGTGATGGCCGAGTGGTTAAGCGTTGGACCGAAATCCATAGGGTCCCTCCCTCCAGGTTCAAATCCTGTTCACAACAGGCGTCACTTTATAATAGTGATTATTGTAAAACCCACTTTCTTAATAAGAATTGTTCTTTAAGCACCTGTGTCAGTCATAACCTTAATGTGCCGCGAATTCATAAAACCTACGGACAATGTTATTTTGAATTTGCTCATGGCTAGTCATTTCTGGGGCAACACAGATTGCTAAATAATCTTTTCACAATGGCCTAAAACAGCACTGGTGGCTTAGCTGGTTAAGCACGCTGTCTCGTAAACAGAGATCCTGAGTTCAAATCTCAGCAGTGCCTACTGTTTGTCTTTCAACTCAATCTGGTTTTTCTCACTTTCATGTATCTTTGGCATAGAAATGTATAATTTAGGCAACGTAGTAGCATGATTTAAAATCTCCATTCAAATAGTTACACTTCAATTGTGCTCATTATCTAACACATTCCCCAAAGACACGACATTCTTCTTCTTTCTTGTCATCTTAGTTTTTAATTTTGTCTTTCTTTCACTGCATATCATATTTAGTATTTCTGTAGGGATCGTGGACAATATAGTAATGGAATTTGTAAGTACATAAATGTAAATATTTTTTTACTAAATGTATGTGTTATCAAACTGCTAAGGTTCCATAGTGACACGTAAGGCTGTGGATGGCCGAGTGTTAAGCGGCGTTGGACTCGAAATCCAATAAGTGGTCTCCCCTGCACACAGCCAAGTGTTAAGGGCGTGATTAGATAGTGGCGAAGATGTTTTATAGCGAGCCACTATCTATCACCCCTTCACACTTGGCTGTGATATGCTAATGGGATTTTCCAGGTACATCAATTGCCAGCAGATTCGTGTACAAGTCTTCTGAATTGAGAAAGCCCGTCGGATGAACTAAATTCAAGTCCAGTTGATCTAATTGATACAACAGATATACGCATAGGCCTGGATGAAGAGAACCTTCACAAGCTCATCATTCAAATGTAGCCTTTAATTGTGCTCATTAATCTAACATTCCGCCCAAAGACAAGACATTCTTGCTTTCTTGTCATCCTTAGTTTTTAATTTTTTTGTCTTTTCTGTCACTGCATTATAATATTTTTGTATTTCTGTAGGTACCATGGACACATATATTAATGGAATGTGTAGTACATAGAATGTAAATTAATTTTTTTACTAAATGTATGTGTTACAACCTGCTAAGTTTACATGTGCACATAAGGCTGTGATGGCCGAGTGGTTAAGGCGTTGGACTCGAAATCCAATAGGGTCTCCCTGCACAGGTTCAAATCCTGTTCACAGCGCTCGACTTTATAATAGTGATTATTTAAAACCCACTTTCTTATAAAGAATTGTTCTTTAGCACATGTGTCAGTCATACCAGTAATGTGCCGCTAATTCACAAAAACCTACGAACAATGGATATTTTGAATTTGCTCATGGTCCTAGTCATTTCTGGGGCGTCGCCCTGCACACTGCCAATGTTTAAGGGCGTGATTAGATAGGGCTAAAGAGGTGTTATGGAGCCACTATCTAACACCCCCTTAACACTTGGCTGTGATAGCTAATTGGATTTTCCAGGGTACATATTGCCACAGATTCTTGTACAAGTCATTCTGAATTGAGAAAGCCATCGGATGACTAGCAAACGTCTTCAAGACAAACTTCAAGTCCAGTTGATCTATTGAATACAACATATACCCATGGCCTGGATGAATGAGAACCTTCACAAGCTCCATCAAAATGTACACTTAATTGTGCTCATTATCTAAACATTCCCCACAAGACAAGACAATTCTTGCTTTCTTGTCATCTTAGTTTTTAATTTTTTTGTCTGCTCACTGCATTATAATATGTTGTATTTCTGTAGGTACCATGGACAAATATTAATGGAATGTGTATGTCATATAAATGTAAATTAATTTTTTTACTAAATGTATGTGTTACAAACCTGCAAAGTTTACATTGGAACATAAGGCTGTGATGGCGAGTGGTTAAGGCGTTGGACTCGAAATCCAATAGGGTCTCCTCTGCACAGGTTCAAATCTGTTCACAGCGTTCAACTTTATATAATAGTGATTATTTAAAACCCACTTTCTTATAAAAATTGTTCTTATAAGCACCTGTGTCATCTACCAGTATGTGCCGCTAATTCATAAAACCTACGGACAATGGATATGTTTGAATTTGCTCATGGTCTAGTCATTTCGGGGCAACACAAGATTGCTAAATAGCTTTTCACAATTGCTAAAACAAGGCACTGTGGCTTAGCTGGTTAACGCCTGTCTCTTAAACGGAGATCCTGATTCAACTCTCAACAGTGCCTACGGTTTGTCTTCAACCAAGGTTTTCTTATCTTTACTCATGATATTCTGTGGCATAGATGTTAATGTAAGGCAACTAGTACATAGATTTAAAACTCCATCAAATGTACACTTAATTGTGCTCATTATCTAAACATTCCCCAAAGACAAGACATTCTTCTTTCTTGTCATCTTAGTTTTTTTATTTTGTCTTCTGTCACTGCATTATAATATGTGTATTTCTGTAGGATCCAGTGGACAATAATTAATGGAATGTGTAGTGTACATATAAAGTAAATTATTTTTTTACTAATGTATGTGTTACAACCTGCTAAGTTTACAGGAACTAAGGCTGTGATGGCCGAGTGGTTAAGCGTTGGACTCGAAAATCCATAGGGTCTCCCTGCACAGGTTCAAATCCTGTTCACAGCGTTCAACTTTATAATATGATTATTTAAAACCCACTTTCTTATAAAGAATTGTTCTTAGCACCTGTGTCAGTCATACCAGTAATGTGCGCTAATTCATAAAACCTACGGACAATGGATATTTTAATTTGTCTATGGTCCAGTATTTCTGGGGCAACACAGATTGCTAAATCTCTTTTCACAATGGCTAAAACAGGCACTGTGGCTTAGCTGGTTAAAGCGCCTGTCTCGTAAACAGGAGATCAGAGTTCAAATCTCAGCAGTGCCTACTGTTTGTCTTTCAACCAATGGTTTTTCTCACTTTTCATGATATTGCTTTGGCATAGAAATGTATAATTTAAGGCAACGTAGTACATGATTAACATCTCCATTCAAAATGTACACTTCAAGTGTGCTCATTATCTAAACATTCCCCCAAAGACAAGACAATTTTTCTTTCTTGTCATCTTAGTTTTTAATTTTGTCTTTCTGTCACTGCATTATAATATGTATATTTCGTAGGGATCGTGGACAATATATGTGATTGTATACATAAATGTATTCATTTTTTACTAATTGTGTTCAACCTGTAGTTTACAGTGAACTAAGCTGATGGCCGAGTGGTTAGGCGGACTCGAAATACATAGGTCTCCTGCAAGTTCAATCCTGTTCAAGCGTACACTTATATATGATTATTAAACCCACTTTCTTATAAAGAATTGCTTTACACCTGTGTCATATCCAGTAATGTGACGCTAATTCATAAAACCTACGGACAAGGATATTTAAATTGCTATGGTCCTAGTTATTTCTGGGGCAACACCGATTGCTCAATATCTTTTCACAATGGCTAAAACAGCATGTGGCTTAGCTGATTAAAGCGCCTGTCCTCTTAAACGGAGATCCAGAGTCAAATCTCAGCAGTGCCTACTGTTGTTCTTTCAACCATGGGTTTCTCACTTTTCATGATAATTGCTTTGGCATAAATGTATAATTTACGGCAACGTAGTACATAGATTTAAATCTCCATTCAAAATGTACACTTCATTTGTGCCATTATCTAAACATTCCCCAAAACAAGACAATTCTTTTCTTTCTTGTCATCTTAGTTTTTAATTTTGTCTTTCTGTCACTGCATTATAATATGTGTATTTCTGTAGGGCATGGACAATATATTAATGGAATGTGTATGTACATATAAATGTAAATTCATTTTTTTACTAAATGTATGTGTTACAACCTGCTAAGTTTTCATGTAAACGTAAGGCTGTGTATGGCCGAGTGGTTAAGGCGTTGGACTCGAAATCAATAGGGTCTCCCTGCACAGGTCAATCCTGTTCAAGCGTTCAACTTTATAATATTTATTAATTTAAAACCCACTTTCTTATAAAGAATGTTCTTTAGCACCTGTGTCAGTCATACAGTAATGTGTGCCGCTAATTCACAAAAACCTACGGACAATGGATATTTTGAATTTGCTCATGGTCCTAGTCATTTTGGGCAACACAGATTGCTAAATATCTTTTCACAATGGCTAAAACACACTGTGGCTTAGCTGGTTAAGCGCCTGTCTCGTAAACAGGAGATCCTGAGTTCAATCTCACAGTGCCTACTGTTGTCTTTCAACCAAAGGGTTTTCTCACTTTCATGATATTTCTGTGGCATAGAAATGTATAATTTAAGGCAACGTATACATCTATTTAAAATCTCCATTCAAAATGTACACTTCAATTGTGCTCATTACTAAACATTCCCCCAAAGACAGACAATTCTTGCTTTCTTGTCATCTTAGTTTTTAATTTTGTCTTTCTGTCACTGCATTAAATATGTGTATTCTGTAGGGACCATGGACAATATATTAATGGAATTTGTATGTACATTAAATGTAAATTAATTTTTTCTAAATGTATGTTGTTACAACCTGCTAAGTTTCCATATGAACGTAAGGCTGTGATGGCCGAGTGGTTAGAGCGTTGGACTCGAAATCCAATAGGTCTCCCTGCACACAGCCAAGTGTTAAGGGCGTGATTAGATAGTGGCTAAGAGGTGTTATAGAACACTATCTAATACACCCTTAACACTTGGCTGTGATATGCTAATTGGGATTTTCCAGGGTACATAATTCACAGATTCTTGTAACAAGTCATTCTGAATTGAGAAAGCAGTCGGATGACTAGCGAAACTCTTCAGAACTAAACTTCAAGTCCAGTTGATCTATTGAATCAAACAGATATACATGCCTGGATGAATGAGAAACCTTCACAAGCTCCATTAAATGTACACTTTAATTGTGCTCATTATCTAAACATTCCCCCAAAGACAAGACAATTCTTGCTTTCTTGTCATCTTAGTTTTTAATTTTTTGTCTTTCTGTCACTGCAGTATAATATGTTGTATTTCTGTAGGTACCATGGACAATATATTATGGAATGTGTATGTACATATAAATGAAATTATTTTTTTACTAAATGTATGTGTTACAACAACTGCTAATTTTTACATGTGACATAAGGCTGTGATGGCCGAGTGGTTAAGGCGTTGGACTCGAAATCCAATAGGTCTCCCTGCACAGGTTTCAAATCCTGTTCACAGCGCTCACTTTATAATAGTGATTATTTAAAACCCACTTTCTTAATAAGAATTGTTCTTTAGCACATGTGTCAGTCATACCAGTAATGTGCCGCTAATATCAAAAAACCTACGGAACAATGGATATTTGAATTCTCATGGTCCTAGTCATTTTCTGGGCAACACAGATTGCTAAATATCTTTTCACAATGGCTAAAACAGGCACTGTGGCTTAGTGGTTTAAAGCGCCTGTCTCGTAAACAGGAGATCCTGAGTTCAAATCTCAGCAGTGCCTATGTTTGTCTTTCAACCAAATGGTTTTTCTTCTACTTTTCATGATATTTCTGTGGCATAGAAATGTATAATTTAAGGCAACGTAGTACATAGATTAAAATCTCCATTCAAAATGTACACTTCAATTGTGCTCATTATCTAAAAACATTCCCCAAAGACAAGACAACTCTTTCTTTCTTGTCATCTTAGTTTTTAATTTGTCTTTCTGTCACTGCATTATAATATGTGTATTTCTGTAGGGATCTGGACAATATATTAATGGAATTTGTATGTACATATAAATGTAAATTTTTTTTACTAAATGTATGTGTTACAACCTGCTAAGTTTCATATGACGGAAGGCTGTGATGGCCGAGTGGTTAAGGCGTTGGACTCGAAATCCAATAGGGTCTCCTGCACACAGCCAAGTGTTAAGGTCAGTGATTAGATAGTGGCTAGAGGTGTTATAGAGCCACTATCTAATCACCCCTTAACACTTGGCTTTTTATATCTACTTGGATTTTCCTCCAGGGTACATTAAGTGCCACAGATTCTTGTACAGTCATTCGAATTGAGAAAGCACGTCGATTACTAGCGAACGTCTTCAGAACTAAACTTCACAGTCCATTGTCTAATTGAATACAACATGATATACTATGGCCTGGATGAATGAGAACCTTACAAGCTCCATTCAAAATGTACACTTATTGTGCTCATTATCTAAACATTCCCCCAAGACAAGCAATTCTTCTTTCTTGTCATCTTAGTTTTTAATTTTTTTGTCTTCTGTCACTGCATTATAATATGTTGTATTTCTGTAGGACCTGGACAATATATTAATGGAATGTGTATGTACATATAAATGTAAATTAATTTTTTTACTAAATGTATGTGTTACAACCTGCTAGTTACATGTGACATAAGGCTGTGATGGCCGAGGGTTAAGGCGTTGGACTCGAAATCCAATAGGGTCCTCCCTGCACAGGTTCAAATCCTGTTCACAGCGTTCAACTTTATATAGTGATTATTTAAAACCCACTTTCTATAAAGAATGTTCTTTAGCACCTTTGTCAGTATACCAGTAATGTGCCGCTAATTCAAAAAACCTACGGACAATGGATATTTTGAATTTGCTCATGGTCCTAGTCATTTCTGGGGCAACACAGATGCTAAATATCTTTTCACAATGGCTAAAACAGGCACTGTGGCTAGCTGTTAAAGCGCCTGTCTCGTAAACAGGAGATCCTGAGTTCAATCTCAGCAGTGCCTACTGTTTGTCTTCAACCAATGGGTTTTTCTCACTTTTCATGATATTGCTTTGGCATAGAAATGTATAATTTAAGGCAACGTAGTACATAGATTTAAAATCTCCATTCAAAATGTACACTTCAATTGTGCTCATTAACTAAACATTCCCCCAAAGACAAGACAATTCTTCTTCTTGTCTCTTAGTTTTTAATTTTGTCTTTCTGTCACTGCATTATAATATGTGTATTTCTGTAGGGACTGGACAATATATGAATGGAATTTGTATGTACAG
>CM033471.1:269704926-269779859 GCA_019447015.1 Hymenochirus boettgeri | reverse complement strand
ACTACTTCCATTGTGCTCCTTCATTAAACATTCCCCCAAAGAAAAGACAATTTTGCTTCTGTCATCTTAGTTTTTATTTTGTCGTTCTGTCACTGCATGATAATATGTTGTAATTCGTAGGGGACCATGGACAAATAATAATGGGAATTTTTGTCCCTTAAAGGTAATTACTTTTTTTACTAAAAATTTGTTTTTTTTGATGTGTTACACCCTGCTAAGTTCATATGACCGTAAGGCTGTGATGGCCGAGTGGGTAAGGCGGTTGGACTCGAAATCAATAGGGTCTCCCTGCACGACTGCCAAGTGGTAAGGGCGTGATTAGATAGTGGCTACGAGGTGTTATGGAGCCATATCTGACTCCCCTTAACATGGCTTGTGTATGCAAGTGGGATTTTCCAGGGTACCTATTGCACCGATTCGTGTACAAGTCATTCTGATTGAGAAAGCCAGTTCGGATGACTAGCGAAACGTTTCAAGAACTACACTTCAAGTCCAGTTTTGATTAATTGAAACAACAGATATCCATGGCCTGGTTGAATGAGAAACCTTCACAAGACTCCATTCAAAATGTAACTTTAATTGCTGCTCATTATCTAAACATTCCCCAACGACAGACAATCTGCTGTTCTTGTCATCTTATTTTAATTGTTTTGTCTTTCTGTCACGCATTATAATATGTTTATTCTTGTAGGTACCATGGGACTATATTAATGGAATGTGTATGTACTATAAATGTGAAATTAATTTTTTACTAAATGTATGTGTTCAACAACTGCTAATTTACATGTGAAATAAGGCTGGTGATGGCGAGTGGTTAAGGTTTGGACTCGAAACCAATAGGGTTCCTCCCTGCACCGTTTCACAACCTGTCACAGAGCGTTTCAACTTTATAATGTGATTTTAAACCCCTTTCTTATAAGAATGTGTCTTTAGCACCTGTGTCAGTATACAGTAAATGGTGCTGCTAATTCATCAAAACCTACGGACATGGATATTGAATTGTTCTCTGGTCCTAGTCATTTGGGGCAACACAGATTCTAAATACTTTTACAATGCTAAAACAAAGGCACTGTGGCTTAGCTGGGTTAAAGCGCCTTGTCTCGCTAAACAGGAGATCCTGAATTCAACATCTCACCAGTGCCTACGTGTCTTTCAACCAATGTTTTTTCTCACTTTTCATGATTTCGCTTGGCATAGAATGTCTTTAAGGAACACGTAGTACAATAGATTTTAAATGCCCTTTCAAAATGTACGATCAATTGTGCGTTCATTATCTAACATTCCCCCAAGACAAGGACAATTCTTTTTCTTGTCATCTTAGTTTTAATATTTTTTGTTCTTTCTGTCACCGTGCTTATAATATGTAGTATTTCTGTAGGGTCCGTGGACAATATATTATGGAAGTGTCGTTGTACCATTATAATGTAAATTAATTTTTTTACTAAATGTATGTGTTAAAACAACGCTAAGTTTACAAGTTGAACAAGGCTGTGATGGACCGAAGTGGTTAGGCGTTGGACTCGAAATCCAATAGGTCTCACCTGCACTAGGTTCAAATCCTGATTACAGCGTCAAACTTATAAATACTGATTATTTAAAACCACTTTCTTTCTTAAAAGAATTGTTCTTTTAGCGTAGCCTGTCAGTCATACCAGTAAGTGACGCTATTCAAAAAACCTACGGACAATGGGAATATTTAATTTGTTATGGTCCTAGTTATTTCTGGGGCAACACGATTGCTAAATGATCTTTTTAACAATGGCTAAAACAGGCACTGGGGCTTAAGTGAGTAAAAGCGCCGCTCTCTAAACAGGAAGATCCCTGAGTTCAAATTCAGCAGTGCCTACTTTGTCTTTAACCATGGGTTTTTCCTCACTTTCATGATATTGGCTTTGGATAGATCGTATAATTAGGGCAACGTATACTACATAGATTTAAAATTCCATTCAAAATGTACACTTCAAATGGTGTGACTCATTATCATCGAAACATTCCCCCAAAAGACAAGGACAATTCTTTCTTTCTTGTCATCTTAGTTGTAATTGGTCTTTTCTGTCCTGCATTATAAATGTAGTTTATTTCTGTAGATGGATCCTGACAATATATTAATGGTATGGTAGTACATCATAAATGTAATTAAATTTTTTTACTAAATGTATGTGTTACAACATCTAAAGTTTACAAGTGACACGTAAGCTCGTGATGGCCGAGTGGTTAAGCGTTGGTGGACTCGAAATCCATCAGGGTCTCCCTGCACAGGTTCTATCCTGTTACAGTCGTTCACTTATATTATTGATTATTTAAAACCCACTTCTTTATAACGAATTGTTTCGTTAGCACCGTGTGTCAGTCATATCAGAATAATGGTGACGCTATTCACAAAACCTACGACAATGGATGATTTTGAATTGCTTGTTCCTGTATTTCTGGGGCAACAAAGATTTGCTCTAAATATCTTTTCACAATGTCTAAAACAGCAACTGTGCCTTACTGGTTAAGGCCTGTCTCGTAAACAGTAGATCACTGAGTTCAATCTCAGCGTGCCTACTTGGTTTGCTTTCAACTCAATGGTTTTTCCACTTTTCATGATATGTTCTGTGGCAAGAAGTTATAATTAAGGAACGTAGTACAAGATTAATAAATCTCCATTCAAAATGGACACTTAATTGTGCTCATTATACACATTCCCCAAGGATACAAGACAATTCTTGTTTCTCTGCATTCTTGTGTTTTAATTTTTGTCTTCTGTCACTGCATTATAATATGATGTATTTCTGTAGGGATCCTGGACAAAATTATGGTAATGTGTTGTACATTAAAATGTAAATTATTTTTTTACTAAATGTATGTTGTTTACAAAACTCGACAACGTTGACATGTTAAACGACGTGTGCTGTGATGGCCGATGTGTGGTTAAGGCGTTGGACTCAATCCAATCAGGGTCTCGCCTGCACAGGTTCAAATCCTGTTCCCCATCCAGCGTTCACTTTCTTATATAGTGATTATTTAAAACCGCACTTTGCTTATAAAGAATTTTCTTTAGCACCTGTGTCATTCACATACGTAAGTTGGCCGCTAATTCACAAAAATACGGACAATGGAGTGTTGAATTTGCTATGGTCCCTGTCTTTTAGGGCAACACGATTGCTAAATATCTTTTCACAAAAAACATGGCCTAAACAGGCACTGTGGCTTAGTGTTAATAGCGCTGTCTCGTAACAGGAGATCCTGAGTTTCAAATCTCCAGCAGTCTACTGTTTGTCTTTCAACCAAAGGGTTTTCCTCCACTTTTCATGATATTTCTGTGGCATAGAAAGGTATAATTTAAGGCAAACGTAGTGCATCAGATTTAAAATCTCCATTCCAAATGTACACTTTCAATGTGCTCAGTTACTAAAACATTCCCCACAAGAAAGACAATTCTTGCTTTCTTGTCATCTTAGTTTTTAAATTTTTCCTTTCTGTCACTGTCATTATAATAGGTGTTGATGTCTGTAGGGACCATGGGACAATATATTAATGGAATTTTGTATGTACCATAAATGATCAATTATTTGTTTTTACTAAATGTATTGTTAACAAAACGCTGCTAATTTCCATATGACGTTAAGCTGGTGATGGCCGAGTGTTTTAAGGGTTGGACTCGAAATCAATTAGGTCTCCTGCACCACAGCCATTTAAAGGCACACTGGATTAGAGTAGTGGAACTAAGAGGTGTTATAGGAGCCACTATCTAATTCACAGCCCTTAAACACTGGCTGTGAGTTGTATGGCTACATTGGAGTTTATCCAGGGTACATAATTGCACAGAATTCTTGTACCAGTCATTCTGAATTGAGAAAGCCAGTCGGATACTAAGCGAAACCGTCTTCAAGGAACTAAACTTCAACGTTCCAGTTGATCTAATTGATACAACAGATATACACATGGCCTGGATGAATGAGTAACCTTCCAAGCTCCATTAAAATGTACACTTTACATTGTTGCCATTATTCTAAACATTCCCCCAAGACAAGACAATTCTGCTTATGCTGTCATCTTGTTTTTAATTTTTTTGTCTTGCTGTCATCGCATTAAATATGTAGTATTTCTGAGGTACCATGGACAATATATTAA
This sequence comes from Hymenochirus boettgeri, assembly GCA_019447015.1. Classification (NCBI taxonomy): domain Eukaryota; kingdom Metazoa; phylum Chordata; class Amphibia; order Anura; family Pipidae; genus Hymenochirus; species Hymenochirus boettgeri. The sequence continues at coordinate 269,775,743 of CM033471.1, read as the reverse complement.
TGGAAGTTGTTATGTACATATAAATGTAAATTAGTTTTTTACTAAATGTATAGTGTTACCACTGCTATGTTTACATGTGCATATAAGGCGTGGATGGCCGATTGGTTAAGGGTGTTGACTCGAAAATCCAATAGGGCTCCCTGCACAGGGTTTCAAATCTGTAGTCCAGCCGTGCGACTTATATATTGATTATTTAAAACCACTTGTCTTAAAGTAATTGTTCTTTAGCACATGTGGTCGTCATACCAGTAATGTGCCGCTAATTAACAAAACCTACTGAACAATGGATATTTTGAATTTGTCATGGGTCTGAGTCATTTCTGGGGCAAACACAGATTGCTAAATATATTTTCACAATGGCTAACAACAGGCACGTGGCTTAGCTGGTAAAGCGCACTGTCTCGTAACAGGAGATCTGAAGTCAATCTCAGCAGTGACCTCTGTTTGTCTTCAACCACAAAGGGTTTTTTCTCTCTTTTTATGATATCTGTTTGGTCATAGAAAATGTATAAATTTAGGCAACGTATTAGGTATAGCTTTAAAATCTCCATTCAAAATGTCACTTCAATTGTGCTCATTATCTAAACATTCACCCAAAGACAAGACAATTCTTGCTTCTTGTCCTCTTAGTTTTTTACATTTTCTGTCTTTGCTGGTCCACCTGCATTTATACATATTGTAGTATTTCTGTAGGTACCATGGAAAATTAATGGCATTGTATGTACATATAAATGTCAAATTAATTTTTTTATACTAAATTATGTGTTACAACCTGCTAAAGTTTCACAATGACGTTAAGGCTGTGATGGACGAGTGGTTAGGTCGTTGGACTCGAATCCAATAGGGGTCTCCCTGCCACAGGTCAAGATCGTTCACAGAGCTAATTGATAAGTGCTTAGGTTTAAGAGCCACTATTCTTATAATACACTCACGTTCATCAACACTGCTTGTGTGTTGCTGATTGCTATTGATTTTCACAGAAAACTAGTTGCACAGATTTTTTCAATTGTCATTCGATGCATTTGGGGCACACATATTGACTAAAAAGTCTTTCACAGGCTAAAACAAGTGCCTCGTGCTGCTGGTACCTTTCTAATGAATCTATCAAATAGAGCTATGTGTTTGAAACCAATGGGTTCACTGTTATGAATTTGAGGATATTACTAATTTTAGCCGTACAAGTTAACTCCATCAAAATGTACACTTTAATGTGCTCATTATCTAGAACAATTCCCCCAAAACAAACAATTCTTGCTTTCTTTCATCTTAGTTTTTAATTTTTTGTCTTTCTGTCACGCTTATAATTGGTGTATTTTCTGTAGTGGTACATGACCAATTATTAATGGAATGTTGTAGTACATATAAATGTAAAATTAATTTTTGTTACTAAATGTATGTGTTACAACAACTGCTAAGTTTCATCAGTGAACGTAAGGCTGTGATGGTCCGAGTGGTTTAAGGCGTTGAACTCGAAATCCAATAGGGTCTCCCTGCACAGTCATCCAGTGTTAAGGCGTTTAGATAGTGGTAAGAGTGATATTATGGAACGAGCTAAACCCAGCTGTTTTCTAATAGGTATTTTCCGGTACATATGCACAGTCTTGTCAGTCATTCCATAATGGTGCCTAATCGAACTAGGAAACTCATCGAGACACTGAATTGAAGTCCAGTTGATCTCAAATCCGATAACGATGGCCGGATAGACTTACAGCTCTTCATGCCTTGGTCATTACCCCAGACAACAATTGTTTAGTCATCTTAGTTATTTTTGCTTTGTCTGCTTTAATATTGTATTCATGTCCATGACATATCTTAGAAGTGTTGTAATATAATAATATCGATATTAAACGGAATTACATGGACAAGGGCTGTGGCCGGTTAGCTGGACTCGATCAATGTCTCGCAAGGTAATCCTGTGCAGTTCACATCGAGTTAAAACCACGCTATGTTAGCACTGTGCAGTCTCCAGTATGTGGAGTAATCAAAACTCTTAAATTTCTATGCCAGTTCTAGGTGCCACAGATCTAATACTTGATGGCTAACAGGCCTTCTTCTATAACCCGTCTTACGAGATCCAGTAAACAGACTGTTTGTTAACCAATGGTTTCACTTTCATGATATTGCTTTGGCATATAAATGTATAATTTAAGCAAGTACAGTACATAGATTTAAAATCTCCATTCAAAATGTACACTTCCAATTGTGCTCATTATCTTAACCATTCCCCCAAAGACCAGACTTCTTTCTTTCTTGTCATCTTAGTTTTTTATTTTAGATCTTTCCTGTCACTACTGCTTATAACATGTATGTATTTCGTAAGGGATCGTGGACAATATATTATGGAATTGTATGTACATATAAAAGGTAAATTTTTTTTACTAATGTATGTTATACAACACTGCTAAGTTTCACATTGAAACGAAGGCTGTGATGGCCGAGTGGGTTAAGGCGTTGGACTTCGAAATCCAATAGGGTCTCCCGCACATCATCGCTGTTCAAGATCGTCTAATAAGTGTTGCGCCTTCTATAAGATGCTTAGCTGCTCATAGCAGGTAAGTGGCCGCATTACATACACCACATGAATTTTGAATCTCTGTTCCTAGTCTGGCGGGTTGGGATCAATTGCTAATTGGGTTTTCCAGGCTAAACATAGACTGTGGCTGCTTTACCCGTTCGTACGAGCTACAAACCAGTCAGTGCCTACGTTGAATTGTTAAAACGGCCATCGGTGAATTTTCTCCTATTCATAGGCGTATTGTACTGCAATGAATACAAATGTATACATGGCACCTGAGTATGATAGAACCTTTACAAGACTCCATTCAAAATGTCAGCTTTCAATTTGCTCTTAATAAACATCCCCAAAAGACAAGACAATTCTGCCTTCTTGTCATCTTAGTTTTTAATTTTTTGTCTTTCTGTCAACTGCAAATAATATGTTGTATTTCGTAGGAGCCCATGACAATATATTAAGGAATTGTATGTCACATATAAAGTGTAAAGTTATTTTTTACTAAATGTATGTGTTACACTGCTTAAGTTTCCATATTGCACACCGTAAGGCTGTTATTGCGAGTGGTTAAGACGTTGGACTCGAAATCCAAATAGGGCTCGCCAGTTCAATCCTGCCAAGGTTCTAAGCTGATTAGATAGTAGAGGTTATGTAACCTCTACTATCCCTTAAACGGCGTGAAGTATTGTTCTTTTTAGGTCAAATGCCGTTCTGGTCAAGTCATTCTATTGACCGTGAATGATACGCCGTATTCATAAAAACCTCGATCAAGTCATTGAATTGCCTAATGGAATACACATATCTATGGCACCAGTTGCTAAATACTTTCACAACTGCTTAAAACAGTACACTTTTTGTGGTCTTTATAAGGCATTCTCCCAAAACAGATGAACAATCTTAACGCCTATTTTTGTCATCTTAAAGGTTTTTTTTATGATATTTTTGGCTAAATGTCTATTAGCATGTACAGTGAACTCCACAAATTAGCACTTCACAATTGTGCGTAGTCTAAATTCAAGAAAGACTTTTTGTCCTGTTTAATTGTTCCGTCACATATGAGATTTTGGGACATGGACATATTTAATGGAATGTGTATGTACCTTAAATGTAAATTCATTTTTTTACTAAATGTATGTGTTACAAACCTGCTAAGTTTACAGTGAACGTATAGGCGTGATGGCCGAGTGGTTAATGCGCTTGGATCGAAATCCAATAGGGTCTCCTGCACAGCAAGTGTTAAGGATCGCTGTTAGCATGTGGTCACTTAAGAGAGTGTTATTTAGAGCACAAATCACAGCCCTTTTAAAACCACTTGCTTAGCAATTGTCTTTGTAGGCAATCTTTCCAGTACCCGTTCAATGTGCCCGCATCTAAACCTAGACAGGATTATTTGAATTTGAGATCAGGTCTAGTCGGATTCTGGGGCAACTCACAGATGTAAACTTTCACAATCCGTAACTACTACTGATGCTACAGATGGTACATGAGCCTGGATGAATGAGAATCCGTTCACAAGCTCCATTCAAAATGTACACTTAATTGTGCTCATTATTCTAAAACATTCCCCCACAAGAAAAAGGACAATTCTTGCTTTCTTGTCATCTTAGTTTTTTATTGTTTGTCTTCTGTCACTGCATATAAATGTTGTATTTCTGTAGTACCTTGGGCACATATATTAATGGAAGTGTGAGTACATATAAATGTAAATTAATTTTTTACTAACTGTATGTGTTACAACCTCTAAGTTTACAGGAACATAAGGCTGTGATGGCCGAGGTGGTTTAAGCGTTGGACTCGAAATCCAAAAGGGTCTCCCTGCACAGGTTCAAATCTGTTCACAGCGTTCAACTTATTAATAGATCGTGATTATTTAAACCCACTTTCTTATAAAGAATTGTTTCTAGCACCTGTGTCAGTCATACAGTAATGTGCCGCTAATTCCCAAAAACCAACGGACAATGGATATTTTGAATTTGTCATGGTCAGTATTTCTGGGGCAACACGATTGCTTAATAATGCTTTTCACAATGGCTAAAACAGGCACTGTGGCTTAGCTGGATTAAAGCGCCTGTCTTGTTAAACAGGAGATCCTGAGTTCAAATTCAGGCAGTGCCTACGTTTGTCTTTCAACCAATGGGTTTTTCTCATTTTCATGATTTTTGTGGCATAGAAATGTTAATTTAAGGCAACGTAGTACATAGATTTTAAAATCTCCATTCAAAATGTACACTTCAATTGTGCTCATTATTAAACATTCCCCCAAAGACAAGACAATTTCTTTCGTTCTGTCATCTTAGTTTTTAATTTTGTTCTTTCTGTCACTGCATTATAATATGAGTATTTCTGGGAGGTCGTGGACATATATTAATGGATGTGTATGTACCATATAATGTAAATTCATTTTTTTATAAAATGTATGTGTTACAACCTGCTAAGTGTTACAGATGATGTAAGGCTTGATGGCCGGGTGGTTAAGGCGTTGGACTCGAAATCCAATAGGGTCTCCCTGCACAGGTTCAAATACTGTTCACAGCGTTCAACTTTATAATAGTGATTATTTTAAAACCCCCTTTCTATAAAGAATTGTTCTTTGCACCTGTGTCCGTCAACCAGTAATGTGACGCTAATTCATAAAAAACCTACGGACAATGGATATTTTAAATTTGCTAGGTGTCCTAGTTATTTCTGGGGCAACACAGATTGCTAAAATCTTTCAACAATGGCTAAAACAGGCACTGTGGCTTAGCTGTTAAAGGCCTGTTCGTAAACAGGAGATCCTGAGTTCAAATCTCAGCAGTGGCTACTGTTTGTCTTTTCAACCAATGGGTTTTTCTCACTTTTCATGATATTGCTTTGGCATAGAAATGTATAATTTAAGGCAACGCGAGTACATAGATTTAAACTCCCATTCAAAATGTACACTCAATTGTGCTCATATCTAAAACATTCCCCAAAGAACAAGACATTCTTTCTTTCTTGTCATCTTAGTTTTTAATTTTGTCTTTTGTCATGCATTATAATATGTGTATTTCTGTAGGATCGTGGACAAATTAATGGAATTTGTATGTACAATTAATGTAAATTAATTTTTTTACTCTAAATGGATGTGTTACAACCTGCTAAGTTCCATATGAACCGTAAGGCTGTATGGCCGAGTGGTTAAGGCGGTGGACTCGAAATCCATAGGGTTCTCCCTGCACACAGCCAACGTGGTAAGGCGTGATTAGATAGTGGCTAAGAGGTGTTATAGGAGCCACTATCTAATCACCCTTAACATTGGCTGTGATATGCTACTGGGATTTTCAGGGTACATAATGTGCCACGATTCCTTGTACAAGTATCTGAATTGAGAAGCCAGTCGGATGACTAAACTTCAAGTCCGTTGATCTAATTGAATACAACAGATATACCATGGCCTGGATGAATGAGACCGATCACAAAGCATGCCATCAAAATGTTTTTCACTTTTAATGTGCTCATTATCTAAAACATTTCCCCCAACAGACAAGACAATCTTGCTTTCTTGTCATCTTAGTTTTAATTTTTTTGTCTTTCTGTCACGCATTATAATATGTTGTATTTCTGTAGGTACCATGGACAATATATTAATGGAATATGTGTATGTACATATAAATGTAAATTAATTTTTTACTAAATGTATGTGTTACCACTGCTAAGTTACATGTGACATAAGGCTGTGTGGGCGAGTGGTTAAGGCGTTGACTCGAAATCCAAAGGGTCTCCCTGCACAGGTTCAATCCTGTTCACAGCGTTCACTTTTATAGTGATTATTTAAAACCCATTTCTTATAAAGAGTTCTTTAGCACCTTGTCAGTCATACAGTAATGTGCCGCCTATTCATAAAAACTCACGGACATGGAATTTTGATTTGCTCATGGTCGTCATAGTCATTTCTGGGGCAACACAGATTGCTCGAAAAACTTTCACATGGGCTAAAACAGGCACTGGGCTAGCATGGTTATAAAGCAGCCTGTCCGTAAACAGGAGATCCTGAATTAATCTCAACATGGCTACTGGCTTTCAACCAAAGGGTTTTTATCCTTTCATATATTTCTGTGGCATAGAAATGTATAATTTAAGGCAAAGTAGTACCTAGATTTAAAATTCCATTCAAAATGTACAAATTGTGTCCATTATCTAAACATTCCCCCAAAGACAAGACAATTTCTTTCTTTCTTGTATCTTGGTTTTTAATTTTGTCTTTCTGTCACTGCATTATAATATGTTAGTTTTTGTAGGGTCGGGGCAATATATTAATGGTATGTGTATGTACATATAAATGTAAATTCACTTTTTTACTAAAAATGTATGTGTACAACCTGCTAGTTTACAATGTGAACGTAAGCTTGATGGCCGAGTGGTAAGGCGTTGGACTCGAAATACAATAGGGTTCCCTGCACAGGTTCAATCCTGTTCACAGCGTACAACTTTATTATATGATTATTTAAACCCACTTTTATAAAGAATGTTTTAGCACCTGTGTCAGTCATACCAGTAATGTGACGCTAATTCATAAAAACCTACGGACAATGGATATTTTAAATTTGCTATGGTCCTAGTTATTTCTGGGGCAACACAGATTGCTCAATATCTTTTCACAATGGCTAAAAACAGGCAATGTGGCTTAGCTGAGTAAAGACGCCTGTCTCTTAAACAGGGATCAGAGTTCAAATCTCAGCAAGTGCCTACTGTTGTCTTTCAACCAATGGGTTTTTCTCATTTCATGATATGCTTTGGCATAGAAATGTATAATTTAAGGCAACGTAGTACATAGATTTAAAAATCTCCATTCCAAATGTACACTTCAGTTGTGCTCATTATCTAAACATTCCCCAAAAGCAAGACAATTCTTTCTTTTGTATCTAGTTTTTAATTTTGTCTTTTGCACTGCATTATAAAATGTTGTATTTTCGTAGGGATCGTGGACAATATATAATGGAATGGTATGTCATTAAATGTAAATTATTTTTTTTACTAAATGTATGTGTTACAACTGCTAAGTTTTACATGTAAACGTAAGGCGTGATGGCCGAGTGGTTAAGCGTGGATCGGACTCGAAAGCTCCAATAGGGTCTCCCTGAACAGGTTCAAATATGGTACAGCGTTCAACTTTTATATTGATTATTTAAAACCCACTTTCTTTAAAAGAATTGTTCTTTAGACACCTTGTGTCAGTTATACCAGTAATGTGCCGCTAATTCACAAAAACCTACGGACAATGGAATTTTGATGTGCCATGGTCCTAGCTATTTCTGGGGCAACACGATTGCTAAATATCTTTTCACAATGGTAAAGAAGGCACTGTGGCTTAGCTGGTTAAAGCGCCTGTCTGCTAAACAGGAGATCCTGAGTTCAAATCTCAGCAGTGCCTACTGTGTCTTTCAACCAATGGTTTTTCTTCAATTTCATGATATTGCTTTGGCATAGAAATGTTTAATTTAAGGCAATCTAGTACATAGATTAAAATCTCCATTCAAAATGTACACTCAATTGTGCTCATAACTAAACATTCCCCCAAAGACAAGAACTTCTGCTTCTTGTCATCTAGTTTTTAATTTGTCTTTCTGTCACTGCATTATATATGTTGATTATTTCGTAGGACCATGGACAAAATAATAATGGGTTTTATGTAACATATAATGTAAACTCATTTTTTTACTAATGTATGGGTTACAACCTGCTAAGTTTCCATATGACCGTAAGGCTGTGATGGCGAGTGGTTAAGGCGTTGGACTCGAAACACAATGGGTCTCCTGCACACTGGACAAGTGTTAAGGCGTGATTAGATAGTGGCTAAGAGGTTGCTTATGGGAAGCACGTATCTAATCACCCTTAAACACTTGGCTGTGATATGCTAATTGGGATTTCCAGGGTACAATAATTGCCACAGATTCTTGTCAAGTATCTGAATTGAGAAAGCAAAAGTCGGATTGACTGCGAAACGTCTTCAAGAACCTAAACTTCAAGTCAAGTTGATCTATTGAAACAACATGAATACCGGCCTGGATGAATGAAGAAACCTTCACCAAGCTTCCATTCAAAATGTACACTTTAATTGTTGTCATTATCTAACATTCCCCCAACAGACAAGACAATTTGCTTCTTGTACATCTTAGTTTTAATTTTTTTGTCTGTTTGTCACTGCATATAATATGTTGTATTTCTGTAGGTACCATGTACAATAATAATGGAAGTGGTATGTGTCATGATAAATGTACAATGTAATTTTTTTACTAAATGTACTGTGTTACAACCTGCTAAGTTTACATGTGACATAAGGCTGTGAGCGATGGTAGTGGTTTAGGCGTTGGACTCGAAATCCAAAAGGGTCTCCCGCACAGGTTCAAATCCTGTTCACAGCGTTAACTTTAATATGTTATTTAAAACCCACTTCTTATAAAGAATTGTTCTTTAAGCACTGTGTCAGTCATTACCAGTAATGTGCCGTAATTCATAAAAAACCTACGGACAATGGATATTTTGAATATTTGCTCATGGTCCTAGTCATTTGGGGCAACACAGATTGCTAATATCTTTTCCTTACAATGGCTAAAACAGGCAAGTGGCTTAGCTGGTTTTAAAGCGCCTGTCTCGTAAACAGGAGATCCTGAATCAAATCTCAACAGTGCCTACTGTTTGTCTTTCAACCAAAGGGTTTTTCTCACTTCATTGATATTTCTGTGGCATAGAAAAGTATAATTAAGGCAAGTAAGTACATAGATTTAAAATCTCCATTCAAAATGTACACTTCAATGTGCTGCCTTATCTAAACATTCCCCAAGACAAGACAATTCTTTCTTTCTTGTCATCTTAGTTTTTAATTTTGTCTTTCTGTCACTGCATTATAATATGTAGTATTCTGTAGGGATCGGGACAAATATTAATGGTAGTGTATGTACATTAAAATGTAAATTCATTTTTTTACTAAATGTTGTGTTACAACCTGCTAAGTTTACAGTGAACGTAAGGCTTTGATGGCCGAGTGGTTAAGGCGTTGGAATCGAAAACAATAGGGTCTCCTGACAGGTTCAATCCTGTCACAGCGTTTACAACTGTATATATGATTATTTAAACCCACTTCTTATAAAGAATTGTTCTTTAGCAACCTGTGTCAGTCATACCAGTAATGTTGACGCTATCATAAAAACCTACGGACAAGGATATTTTAAATTGCTACTGGTCATAGTTATTCTGGGGCAACACCAGGATGGCGCTTCAAATCTTTTCACAATGGCTAAAAACAGGCACTGTGGCTTAGCTGATTAAAGCGCCCGTCTCTTAAACAGGAGATCCAGAGTTCAAATCTCAGCAGTGCCTACTGTTTGTCTTTCAACCAATGGTGTTTTCTCACTGTCATGATATGCTTTGGCATAGAAATGTATTTAAGCAACGTAGTACTAGATTTAAAATCCATCAAATGTACACTTCAGTTGTGCTCATATCTAAAATTCCCCCAAGACAAGAAATTCTTTCTTTCTGTCATTTAGTTTTTAATTTTGTCTTTCTGTCACGCATTATAAATGTGTATTCTGTAGGGTGTGGAAATAATTAATGGAATGTGTTATGTACAATAAATGTAAATTCATTTTTTTTCTAAATGTATGTGTACAACCTGCTCAAGTTTACATGTAAACGTAAGGTTGGTGATGGCCGAGGGTTAAGGCGTTGGAATCGAAATCAAATAGGGTCTCCCTGCACAGTTCAAATCCTGTTCACAGCGTCAACTTTATAATAGGATTATTTAAACCCACTCTTCTTATAAAGAATTGTTCTACCCTGTGTCAGTCATACCAGTAATGTGCCGCTAATTCACAAAACCTACGGACAATGGATATTTTGAATTTGCTCATGGTCAGTCATTTCTGGGGCGCAACACAGATTGCTAATATCTTTTACAATGGCTAAAGCAGGCACTGTGGCTTAGCTGGTTAAAGCGCTGTCTCGTGAAAACAGGAGATCTGATTCAAATCTCAGCAGTGCCACTGTTTGTCTTTAAACAATGGGTTTTCTACTTTTCATGATATCTTTGGCATAGAAATTTATAATTTAGGCAAAGTAGTACATAGATTTAAAATCTCCATTCAAAAGTACACTTCAAATGTGCTCATTAACTAAACATTCCCCCAAAGACAAGACAATTCTTGCTTCTTGTCATCTTAGTTTTTAATTTTGTCTTTCTGTCACTGCATTATAATATGTATTCTGTAGGGACCGATGGACAATAATAAATGGATTTGTATGTACATATAATGTAAATATAATTTTTTACTATGTATGGTTACAACCTGCTAAGTTTCCATATGACCGTAAGGGTGTGATGGCGAGTGGTTTAAGGCGTTGGCTCGAAATCCAATAGGGTCTCCATGCCACACTGCCAAGTTGTAAGGGCAGTGATTAGATAGTGGCTAAGAGGTGTTAGGGAGCACTATTAATCACCCCTTAAACACTTGGCGTTGTGTATGCTATTGGGATTTTCCAGGGTAATAATGCACAGATTCTTGTAAAAGTCATTCGAATTGGAAAGCCAGTGGATGACTAGCGAAACGTCTTCAAGAACTAAACTTCCAAGTCCAGTTGATCTAATGAATACAACAGATAACCATGGCTGGATGAATGGAACCTTTCACAAGCCCATTCAAAATGTACCCTTTAATTGTGCTCATTATCTAAACATTCCCCCAAAGAACAAGACAATTCTTGCTTTCTTGTCATCTTAGTTTTAATTTTTTTGTCTTTCTGTCACGGCATTATAATATGTTGTATTTCTGTAGGGACCATAGGACAATATATTAAGGAATGTGTTGTACATATAAAGTTAAATTAATTTTTTACTAAATGTATGTGTTACAACCTGCTAAGTTTACATGTGAACATAAGGCTGTGATGGCCGAGTGGTTAAGGCGTTGGACTCGAAATCCAATAGGGTCTCCCTGCACAGGTTCAAATCCTGTTCACAGCGTTCAAATTTATAATAGTGAGTATTTAAAACCCATCGTTCTTATAAAGAATTGTTCTTAGACCTGTGTTCAGTCATACCAGTAATGTGCCGCTAATTCATAAAAACCTACGGACAATGATATTTTGGAATTTGCTCATGGTCCTAGTCATTTCTGGGGCAACAGATTGCTAAATATCTTTCACAATGGCTAAAACAGGCACTGTGGCTTAGCTGGTTAAAGACCTGTCTCGTAAACAGGAGATCCTGAATTCAATCTCAACAGTGCCTACTGTTTGTCTTTCAAACCAAAGGGTTTTTTCTCACTTTTCATGATATTTCTGTGGCATAGAAATGTATAATTAAGGCAACGTAGTACATAGATTTATAAATCTCCATTCAAATGTACTTTCAATTGTGCTCATTACTATTAAACATCCCCAAAGACAAGACATTCTTTCTTTCTTGTTCATCTAGTTTTTAATTTTGTCTTCTGTCACTGCATTAATTATGTAGTATTTCTGTAGGGATCGTGGACAATATATTATGAAGTGTTATGTACATTAAAAATTAAATTCATTTTTTTACTAAGTATGTGTACAAACCTGCTAAGTTTACACGTGAACGTAAGGCACTGGATGGCCAGAGTGGTTTAATGCGTTGGACTCGAAATCCATTAGGGTCTCCCTGCACAGGTCCAAATCCTGTTCAAGCGTTCAACTTATAATACTGATTATTTAAAACCCACGTTCTTATAAAAGAATTGTTCTTTGAGCACCTGTGTCAGTCTACCAGTAATATGTGAACGTAATTCATAAAAAACCTCGGACAATGGATATTTAAATTTGTTATGGCTATTATTTTGGGGCAACACAGATTGCTAATATCTTTCCACAATGGAACTTAAAACCAGGACTGTGGTTAGCTGATTTAGCGCCGGTCTCTTAAAAAGGAGATCCGAGTTCAAATCTCAGCAGTGCCTATGTTTGTCTTCAAACCAATGGTTATTCTTCCTTTCCTGATATTGCCTTGGCAATAGAAATGTATAATTAAGGCAACGTAGTACATAGATTTAAAAATCTCCATTCAAAATGTACACTTCGTGTGCTCTTTATCTAAACATTCCACCAAAGACCAGACAATTCTTTCTTTCTTGCTCTTAGTTTTTAGATTTTGTCTTCTAGTCACTGCATATAATATGTTGTATTTTGTCAGGACGTGGACAATATATTAAATGGTCTGGTATGTACAATAATGTAAATTCATTTTTTACTAAGTATGTGTTACAACTGCTAAGTTAAAGTGAACGTAAGGCTCTGATGGCCGATGGTGTGTTAAGGCGTTGGACTCGAAATACAATAGGGTCTCCTGCACAGGTTAAAATCCTGTTCACAGCGTACAACTTATTATATGATATTAAAACCATTCTTATAAAGAATGTTCTTTAGCACCTGTGTCAGTTCAATACCCATCAATGTGACGCTAATCATAAAAACTACGGACAATGGATATTTTAAATTGCTTTGTATGGTCCAGTTTATTCTGGGGCAACACAGTATTGCGTCAATATCTTTCACAATGGCTAAAAAGGACTGTGCGCTTAGCTGATTAAAGCGGCCTGTCTTCTTAAACAGAGAGATTCAGAGTTCAATTCAGTAAGTGCCTACGTTTGTCTTTAACCAATGGGTTTTTCTCACTTTATGATATTGTTGGGCATAGAAATGTATAAGTTAAGGCAACGTTAGTACATCAGATTTAAAAATCTCCATTCAAAATGTACACTTCAGTTGTGCTCATTATCTAAAACATTCCCCCACAAGACAAGACAATTCTTTCTTCTTGTCATCTTAGTTTTTTAATTTTGTCTTTCGTCAACTGAATTTAAATATGTAGTATTTCTGGTAGGGATCGTGGACAATATATTAATGGTATGGTATGTACATAAAATGTAAAATATTTTTTCTAAAAATGTATGTGTACAACTGCTAAGTTTACATGTAACGTTAAGGCTGGGATGGCCGAGGAGTGTAAGGCGTTGGACTCGAAATCCAATAGGGTCTCCTGCACAGGTTCAAATCTGTTCACAGCGTTAAACTTTATTAATACTGATTATTAAAACCCACTTTTCTTATAAAGAATTGTTCGTTAGCACCTGTGTCAGTCAATAATAATGTGCCGCTAATTCACCAAAAAACCTACGGACAATGGATATTTTGGAATTTGCTCATGGTCCTAGTCATTTCTGGGCAACACAGATTGCTAAATATCTTTTCACAATGGCTAAAAACAGGCACTGTGGCTTGCTGGTTAAGCGCCTGTCTCGTAAACAGGAGATCCTGAGTTCAAATCTCAGCGTGCACTATGTTTGTCTTTCAACCCAAAGGGTTTGTCTCACTTTTCATGAATTTCTGTGCATAGAAATGTATAATTTAAGGCAACGTAGTACATAGATTAAAATCTCCATTCAAAATGACACTTCAATTGTGCTCATAACTAAACATTCCCCAAAGACAGACAATTCTTGTTTCTTGTCATCTTAGTTTTTAATTTTGTCTTCTGTCACTGATTATAATATGTTTATTTCTGTAGGGACCATGGACAAATATTAATGGAATTGGTTATGTACATATAAATGTAAATTAATTTTTTTACTAAATGTGATGTGTTTACAACCTGTAAGTTCCATAGTGACCGTTAAGGCTGTGATGGCCGAGTGTTTAAGGCGTTGGACTCGAAATCCAATAGCGTCTCCCTGCACACAGCCAAGTGTTAGGGGGTGATTAGATAGGGCCTAGGGTGTATAGGAGCCACTATTCTAATCAACCCTTAACCTTGGCTTTGTGATTATGCTAATTGGTTTTCCAGGGTACATAATTGCCACAGTTCTTTGTACAAGTCATTCTGAATTGAGAAAGCCAGTCGGATGGAACTAGCGAAACATCTTCAAGAACTAAACTTCAAGTCCAGTTGATCTAATGAATACAACAGATATACCAATGGCCTGGATGCAATGAGAAACTGACACTCCATTTAAAATGTACACTTTAATGTGTCTCAAATCTAAACATTCCCCCCAAAGACAAGACAAATTCTTGCTTTCTTGTCATCTTAGTTTTAATTTTTGTCTTTCGGTCACTGCATTTAATATGTTGTATTTCGTAGTACCATGGACAATATATTAATGGAATGTGTATGTACATATAAATGTAATTAATTTTTTTACTAAATGTATGTGTTACAACCTGCTAAGTTACATGTGCACATAAGGCTGTGGATGGCCGAGTGGTTAAGGCGTTGGACTCGAAATCCAATAGGGTCTCCCTGCACAGGTTCAATCCTGTCACAGGCTCGACTGTTATATAGTGGATTATTAAAACACTTCTTATAAAGAATTGTTCTTTAGCCATGTGTCAGTCATACCAGTAATGTGCCGCTAATTCACAAAAACACGAACAATGGTATTTGAATTGCTTCAGGGTCTAGTCATTTCGGGGCAACACAGATTGCTAAATATCTTTTCACAATGGCTAAAAAGGCACTGTGGTTAGTGGTTAAAGCGCTGTCTCGTAAACAGGAGATCCTGAGTTCAAATTACAGCAGTGCTACTGTTTGTTTAACCAAGGGTTTTCTCACTTCAGATATTTTGTGGCATAGAAATGTATAATTAAGGCAATAGTACAAGATTTAAAATCTCCATTCAAAATGTACACTCAATTGTGCTCTTATCTTAAAATTCCCCCAAAGACAAGACAATTCTTTCTTTCTTGTATCTTAGTTTTTAATTTTGTCTTCTGTCACTGCATGATAATATGTTGTATTTCTGTAGGGACCATGGAAATATATTAATGGAATTTGTATGTACAATAAATGTAAATTAATTTTTTACTAAATGTATGTGTTAAACCTGCGAGTTTCCATATGACCGTAAGCTGTGATGGCCGAGGGTTAAGGCGTTGGACTCGAAATCCAATAGGTCTCCCTGCACACAGCACAGTGTTAAGGCGTGATTAGATAGGGCTAAGAGGTGTTTAGGCGCCACTATCTAATCACCCCTTAAACACTTGGCTGTGATATGAATTGGATTTCCAGGGGACATAATTGACACAGATGTTGTACAGTCATTTGATGAGAAAGCCAATCGGGATGACTAGCGAAACGTTTCAAGAAACTAAAATGTCAAGTCCAGTTGATCTCAATTGCAATACAAACAGAATACCATGGCCTGGATGATATGAGAAACCTCACAGCTCCATTCAAAATGTACACTTTAATTGTGTCATTTATCTAAACATTCCCCCAAAGACAAGACAATTCTGCTTTCTTGTCAATCTTAGTTAATTTTTTGTCTTTCTGTCATGCATTATAATATGTTGGATTTCTGTAGTACCATGGACAATATATTATGGAATGTGTATGTACATATAAATGTAAATTAATTTTACTAAGATGTAGGTGTTCCCTGATAGTTACATGTGAACATAAGCGTGATGGCCGAGTGGTTAAGGCGTTGGACTCGAAATCCAATAGGGTCTCCCGCACGGTTCAAATCCTGTTCACAGCGTTCAACTGATAATAGATTATTTAAAACCCACTTTTTATAAAGAATGTTCTTTGCACACGTGTCAGTCATACCAGTAATGTGCCGCTAATTCATAAAACCACGGACAATGGATATTTTGAATTTGCTCATGGTCCTAGTATTTCTGGGGCACCACAGATTGCTAAATATCTTTTCACAATGGCTTAAACAGGCACTGTGGCTTTAGCTGGTTAAAGCACCTGTCTCGTAAAACAGAGAGATCCTGAGTTCAAATCTCAGCAGTGCTTCTGTTTGTTTTCAACCAATGGGTTTTTTCTACTTTTCATGATATGCTTTGGCATAGAAAGTATAATTAAGGCAACGTAGACATAGATTTAAAATTCCATTCAAAATGTACACTTCAATGTTGCTATTATCTAAACATCCCCCAAAGACAAGACAATTCTTTCTTTTTGTCATCTGAGTTTTATTTTGTCTTTCTGTCACTGCATTATAAATGTAGTATTTCTGTGGGATCGTGGGAAAATATTAATGGAATTGTATGTACATATAAATGTAAATTAATTTTTGTTACTAAAATGTAGTGTTACAACTGCAAGTTCCATATGACCGTAAGGCTGTGATGGCGAGTGGTTAAGGCGTTGGACTCGAAATCCAATAGGGATCCCTGCACACAGCCAAGTGTTAAAGGGAGTGATTAGATAGGGGCTAAGAGGGTTATAGGGAGCCACTATCTAATCACCCTTAACACTGGCTGTGATATGCTAATTGGGGATTTTCCAGGGTAATTAAGTGTGCCACATCTTGTACAAGTCATTTGAATGAGAAAAGCCAGATCGATGAACTAAACTTCAAGGCAGTTGTCTAATGAATACAACAGATATACCATGGCGCTGGATGAATGAGAACCTTACAAGGCCATCAAAAATTACACTTTAATTGTGCTAATTATCTAAAACATACCCAAATGGACAAGGACAAATTCTTGCTCTAGTCATCTTAGTTTTTAATTTTTTGTTCTTTCTGTTCACTGCATTTATAATATGTTGTATTTGTGTAGGTACCATGCGACCCAATATATTAATGGAATGGTATTGTACCTATAAATGTAAATTAATATTTTTTTCTCTAAATGTATGTGTTAACGATGCTAAGTTTACATGGAACATAAGGCTGTGATGGCCGACAGTGGTTAAGGCGTTGACTCGACATCCAATAGGGTCTCCCTGAACAGGTTCAAATCCGTTCACACGTCAACTTTATAATAGTGATTATTTAAAACCCACTTTATTATAAAGAATTTGTTCTTAGAACCCTGTGTCAGCATACCAGTAATGTGCGCTAATTCAATAAAAAACCTACCGGCAAATGGATATTTGAATTGTCATGGTCTCCTCGATTTCTGGGGCGACACAGATCCAACACCGATTGCTAAATATCTTTTCACAATGCTAAAACAGGCACTGTGGCTTAGCTGGTTAAAGCGCCTGTCTCGTAACAGGAGATCCTGGAATTCATCTCAACAGTGCCTTACTGTTTGTCTTTCAACAACCAAAGGGTTTTTCTTTTCTCACTTTTCATGATATTTCTGTGGCATAGAATGTATAATTTAAGGCAAGTATAGTCATAGATTTAAAATCTCCATTCAAAATGTACACTTCAATTGTGCTCATTATCTAAACATTCCCCCAAAGACAAGACAATCTTTCTTCTTGTCATCTTAGTTTTTAATTTTGTCTTTCTGTCACTGCATTATAATATGTAGTATTTCTGTAGGGATCATGGACAATATATTAATGGAATGTGTATGTACTATACATATAATTCATTTTTTTACTAAATGTATGTGTTACAACCTGCTAAGTTTACAAGTGAACGTAAGGCTGTGATGGCCGAGTGGTTAATGCGTTGGACTCGAAATCCAATAGGGTCTCCCTGCACACAGCCAAGTGTTAGGGCGTGATTAGATAGTGGCTAAGAGGTGTTATAGAGGCCACTATCTAATCACCCTTAACACTTGGCTGTGATATGCTAATTGGGATTTTCCAGGGTACTAATGCCACAGATTCTTGTACAAGTCTTCTGAATTGAGAAAGCAGTCGGATGACTAGCGAAACGTCTTCAGAACTAACTTCAAGTCCAGTTGATCTAATTGAATACAACAGATATACCATGGCCTGGATGAATGAGAACCTTCACAAGCTCCATTCAAATGTACACTTTAATTGTGCTCATTATCTAAACATTCCCCCAAAGACAAGACAATTCTTGCTTTCTTGTCATCTTAGTTTTAATTTTTTTGTCTTCTGTCACTGCATTATAATATGTTGTATTCTGTAGGTACCATGGACAATATATTAATGGAATGTGTATGTACATAAATGTAAATTAATTTTTTTACTAAATGTATGTGTACAACACCTGCTAAGTTTACATGTGAACATAAGGCTGTGATGGCCGAGTGGTTAAGGCTTGGACTCGAAATCCATAGGTTCTCCCTGCACAGGTTCAAATCCTGTTCACGCGTTCAACTTATAATAGTGATTATTTAAAACCCACTTTCTTATAAAGAATTGTTTCTTAGCACCTGTGTCAGTCATACCAGTAATGTGCCGCTAATTCACAAAAAACCTACGGACATGGATATTTTGAATTTGCTCATGGTCCTAGTCATTTCTGGGGCAACACAGATGGCTAAATACTTTTCACAATGGCTAAAACAGGCACTGTGGCTTAGCTGGTTAAAGCGCCTGTCTTGTAAACAGGAGATCCTGAGTTCAAATCTCAGCAGTGCCTACTGTTTGTCTTTCAACCAATGGGTTTTTCTCACTTTTCATGATATTTCTGTGGCATAGAAATGTATAATTTAAGGCAACGTAGTACATAGATTTAAAATCTCCATTCAAAATGTACACTTCAATTGTGCTCATTATCTAAACATTCCCCCAAAGACAAGACAATTCTTTCTTCTTGTCATCTTAGTTTTTAATTTGTCTTTCTGTCACTGCATTATAATATGTAGTATTTCTGTAGGGATCGTGGACAATATATTAATGGAATGTGTATGTACATATAAATGTAAATTCATTTTTTTACTAAATGTATGTGTTACAACCTGCTAAGTTTACAAGTGAATGTAAGGCTTTGATGGCCGAGTGGTTAAGGCGTTGGACTCGAAATCCAATAGGGTCTCCCTGCACAGGTTCAAATCCTGTTCACAAGCTTCAACTTATAATACTGATTATTAAAACCCACTTTCTTATAAAGAATTGTTCTTTAGCACCTGTGTCACAGTCATACCAGTAATGTGACGCTAATTCATAAAAACCTACGGACAATGGATATTTTAAATTTGCTTATGGTCCTAGTTATTTCTGGGGCAACACAGATTGCTAAATATCTTTTCACAATGGCTAAAACAGGCACTGTGGCTTAGCTGGTTAAAGCGCCTGTCTCGTAAACAGGGATCCTGAGTTCAAATCTCAGCAGTGCCTACTGTTTGTCTTTCAACAACAATGGGTTTTTCTCACTTTTCATGATATTGCTTTGGCATAGAAATGTATAATTTAAGGCAACGTAGTACATAGATTTAAAATCTCCATTCAAAATGTACACTTCAATTGTGCTCATTATCTAAACATTCCCCCAAAGACAAGACAATTCTTTCTTTCTTGTCATCTTAGTTTTTAATTTTTGTCTTCTGCACTGCATTATAATATGTTGTATTTCTGTAGGACGCGTGGACAATATATTAATGGAATGTGTATGTACATATATGTAAATTAATTTTTTACTAAATGTATGTGTTACAACCTGCTTAGTTTACATGTGCACTAAGGCTGTGATGGCCGAGAGGGTTAAGGCGTTGGACTCGAAATCCAATAGGGTCTCCCTGCACAGGTTCAAATCCTGTTCACAGCGTTCAACTTTATAATAGTGATTATTTAAAACCCACTTTCTTATAAAGAATGTTCTTTAGCACCTGTGTCAGTCTACCAGTAATGTCCGCTAATTCACAAAAACCTACGGACAATGGATATTTTGAATTTGCTCATGGTCCTAGTCATTTCTGGGGCACCACAGATGCTTACATTATAAATGTAATTAAGTTTTTTACTAAATGTATGTGTTACAACTGCTAAGTTTCCATATTACCGTAAGGCTGTGATGGCCGAGTGGTTAATGGCGTTGGACTCGAAATCCAATAGGTCTCCCTGCCCACAGCCAGTGTTAAGGGCGTGATTAGATAGTGGCTAAGAGGTGTGTTATAGGAGCCCTATCTACTCACCCCTTAACACTTGGCTGTGATATGCTAATTGGGATTTTCCAGGTACATAATTGCACAGATTCTTGTACAAGTCATTCTGAATTGAGAAAGCCAGTCGGCTACTACAAACTCTAAACTCTCAAGTCCAGTTTAGATCTAATTGAACAACAGAATATACCATGGCCTGATGAATAGAACCTTCACAAGCTCCATTCAAAATGTCAACTTTAATTGTGCTCATTATCTAAACATTCCCCCAAAGACAAGACACTTCTTGCTTTCTTGTCATCTTAGTTTTTAATTTTTTTGTCTTTCTGTCACTGCAGTTATATTTTTGTATTTCTGTAGTACCATGGACATATATTAATGGATGTGTAGTAATAATAAATGTAAATTAATTTTTTACTAATGTATGGTTACAACCTGCTAAGTTTACATGTGAACATAAGGCTGTGATGGCCGAGTGGTTAAGGCGTTGGACTCGAATCCAATAGGGTCTCCCTGCACAGGTTCAAATCCTGTTCCAGCGTTCAACTTTATAATAGTGATTATTTAAACCCACTTTCTTATAAAGAATTGTTCTTTAGCACCTGTGTCAGTCATACCAGTAATGTGCCGCTAATTCATAACAAACCTACGGACAATGGATATTTTGAATTTGCTCATGGTCCTAGTCATTTCGGGGCAACACAGATTGCTAAATATCTTTTCACAATGGCTAAACACAGGCACTGTGGCTTAGCTGGTTAAAGCCCTGTCTCGTAAACGAAGATCCTGAGTTCAATCTCAGCAGTGCCTACTGTTTGTCTTTCAACCAAGGGTTTTTCTCACTTTCATGATATTGTTTGGCATAGAAATGTATAATTAAGCAACGTAGTACATAGATTTAAAATCTCCATTCAAAATGTACACTTCAATTGTGCTCATTATCTAAACATTCCCCCAAAGACAAGACAATTCTTTCTTTCTTGTCCTTTAGTTTTTTAATTTTGTCTTTCTGTCACTGCATTATAATATGTAGTATTTCTGTAGGGATCGTGGACAATATATTAATGGAATTTGTATGTACATATAAGTAATTAATTTTTTTACTAAATTTATGTGTTACAACCTGCTAAGTTTCCATATGACACGTAAGGCTGTGATGGCCGAGTGGTTAAGGCGTTGGACTCGAAATCCAATAGGGTCTCCCTGCACACAGCCAAGTGTTAAGGGCGTGATTAGATAGTGGCTAAGAGTGTGTTATAGGAGCCACTATCTAATCACCCCTTACACTTGGCTGTGATAATGCTAATTGGATTTTCCAGGGTACATAATTGCCACAGATTCTTGTACAAGTCATTCTGATTGAAGAAAGCCCATTGTCGATTGAACTAAACTTCAAGTCCAGTTGATCTAATTGAATACAACAGATATACACATGGCCTGGATGAATGAGAACCTTCACAAGCTCCATTCAAATGTACACTTAATTGTGCTCATTATCTAAACATTCCCCCAAAGACAAGACAATTCTTGCTTTCTTGTCATCTTAGTTTTTTAATTTTTTGTCTTCTGTCACTCTGCATTTAATATGTTTGTATTTCTGTAGGTACCATGGACATATATTAATGGAATGTGTATTGTACATAAATGTAAATTAATTTTTTTACTAAATGTATGTGTTACAACCTGCAAGTTTACATGTGAACATAAGGCTGTGATGGCCGATGGTTAAGGCGTTGGACTCGAATCCAATAGGTCTCCCTGCACAGGTTCAAATCCTGTTCACAGACGTTCAACTTTATAATAGTGATTATTTAAAACCCACTTTCTTATAAAGAATTGTTCTTTAGCACCTGTGTCAGTCTAACCAGTATGTGCCGCTAATTCATAAAAACCTACGGACAATGGATATTTTGAATTTGCTCATGGTCCTAGTCATTTCTCTGGGCAACACAGATTGCTAAATATCTTTTCACAATGGCTAAAACAGGCACTGTGGCTTGCTGGTTAAAGCGCCTTCTCGTAAACAGGAGATCCTGATTCAAATCTCAGCAGTGCCTACTGTTTGTCTTTCAACCAATGGGTTTTCTCACTTTTCAGATATTTCTGTGGCATAGAATGTATAATTTAAGGCAACGTAGTACATAGATTTAAATCTCCCATCAAATGTACACTTCAATTGTGCTCATTATCTAAACATTCCCCCAAAGACAAGACAATTCTTTCTTTCTTGTCATCTTAGTTTTTATTTTTGTCTTTCTGTCACTGCTTATAAATATGTAGTATTTCTGTAGGGATCATGGACAATTATTAATGGAATGTGTTATGTACATATAATGTAATCATTTTTTTACTAAATGTATTGTTCAAAACCTGCTAGTTTACAAGTGAACGTAAGGCTGTGATGGCCGAGTGGTATGCGTTGGACCTCGAAATCCAATAGGGTCTCCCTGCACACAGCCAGTGTTAAGGAACGAAACGTGATTAGATATGGCTAAGAGGTGTTATAGGAGCCACTATCTAATCACCCCTTAACACTTGGCTGTGATATGCTATTGGGATTTTTCCAGGGTACCTAATTTGCCACAGATTCTTGTACAAGTCATTCTGAATTGAGAAAGCCATTCGGTGACTACGAACGTCTTCAAGAACAACTTCAAGTCCAATTGATCTAATTGAATACACAGTAGACCATAGGCCTGGATGAATGAGAACCTTCACAAGCTCCATTCAAAATGTACACTTAATTGTGCTCATTATCTAAACATTCCCCCAAAGACAAGACATTCTTGCTTTCTTGTCATCTTAGTTTTAATTTTTTTTTGTCTTTCTGTCACTGCTTTAATATGTTTATTTCTGTAGGTACCATGGACATATATTAATGGAATGTGTATGTACTATAAATGTAAATTAATTTTTTACTAATGTATGTGTTACAACCTGCTAAGTTTACATGTGAACATAAGGCGTGATGGCCGAGTGGTTAAGGCGTTGGACTCGAAATCCAATAGGGTCTCCCTGCACAGGTTCAAATCCTGTTCACAGCGTTCAACTTTAAATAGTGATTATTTAAAACCCACTTTCTTATAAGAATTGTTCTTTAGCACCTGTGTCAGTCATACAGTAATGTGCCGCTAATTCAAAAACCCTACGGACAATGGATATTTTGAATTTGCTCATGGTCCTAGTCATTTCTGGGGCAACACAGATTGCTAATATCTTTTCACAATGGCTAAAACAGGCACTGTGGCTTAGCTGGTTAAAGCGCCTGTCTTGTAAACAGGAGATCCTGTTCAAATCTCAGCAGTGCCTACTGTTTGTCTTTCAACCAATGGTTTTTTCTCACTTTCATGATATTTCTTGGCATAGAAATGTATAATTTAAGGCAACGTAGTACATAGATTTAAAATCTCCATTCAAAATGTACACTTCAATTGTGCTCATTATCTAAACATTCCCCCAAAGACAGACATTCTTTCTTTCTTGTCATCTGTTTTTTAATTTTGTCTTTCTGTCACTGCATTATAATATGTAGTATTTCTGTAGGGACTGGACAATATATTAATGGAATGTGTATGTACATATAAATGTAATTATTTTTTTACTAATGTATGTGTACACACCTGCTAGTTTACAGTGAGTAAGGCTGATGCCCGAGTGGTTAAGGAGGCGTTGACTCGAAATCCAATAGGGTCTCCCTGCACAGGTTCAAATCCTGTTCACAGCGTTCAACTTTATAATAGTGATTATTTAAAACCCACTTTCTATAGAATTGTTCTTTAGCACCTTGTGTCGTCATACCAGTATGTGCGCTAATACAAAAAAACTACGACATGATATTTAAATTTGCTATGGTCCTAGTTATTTCTGGGGCAACACAGATTGCTATATCTTTTCACAATGGCTAAAACAGGCACGGTGGCTTAGCTGGTTAAAGCGCCTGTCTCGTAAACAGGAGATCCTGAGTTCAAATCTCAGCAGTGCCTACTGTTTGTCTTTCAACCAATGGGTTTTTCTCACTTTTCATGATATGCTTTGGCATAGAATGTATAATTAAGGCAACGTGTACATAGATTAAAATCTCCATTCAAAATGTACACTTCAATTGTGCTCATTATCTAACATTCCCCCACAACAGACACTTCTTCTTTCTTGGTCATCTTAGTTTTAATTTTGTCTTTTCCACTGCATTATAATATGTTTTTTCTGTAGGGATCGCATGGACAATATATTAATGGAATGTGTATTTACATATAAATGTAAATTAATTTTTTTACTAAATGTATGTGTTACAACCTCTAAGTTCCATATGACCGTAAGGCTGTGATGGCCGAGTGGTTAGGTAGGCGTTGGACTCGAAATCCAATAGGTTCTCCCTGCAGGCATGCCCAAGCTTGAACTTTTAAAGCTGTTGATTAATACCATCTTATAAGATTGTTCTTGGTAGCCACTAGTTAATCACACCGTACACTTGCTGATATTCACACTACATTGGATATTTGATTTGCTCTGCCAGTCTTTGCCGCAACAGATTTCTGATACAGCATTCTTCAATGAGGCTAAAACAGACTGTGAGCTTCAGCTAAGTTCAAGCCACGTCTTTCTAAACGGTCTGAATATCAAATATAGACAGTGGCCTGGATGTTGAGACTCTTTTCAACCAAGGTTGTCTCACTTTCATAATTTCTGTGCACGAAATTATAATTTTACTGCAGTCATAGCTTTAATCTCCATTAAAAGTCTTCTTGTACCTAATCACCCCTTCAAAGACACAGACACATTCTGCTTTTCTGTCCATCTTAGTTTTTAATTTTTGTCTTTCTGTCCTGCATTAATAAATGTTTTTAGTTTCTCGTAGGTATCATTGGACAATATATTAATGGGGAAATGTGTATGTCCATAAGTAATATAATCTTTTTTACTAAATGTTATTGTTTACAACCTGCTAGTTTACATGTGACTAGCTTTGCTGGCCGAGGTTTAAGCTTTGGACTTCGAAATCCAATAGTGTCTCCCTGCACCTAGTTTGCAAATCCTGTTCATTCAAGCGTTCAACTTTATACATGAGTGATTATTTAAAACCCTTTCTTATAAAGAATTGTTCTTTAGGCCACCTGTGTCAGTCATCCATGTAATAGTGCACGCTAATTTCATAAAACCTACGACCGGAGAGTTTTTTAAATTTGGCTCATGGTCCTAGTTATTCTTCTTGGGCACACAGATTGCTATATCTTTCACATGGGCTAAAACAGGCACTGTGGCTTAGCTGGTTAAAGCGCCTGTCTCGTAAACAGGAGATCCTGAATTCAAATCTCAGCAGTGCCTACTGTTTGTCTTTCAACCAAAGGGTTTTTCTCACTTTTCATGATATTTCTGTGGCATAGAAATGTATAATTTAAGGCAACGTAGTACATAGATTTAAAATCTCCATTCAAAATGTACACTTCAATTGTGCTCATTATCTAAACATTCCCCCAAAGACAAGACAATTCTTTCTTTCTTGTCATCTTAGTTTTTAATTTTGTCTTTCTGTCACTGCATTATAATATGTAGTATTTCTGTAGGGATCGTGGACAATATATTAATGGAATGTGTATGTACATATAAATGTAAATTCATTTTTTTACTAAATGTATGTGTTACAACCTGCTAAGTTTACATGTAAACGTAAGGCTGTGATGGCCGAGTGGTTAAGGCGTTGGGCTCGAAATCCAATAGGGTCTCCCTGCACAGGTTCAAATCCTGTTCACAGCGTTCAACTTTATAATAGTGATTATTTAAAACCCACTTTCTTATAAAGAATGTTCTTTAGCACCTGTGTCAGTCATACCAGTAATGTGCCGCTAATTCACAAAAACCTACGGACAATGGATATTTTGAATTTGCTCATGGTCTAGTCATTTCTGGGGCAACACAGATTGCTAAATATCTTTTCACAATGGCTAAACAGGCACTGTGGCTTAGCTGGTTAAAGCGCCTGTCTCGTAAACAGGAGATCCTGAGTTCAAATCTCAGCAGTGCCTACTGTTTGTCTTTCAACCAATGGGTTTTTCTCACTTTCATGATATTTGCTTTGGCATAGAAATGATAATTTAAGGCAACGTAGTACATAGATTTAAAATCTCCATTCAAAATGTACACTTCAATTGTGCTCATTAACTAAACATTCCCCCAAAGACAAGACAATTCTTGCTTTATTTTTCCTTTAATTATCTGAAATGTAATTTTATTTTTTTTACATAGATGTCAGGATATGACTTTATTAATTGTTTTCAATATCACCTTTTTAAATTTTACTATTTCAACTATATGTCAGGATAGCGCTATATTATACAATCTTTTATTTAACTTTTTACTATATTCTACTAGATGTCAGTAAAGTACTTCAAATGACCGTGATATCTTTTTTTTGTTCATAGAAATTTTTATTGATTTTTTGTTTTTTATCTTAACAAAAATACAAATAAAATAATGTACAAAAACAAAAACAAGAAAAAACTACTGTATCATTTTCAGGTCATCAATGTGAATGGATCTGTATCAGAACTTCGTCGCTCGCCCCCTGGGTGACACCCGGACGGGTTGATGGTCTGGAGCTCTGTATCATTGCTGGTTCCATTTCCATTATCCAGCTGTCCCATATTTTTGACCACGTTCTTATGGTATTTTGTAAAGTCTGAGACATATACTCATTATCGTGGATCCACCAAATCTTCTTTATAAGGGTTTCCCTTTCTGGGCTTAATTGTTTCCATGTGGCTGCTAACAATGCTCTTGCTGCAGAGCATATATGCATTATAAGTGTCAGAGCTTGCTTATTATATCCCTTGGTAGGTAGATTAAACAGAGCGGTGTAAGGGGATAATTGGAATGGTTTGTGTAATATTTTAGAGATTAAAAATTCACAGTTTGGGGGCGGAGCCTGACCTCTGAGCAAGATGGACGCGTGAGTCCACAGCTCCGAACACCAAGCGGGGGAAAAACACAGCTTACATAAGCACAATAAGGCTGACTTACCCCATAACACCTCTCAACCTTCCCTCTAACCCCTCAGCATACGGACACGGGGAAACGGAAACGAGGAGACCTCTCGAATTTTGTAACCCGACAAGATCCCACCACACCTAACACCCAGGGAGCCGGGAAGAGGGCCGCAACACCAGACCCACCATCAGAGCCAGTGACGAGGAGTGACCTTGACACCCTATACTCCAACCTGGAGAAACTTATCAAAGAGGCACAACACAAGACAGTCCTAGAAGTCAAAGCAGAGGTTGGGGACTGGGTTGCGACTTTAGAAACGGCACATAGTGAGACAGCCCAATACTGTGCACAAGTGGAATTTGACATAGAGGAACTAAAGGCCCAAATCCTGATGCTCCAAAACCAACAGGAAGATATGGAGAATCGCTCCCGAAGGAACAACCTTAGAATAAGGGGAGTTCCAGAGGAGATTACAGATATCCAACAATATCTCCTTGCCATGTTTAATAACTTATTGCCAAACATACCGGAAGCTCAACTCCTTATGGACAGAGCACACAGGGCGCTTCGACAATGGGGACAAACAGATGACCCCCCTAGAGACATCATAGTACGGATGCACTACTATACCACCAAAGAGCAATTACTACTCGCTGCTTGCTCCAAAGGAGAAATCATCATAGCAAATACTAAAATACAAATATATCAAGACCTTGCACCCCAAACCCTGACTAAAAGGAGAATGTTTCGACCAGTGCTCCAACAACTAAATGAAGCCAGAATCCGCTACAGATGGGGCTTTCCTATCTATCGGCAATCCAAGCGATGGCCATTTGTTGCTGAGATGACTGGGTCTCAACGCCCCCTACCCTACACGTTCAGAGGAACATACTGACCGTATACCTCCACCAAAGGACCCACATACCGACCAAGTCATCGAGAAGCTCACCCCAAAAAGATAAGTGAGACAATCCACTATCTACAAACTATGGACTAAGATCAATCTACCAACATTAAAAAACCCTACAACAATTGGACAATAAGATATAATTTATCTCCATAACCCCCCCATGAGACTTTCACTAAATCATCCCAAGCTCACTCCCACCTTCCCCCAATTACCAACAAAAGAAAACCAAAAACAACAATAGACACATGGCAGCCGTAATAAAGAACATCTTTTGCCTTAGGAATCCCTTTTCAGACTTATGGTCTCCCACCAAGGAAGAACTATACCTATCGACAACCAAAAAATGGTCTCAACACCTTCTTCCCTACACGTCCAGAGGAACCTACTAACTATGTACCTTCACCAAAAGACCACTGGACCCACAACCAATCTACAGAGAAACCCACACCAAAAGACGAGGAAGAACAACCACTATGTACACCTAACCTCAGACCTAAACTGTCCTCTAACACCAGAAAACTCTACAACCCATGAACACAGAGATAATGGGACAGACCTTGTCTCCGCAAACCCCCACGGGATTCTTACTAAACTGCCCCAATCATCACCCCCTTCCTTTCCCTCCCCCCCTTTCCTTCTCCCCTATTTAATGTCAACAAACGAAAACCAAAAAGAGCAAAGGATATACTGCAGATGCAATAAAGAACAGCTCTTGCCTTTACGAAAAATACATTGGCATCGACATCCAATCTCCCAAGAACAAAAGCAAAGAACGCCCCTCCCACCCACCAACAAGTCAACCTTAGCCGTAAAAAACCCACTGCTGGTGAATTCGGACTTGACCATCACACCGTCCCTCTGATTCCTAGCTCAGCTAGGCGACCCCCCCATTTGACAGTGTTAACTCACTGTGGCAAGTTGATATTGTGGCAACTTCTCCCACCCGTTACAATTATACTGTTATTAGCAGCCCACCCGGATGGACAAGAGGCGGAGACACTCTTACTTACACCCACCATGACTCACACCCCAAATAAGACGACCTTCCGTCTACTCACCCGTAATGCCAAAGGCTTGAAAGACCCATTAAAAGAAAACTAGCCCTACAATATTAAGAGAAAGAATCAAGCGACATAATTTTCATACAGGAAAAGAAAAGGAACCTTACCTTCCTAGTAAAAATTACACCACATTCTACTACTCCTCCGCCTCTGTCAAAAAGGGTGGAGTTGCAATATTAATTTACAAGAGACTCCCATTTTGTTGTGTCACACTGTGAAAGAGACTCTCTAGGTCAAAACCTTATCCTCCAATGTACATTAGACTCTAAACAATATACCTTAGCAAATGTTTACTCTCCTAATACAGGCCAATCAATTTTCTATAGAAAACTAGAACAAACCCTTTTACAGTTAACTCTTGGTACAATGATACTAGCTGGGGACTTTAACACAACATTAGACCCCCAGATGGATAGCTCTTCCCCATCATCATCAGACCAGCCTACTCCTCTAAATCCCTTCGATCGCTTCTTCGATTATTCAATTTATGGGATTCATTGAGATTACGCCATCCCCGATCCAGACAATACACGTTTTTCTCCCACCCTCACAAGACCCATACACGGATAGACTATATTTTAATAACAGCGCAAATGATCCCTTCTCTAGAGGAAGCAGATATTGCCCCAATATTATGGTCCGTTCACACTCATGTAACAGCTGATTTTACACTATCATACCCCCTACCATATCGCTACCAATGGAGATTTAACGAATGACTTCTGAAAGTCTCTCAGAATCACTGAAACTATACTTTAAAGATAATACTACCCCAGATATATCATCTACAACAATATGGGCCGCACACAAAACAATTATACAGGGGCACATAATTCAAAAAGCATCCAGAGCAAAAAATCTTTTAACGGAAAAACTGATCATATACTACACCAAATTAAATCAGCAGAACAAACTCTCATCAAACAACCAAATCAAACCAATGTAGACAAACTAACCGCTCTGAGAGAACAACTCAACAATCATTTACACTCTAGAGCAGATAGAGCCCTTAGACTCACCCAACTCAAATATTACACAAAAGGAGATAAACCAGATTCCATGTTAGCACGTAAGCTGAATGAAAAATTTACACAAAACAGACTTTATCCCTTAAGACGCCCTGACGGATCCCTTATATATTTAACCCTATAGACATACTCTCACCCTGTTCCGAATATTACAAAATACTATATGATGGCCAAAAGATCCAACACAACTCCTTACCAACAAATCATACAAACAGCTATCTCCACAACTCCAAACTTGCGAAACTCACTCCGGAAGAAAAAACAAATATAGGCTCCCCCATCACAAAGACAGAAATAAAAGCAGCAATTAAATTACTCAAAATAGCTAAAGCCCCAGGACCTGATGGGTTCACGGCAGGATATTACAAAAAATTTAAAGCAGAACTCATTCCGCTCCTGATACCCATGTACAACAACATATGGCAAGGAACAGAAACCATACCACAGGATATGTTGAGAGCAAACATAGTGATCATCCCCAAAGCTAACAAAGACACAACACAATGCAAAAACTACCGACCCATATCCCTAATAAATATAGACCTCAAACTATTAACCAAAATCATAGCAATAAGACTTTCCAACATCCTTCCCCGTTTCATACACCCAGACCAATGTGGATTTATCCACGGACGCCAAAGTACCGATAACATCAGAAGAACAATACAATTACTACACAAAGCCCACTCTGAATAAGTGTCTTCAATCTTCCTAACACTCAACGCCGAAAAGGCGTTTGACCTAGTTGACTGGACATACATGCACAAAGTATTACAAACATTTGATTTCCCCCCAACCTTTCTGAATCTCACTAAAGCTTTATACTCAAACCTGCTAGCTAAAGTTAACAATATGGGATTCGCATCTACAGAATTCCCTATACTAAATGGAACCCGTCAAGGATGTCCCTTATCCCCCCTATTATTTGCATTATGCATGGAACCCCTAGCACAAAGAGTAAGACGAAATAATCAAATAAAAGGAATACAAATAAACAAGACCGACTATAAGATATCCCTAATTGCAGACGACACCCTCTTTACACTAAGAAAACCACAAACATCGCTCCCTCACCTCTACAAACATCTATCCCAATTCTGCGAAGTATCTGGATTTATATTCAACCCTGTCAAAATGACGGCTAAATCAAGTCCCACAACACACTCGCAAACTACTAGAACTGAATTTCGAATTAACCTTCACAGAAAAACCCCTTCCATATTTAGGGATACAACTAGGTCCTACACCTCAAGATCTGTACTCTGCAAATTATATCCCAATCTTTAAACTTGCCAAAACACTACTCAATAAATGGAATCTCTCTATTTGGACGCATACATGCAATCAAAATGAATTTGCTACCTAAGCTTCTCTATCTCTTTAGAGCACTACCGATAGATGTCCACCCAAAAGATCTTAAAACATGCCAAACACAAATATCACAATTCATATGGGCTAATAAGAATTAGCCAAACAATGTTACAAAGACCAATAAAAAAAGGCGATGCAGCATTGCCCTCCCTTTACCCTTACTACCTATCAGCACGCATAAGCCAAACAATGCAATGGCATGATGACCCGGACAGAACCAAATGGGTAGAAATAGAAAACCAGATATCACCTCCCTAGAGAAATTTTTTTGGCTTTTCCCATACACAACACAGACATACCCAAACCCATATATCCAACACACATTACACATCTGGCAATGAGCAATAACATCATACAACCTCACCAATCCACACACTCTGCTGACCCCCTTGTACTCAAATCCTACCTTCCCCATAGGAAACACACTAACAGACTGGCTAATCTGGAAAGATAAAGGTATAACCAGAGTAGCTCACGTGATTACATCAGGGCGTATCATGACATGGGAAGAAGCCAAACAGAATGGCTGAGATTTTACCAAATAACCAATTTTGCCAAATCACTGATAACCAAAGGGCAACCAGTAGAACTAACCCGATTTGAAAAGTTATGTATGGAAAAACCCTTGGGTCCCAAAACCATCACCAACTTATACGACATATTAATGAACCACAGATTCCAAAACAAATTACCAACACAGACGCAATGGGAAAATTGGCTAGAATCAAATCTAACAGAAGACGAAAAGATGGAAATATTCATAAATCTACATAAATGCTCTATTAACACCCTAATACAAGAGAAGAATTTTAAACTTCTACACAAATGGTATATCACCCCAACACAACTACATGCCATCA
Source organism: Hymenochirus boettgeri (assembly GCA_019447015.1). Classification (NCBI taxonomy): domain Eukaryota; kingdom Metazoa; phylum Chordata; class Amphibia; order Anura; family Pipidae; genus Hymenochirus; species Hymenochirus boettgeri. The sequence continues at coordinate 269,743,269 of CM033471.1, read as the reverse complement.
ACCCCACAGTTTCACCGCTATGCTTTCGAGGATATGGTGAAAGGGCAGACACCCCACATTGTTGGAGATGTCCAGAAGTTAATAAAATATGGGATGAATGCTATAACATTATAGGAAAAGGATTTTTGAAACAAATACCTAAAAACCTGCTTTATTTGACAAAAAAGAGAAAACCTTTAATAAGGCCGGAAATAAGCTATTACACCACATCTGTGCAGCTACACGATGTATAATAGCATCCTCGTGGAAATCTACAACACCCTCTTCTCAACGTATTGCTAGAAAAGTACATTGGATTTATAATACAGAGCAACTACTCCAGGCTTCTAAGGGAACATTATACCAATTCACAAAAATTTGGGACGTACGGTGTTTAAAAATGGAAAATGGAGAATGACCATGTACAAGAAACATTCCAAATATCAAAAGGAATGAAAAGATCTGAGCCGTATGGAGCCGCAGGGGATACCCAACCAGACACCATACAATACAAATATATTACTGTTATATATCTATTTAAGTTTATCAATTACCAGAAGCTAACATAAGACGCCAATCATCTGGTAATCTATATAACCATATAACATAAATGTGGGCCTAGGCACTCCTTCAGGCAATGTGCCAGTGTATTCCAGGTGCTGCTTCTCTCTCTCCTCTACCTCAAGGACTCCACACTATAGCACAAGCAGAAAAGGGTTGATGGAAGCGCACACTCACAATCTCTCACAATCTCACAATAAGAGATTCACTTGTATCCTTTACAGGAACAATACTGTATGGTAGATACACAGTAATTATTTAGATACATTGAGAAACAGATACACCATGACCTGGATGAATGAGAACCTTCACAAGGATACATTGAGAAATTAACCTGTATCTTTTACAGAAACAATACTGCCACCTAGTGGCGTATATTTATATTTGAGTTTTTATTATAACAAATGGAGACAATATTGAAATATGATTTTAAATTGTTTTATTTTGAAACACTGTACATTTATGCACTTTTTTATACAGCTGTATATACATTGGAAACACCTAGGAGTTGTTCACAAGATAAAGACTATAAATATGACTTCACTAAATGTTGGACATTATTAATAAGGACACTTATGGACGTCTTCAAGATACTTGATTTTATATGTTTCAATTACTTTTGGCCACTCCCCTAAAAGGCGGAAGGGAGGAGCAAATTTGGATCACTGGGTCTATAAATGGTGGTATGGGTTATTGTGTGAGTTACACCTGATGAAGGAGACATAGCGTTCTCCGAAACGTTGTGTGTTTGTGTGATGCAATAAACAGAATTTTTCTGACAAACAGTGTGCGCTTCCATCAACCCTTTTCTGCTTGTAATCTATATAACCAACACCATAAATGCTAAAAATCAAACAAATGCAGAAATTGTAAACCAAAAGTATAACAAAAAAGGACACAATAGCCTGTATAATTCTATTTATATATTTTATTATAAATGCTTATATACTGTAATGTTTACAATAACACAAAAAACAAATTTATTGGAAAAAAAAATTCACAGTTTTTCCACATTTTTTGTGCTTCTAGGCATGTCCCCCAACAGTGGAGTTGATCTGCCGGAGAGCCGCATCCTCTAGAACAGGTTGACGGAAATTGAGTATTTATCTTATTTAAGTAGGATGGTGTTGTGTACCAGTTAAAAAGAATTTTGTATGATTTTTCTTTATTGATTATATTGGCTCAACAACTGACGGATTGGGAAAAAAATCTGTAACCATTGGGGGTCAGATAAACCTGTATGTATTCTTGTTTTCCAATTTATGACTGGAGGAATTCTAATCTCTTGACTAGAGTGCCAGACCATAGAGTTCATCTCCGTGATTAGACCCTTGGTGTTGTTCTTATTTAGACATACTCTTTCAAATGTGGACTGGTTAGGATGTGGATTGTCTTTCAATATTTTTAGCAAAAAAGTGGGATATTTGTAAAAATGTATACCATTTTGTATTGTCTAATTTATGTTTGGTCTGTAAATGTTGCCAGGATAAAATAGTTTTATTAGAGTCATAAACATCTATTAATCTAAAGATTCCCTTTTGGATCCAGTATTCTGCAAAGTGAATGGACATACCTGGTGGGAAACTTGGGTTGTAGAAGAATGGGTATGAGTATGAATGTTTGGGGATTAGTTTATATTTTGAGTTCTTATTGTCCCAGAATTTTGTTAGATTGTATGCTAGGGATTAGTTGTGAGGGGAGAATTTGTCTTTTATTTGGTGAAGTCCAAAGAATTGAGTACACATTTAAGGGTGCTAATAATTAATTTTCTATATCCACCCAGCCTATTTTGCCTGTGCCCTGTACCCATTGGGTTAACTGTGCTAGTCTTGCAACCTCATAGTATTTGATTAGTATTGGAAGACCAAAGCCTCCAAGTGTTTTATGTGTAGCCAAATATTTCCTTTTTATGTGGGGTCTTTTGTTGTGCCATATAAATTTATTGATCGACTGTTGGAGTTTATCTAGTTTCTTTTTGTTCAGAATTATCGGTAACACCCTGAATAAATATAAAAGTTTGGGTAGAATGGACATTTTTACTGCATTTATACGTCCTAGAAGAGAAATTGGATCTGAATTCAATTTTATTAAAAGATCTGTTAATTTTTAAATTGTTGTGGTGTAATTATAATCGAATAGGGTTTTGGGGTTGTGGCTGATTGCTACTCCTAATTATTTAAAAGATGTGGTTGACATTAAGGGTTGTAACAGCGTCAAAAGTGTATCATCAGCAAAAAGAGAGATTTTTGATTCAAAACAACCTACTGTTATTCCATGAATATTGGGTGAGAGATGCATATCGTTTCTGCTAGGGGCTCCATACATAGAGCAAAAAGCAGTGTGGATAGAGGGCAGCCCTGTCTAGTCCCATTCCTGATAGGGAAGGGGGCTGAGGGGTAGCCCATATGACTGACTTTGGCTATAGGATTGGAATGTAAACTCATGATGAGTGATTGTATGATCAGTCCTCTGGCTGGTTATTTGCAGTATTGTAAGAATTTTCCTTATATTGTCTGCCTTTGACAAATCCCGTTTGATCGGTATTCACCAAGGAAGGTAATAAGTCCTTAATTCTGTTGGCCAGTAATTTGGAGAATTGCTTCCTTTAATAATTTAATATATATCCAGACTGGTATGTATTCAATCCATGTCAATAGGGACTCTGATATTTAACAACTAAGAGTTTCCCTGTCATCTACTATGAATTATCTAGTTGCCCTCAAAAAATAGAAATGAAAATAAAAACTAAAAATAATAATTTTCCAGAGTATTCTTAGAGTTATACAAAGTTTTAACTGTATCATTCTCAATTGTCATTATTTGCCCAGGACTGTAACTGTTCATTTGATGCCAAAATTGCAGAGCCTGGATTTTTATTTGCAGCAGTAGGGGAGGACACCGATGAGGGAATCTGTGAGACTTACCCGATAGTGGAGATCTGCCCCAAGTGTGAGAGGGACACAACGCTGAGGAGTTAGCTGCTCAGATCAAACAACGTAAGACTTACCTGGTCTCAGGAGTAGAGAGTATATTCTGGGGATGCCCAGTACACACTGCCAAATGTTTTGTTAACTATGGTCCTCGTAATACCCCTAAGCTGCTAGCATATTTGCACTTTATATATGGAACATATGGAATACATCGGGATAATGTGGATGAGACTTTAATATCAACAGTAGCCCACATATTGGACCTATACTATGGATCTGTTCCCTATATCTGGAGTTGTGTTTTCAGTTATCAGCCGGTATTTTTAATCTTCACTTTGCACTTATTACTATGTTTGAACATCTGTGTGTTTAGAGGGATTTTGAATACTATTTTCTTATCAGGGATTTCTAGTGTGGTATAGGGGGGTTTTACCGTTGAATTTTCATAAAATAAAGTATATAATACAGTTTTATGATAATTATATAATGTATTGGTTTTACTGAGGCCCGTTAATATACCACCTAATATTTTATGTACAGTATGTCACAACCATAATAGGTTGTTGCATCTCAGTATTTTTTGAGCCTGCCGCAAGTGCTGTTTATTGGGGTCTGTCTCTTTTAGAGTGGAGGACGATATCCCATGCCCTATATATTTCTATTGTGTCTAATTTGGAGAATATCTTTATGTCACAGTTAATTAGTAAGATCAGTCTGTAGTTAGTCATTTGTGTCTCTGTCTGGTTTCGGGATTACTATTATTTTCGCCTCTAACATATCTGAGTTAAAGGAGTCGCTATTGTTTGCCAAATTCAGTAGATGGGGGTTAAGATTTTTTCAAATGTTTTATAGCAGAGGATAGTGAAGCCATCTGGTCTTGGAGATTTTCTACCCTTGCTTTCTTTTATTACTTTATGCATTTCTGTCTATAATCTATTGGCTTGTATAGTGGTTAGAGAAGGTAGATTAATTTTTTGTAAGAAATCTGTTAAAAGCTAAGAGGAAACTTTGGATTGATCTGTTGTATTACCATCATAAAGTTTTGTGTAATATTGAGCAAACATAGTTGTTATTTTTGGGGGGTCATGAAATAGTGTGACTAAGGAGTCCCTCAGTGGGAGGAATTTTTTTGTGTAAGCTTTTGATTTAGTTTATTGGGCAGCATGGTATCTGGTTTGTTATATTTGCTGTAGAATTTCTGGCCCACTAATCTCAATGCTTTCTCAGCTTTGTTTGTTAACAGTCCTCCTAGTTCCCTTCTAAATTTGTTAAGTTGCTCAAGTGTATCTTCAGTATGCTGTTTTGTTCTAATTGATAAATTTCCTTTAGCAGTGTTTGCATTCTGTTGTTTCTGTGTTTTTTAATTCTGGACGCTAACTGAAGGAGTCGGCCTCTCATTACCACCTTGTGGGCTTCCCATAGTGTAGATGTGGAGATTTCTGGAGTATTGTTGATCTCAAAATAGTTTGTTAATTATTTTAGTGAGTTCGGCAGTGTGCTGTTCGTTTGGTAAGATACATTAATTCAATCTGCATTGGGGTGGTGGTTTCGAGTATATTATATCTGCTATTTAAATATCTTTTATTTGATGCAGTAGAGTAGGAGAGGTGAATATTTATGTTGTCATTCATGATATAGATGTTACTTTGGTTAGCTTACCCCTGGTATAAAGTAGAGGGTTCTCCAGCCAGCTATTGTCCATCCAGTTTTCCCACACATTGTTTCTGTAAATATTGCAAATAGACATTGTTCAGGAACTTTTTCACATCGATCGCTTTATTTATGAACAGTTTTAAACACATTAACCAAATAAAAGTAAACATTAACTTTATACATACTATGCTAATGAAGGTTTACATTGAAGTTGACCTTATAAGGTTTCCTTTTAATCTTGGAAACTATGGGTAAGGTATATGAACCTAACAATATAGTGTGAACTAGCGTGGGTGCTAACTCCTAGGGGGGTGGTTGTCTCTTCACCTATAAGTGACTGACTATAAACAGTCCTTCTTCTCCGCGCTACAGACAACTTGGCCTATGTGGCATAAATGGTGTGGGGAGTTATCTTGAGATGAGGTGGAAGATAAATATTGGAAAAACATTGATGTAAGAACTTTAGCTTTTGGGACTTACAGATAATTAAGAGAAAAGAGAGAAGCTTAGCAATCAAGAAGAAGGAAGAAAGAGATGCAACCTTACAAAATCTTTGGTTCTACACAGACCCCTTTTTTTTTTTTATTATCATTAATTTTTATTGAAATTTTTTCTGTAAAAGTAATATTCAATACTTGAAACTCAACTTTACAGATCTTATATTTATATAAAATTAACATAAAATAAAACATTATGATCTAGTACAGTATATTTTATCTTCTGCATACACTATATTTCAGAACAAAACAAAATATAACAATAACTTAATTTAAGGTACCTTAAATTTGCACGTACAAAATATATTGTTTTAATAAAGACATCATCTATAAGACTGAATATGAAGGTTTTGTTTGGGATCTGTTATCAATGTACCAGTATTCCCAGTTTTTATTAAACTTAGGGAAATTATTATTTACTATATAATATATTTTTTCATATTGCATATTTGTTGTCAGGGTAGTTATTATATCCTGTAGTTTAGGAACATTAGTTGATAACCAGTTTTTGGCAATTTTATTTTGAGTTATGGTGATAGTATGATAAATTATTGTCCTTTGTTCTATGGGAAATAGATTGAGGTTGATTAATAGTAATGATAGTTTCATCTGGAAGGGATGTTGAAATAGATCTGCCAAGAAGTTCTGTATATGAATCCACAATTCTTGTATTTTTGCGCAGGACCACCAGATATGTAGGAATGTTCCTATGTCCTTTTGGCATCTCCAACACAAAGGTGAGTATGTGGGAAACCATTTTGCTAACGTTTCTGGGGTTCTGTGATATCTGTATGTAATTTCCCTTGACATTTCCCAATGTGATACACATTTAGACAGCTGAAAAGGTATTGATAGAGCATCTTGCCATTGTTCATTTGTAAATGATTGGTTAAGATCAGATTCCCATTTTTGTGACCAACTCATAGATTCTATTGCATCTTTCTTTTCTATAGCTATATAAAATATTTTAATTGTTTTAGGTTTCAACAGTATTTCCAATGGATATTCTATATGTTCTGGTTCAAAATTTACATTGAAATATGCATTTCTGGACAGATAAGATAATATCTGTATATGTTTGTAATATTCTGTTGTAGGCATGTTATATTTTTCTCTTAATTTTGGGAATGGTATATATTGGCCATTCTCGAATAATTGATGTAATGAGATTAGATTATATTTATCCCATAAGAGTTTTAGGTTGGGAATGCACAGTTCAATGCTGGAAATATCAATATCACTACAATAATCTGTAAATAACTGTGTTTCTTTGGAGAGGTTTTCCCATATTAATATAGTAGCTTGTACTGTAGGAGACCATAACACTTTCCTTCTGGGTTTATATCCTAACAGGATCGCTCCCAACACTTGTTTTAAGGTGTTAGGTTTTACCTCTTCCTGTTCTATATTGTACCACTCCTGAGCACTGGATCTTTGCTGCCACCATATTCTTGATTGGTTCATTATCACAGCTTGATAATAATCTTTCAATATAGGTAATGTCAAGCCTCCTGTTTCTTTTGTTTTAGCTAATGTTTTTCTATTAATTCTAGGAATTTTATTATTCCAAATAAATTTTGTTATTATATTTTGGGCTTGAATGAAATATGTTGGTGGGACTGGTATTGGCACTGCTCTGAATATATATAAGAATTGTGGTAAGACCATCATTTTAATAATATTCATTTTGCCTGTTAAAGTTAAGGAGGCATGTTTCCAGTCAAAAATTAAAGGAGACAGAGGGCAGCCCTGTCTAGTACCATTGGTTATATTAAATGGACTTGAAAGCATTTGGGATATTAATACTTGAGCTGATGGATTTTTATATAGTGCTAGTATTGCGTTATTAAATATAGTTGGAAATTTAAATTTCTCCAGTACCATTTGCATGTAATTCCAGTTTATTCTATCTAACGCTTTTTCTGCGTCAAGCGTGATGAACAAGGCTGATATTTTTTTTTTTTATTACATTTATGTATTAGATTGATTATTTTTCTTGTATTTTCTATAGATTCTCTGCCTGGTACAAATCCTACTTGATTGGAGGGAATGAGTAAAGGTAAGTATTTGTTGAGTCTGGTAGCTAGAATTTTGGAGTAAATTTTTAAATCTGTGTTCAATAATGAGATTGGCCTATAATTTGTGGTTAGTGCTGGATCTTTCCCTTGTTTATGTATTGGGATAACCAGAGCTTTGGTCATTTTTTGAGGGAATATATTAGTTTCTATTGCTTTATTGAGTGTAGCTTTTAGGGATGGTATTAATAGTGTTTGGAATTGTTTGTAATATTCATTAGTTAATCCATCGGGTCCTGGCGATTTATTTGGTTTTAATGTTTTGATTGCTTGAAATATCTCTATCTCTGTTATTGGTTTACCTAATTCTTCTGATTGTTGAATTGTAAGTGTTGGTATTTCTAATTTTGAGAGGAATTCTTCAATATCTTTTGTAATAGGTTTGGGGGTTGATTCTTGGAGGTTATAAAGTTTTTTGTAGTATAGGCTGAATTGATCAGATATTTTCTGTGGGTTAATAATTTTTTCTTTAGTGTCTGATGTTATGTGTGTCATTTTTGTTTTAGCAGCTTGATATTTTAGTCTGTTAGCTAAATTTTTGCCTGCTTTGTCCCCTTGGTTGGATTTTAGTCTTCTCAAAAGTCTATCATATTCATAAAGATTTAGTTGATGTAGTTCGGTTCTAACTTTTTGGATTTCTTTTTTTATTGATTCTGTTGGTTGTGTTTTATGTTTTGATTCTAAGTCTGTGAGTTTTTGGAGAATATCCATTTTTTGTAATTCTCTCTTTTTTTTTTGTATTGAGGCAATTTTTATGCATATGCCCCTAATATATGCTTTGTGTGCAAGCCAAATTGAGTTGATATCTGTTTCAGGTATCATATTGATTTGGAAGTATTGTTCCAATTCTTTTTTAATTTGTTCTTTAATTTGTGGTTGAGATAGGAGATATGAGTCTCCATGGTGAATATGGTTTTAGATTGTATGTTTCTGTTATGTCTGCTGTTACAGGGGCGTGATCTGAAATTGTTATATTCTTTATGGAGGATTTTTGGATTTTTTTGTAGAGTCCATTTATCTGTCAATATTAAATCTATTCTTGAGTATATATTATGGGTTTGTGAGTAATATGAATAATCAATGTCTAATGGATGGGTTACTCTCCATATATCAAGGAGGTCTTCTTTTTTTAACCATTCTCTAAATTCCTTATTACCCTTGGTTCTTATATTTTTGGAGTCTCTCTCATGATCTAGAATTAGATTAAAATCTCCAAATACAAGTATTGTATTGTTCTTAAATTCTCTAGCCCTATTGATAGTTCTTTTAATAAATCTGAGTTGATTCTGGTTTGGTGCATATAAATTCACAATTGTATACATTAAATTATTTATCTTACAAGACAGTATCACATATCTTCCATTATCATCTATAACTTTATCTTTCAGTTGGAATGCCACAGAGTCCCTGATCAAGACCGCCACTCCTCTTTTTTTTTTTTAAAAAAGTAGCCTGGAATATATTAGGGTATTTTTTATTTTTCAGCAGTATGCTGTCTTGGTGCAGCAGATGTGTCTCCTGGAGACATACTACATCTGCTTTTATTTCGTTACGTTCTTTATTTAGTGAGAATCTCTTTTGTGGGGAATTCAACCCTCTTACATTATAAGTTACAGTTGTTAAAACCATTTTTAGAGGGTTCTAAATTTTGCTTTGGATTTTGGCTGTCAATCAGGGACTTCTCGGCCACATTATTCTCTTCTTTTTTTCCCTTACGTTCAGCATTCAAGGTACCATATTTAAACAGTGCAACTCTATAGATTATAAAAACAATTAACAAATATAAAACATATAAAACATGACCTGTATATTATAATGATCCCAGACATGGTGGGAGGAGGGGGATTCTCCCATTCCAGGTTTCATTATTAAAACTGTGGGGGGCAAATACCGTGAGTTTGATTTTTAAGAGGTTTAGGGCTGGATATTTATCTTTAAAATGTTCCAGTTTGTTAAGAATCCGGTTGTTTGTCCTTGATATTTTTTCCATTTGTGGTTTTATTTTCCCTTCTTTGGGGAGTTGTAATCCAATCCTGTGGGATCTTCCTCTCCTCTCTGCCATTTTTAAATTCTTTAATTATTTTTTCTGGGATTCTCAGGTTCCATTCTTGGAATTTTTGTATTGCTTCTCTAGGTGAGGTAAGTTTGGTGAATTTTCCTTCTCTCATTATTGTTAGACTGACTGGGAATCCCCATCTGTATACAATGGAGTTGTGGTTGAGAATCTCTGTAGCTGTTTTAAATGATTTTCTTTTTTGCATTGTGTTTTGTGAGAGATCTGCAAAAAATTGTAGATTCTTGTATTTATTTGGCAAATCTCTTTTGTTTCTGATTGATCTCAGAAATAGTTCTTTTGTTTGGAAGAAATTAAATCTTGTTATCACGTCCCTTGGGGCCTTAGGAGGTGCATTTTTAGATTTAAACAACCTGTGTGTTCTGTCCAATTGAGTGCTAATTGGAGGAGTATTTGGTAGGATGATCTCTAACAGTTCCTGCACATATTGTTCCAGTTCATTATTTTTGATTGTTTCTGGTATTCCTCTTATTTTTAATTTGTTCCTTCTGGAATGGTCTTCCAGGTCTGCAACTTTATTTAACAAGTAGGATACTGAATTATCCAGTTGGTTATGAGCATCTGCTAGCTCATTAAATGAATTAGTGAACTGTCCCATTTTATGTTCAATATGTGAGGTTCTTTGAGTTTTCTCTGTAATATCCTTTTTTAAGCATTTCAGAAATATCCAGTTTAAATGCATTGTGTTGGGATATAAGTAACTCCTTAATTACTGCTTCAGATATAGGTTTATCTGTGGCTGGAAAATGCTGTAAGAGGTTATTTGTTTTAGTTTCACTTTCATTTTGTGGAATGGAGTCACTTTTGATTTTTGTGTACAAATTTGTTGGTGAGATATTATCTTTGTTTGTGAGATCTTTTTCCTGATCTTCATGTATTATAATATCATATGTAGGAGAGGAAATTTGCTTACTTTTGCTGATCATAGATTCATCTGATGAAATTGAGCAATCCTCACTGCTTGCCATTTCCAGCCTTTGTATTAAATCCATGTGTTTATTGTGTCTGATCGTTTTCTTTTATGTTTATCTGTCATTTCAGGTTCCTGAAGTGGGTCAGCTGGAGAATCTGGCGCGCACTCGGCTTTATCATGGGCGCCGCCATCTTGGATTTCTGGAGGCTTCCCTTTCTCATCCAAGAAATACTGGGTAAGTGTTTTAGAATTTGTTTTCTTCATTCCAATTTTGTTTCTCCCCATTCTAGGTATGCCAGACTCGCTTTTAGGAGATTTTCCAGCCCTGTAAGTGGGTCTTAAGTGGAGTTTTACACGGCAGCTTCCAGGAGCTCTCAGTCCATGCAACTGCTCCCTGGACCTGCAAGCCACGCCCCAGCCAGACCCCTTAATATTTAGTTCTTGAGTCTTCAGCCAGGATCCCGGGATCAATGATACACCTGACTCCCGGACAAAAGCACGCATTGAGAAGAATACTGAAGGTTAGAATTCATATTGTGGGCCAGTATTACAAAAGGTACACTAGCTACATTGATTTTTGGAGCTTTTGTGTGGAGATAAGCTCCTTGCCTATCGTGGTTGGCAAGTTAGAATTCAGGGAGAGAGTGGGCAACCTGGAGAGTCGTTTTCTAGGATCTAGCAACTAACTTGATATTAAATATTCACACCTATTACCTTATATCCCAATTTGCATAAAAAACACTTTATACTTTGCTAATTATAAGTAGAGAATTAATGAGGAAGAGGTTAAAATGTACCAATGGTTAACTCCATCCTATCCTTTTTAATTCAAACATTTACTACTCTATGAGAAGGGTGTGCCCTTTGCCTATTGTAAATATGGAAGCATAGGAAAAAAAGAGGATAGAAAAGAACATATCATCTATTCAAACCTTAATGGCATTTTGAGGTAAGTATACACTTTGTCTGGTCATACTTAACTGGGCAGATTTGTGAAGTGAAAAGAGATAGGAAAGAATATATACTGTAAAGATAGAAAAGGACTTTTGCAATCGTTTTAAACACCTTCTGATAAGACCTCTATTACCTTTTGGTATGAGTAAGTATATTACATAATTATATTTTACGTTTTTACTTAAGGGTGAAGAAAAAGGAGATAGTAAAGATCTTGTTCCATATGCCATTTTTTATCTTTATCCTAAGCGTGTCGTATCTACGTCTCCCCTACACCTTTTAGTGTCAATAATTTCGCCTCACAGTTTTACTCATATGTGAGAATTACAGGGAAGACAATAGATACCACAAAGAACTAACCCTATAACCGTTAACCATCTCAGTTGCTTACAAATATTTTTATTTTTATAAAATATTTTACCCCCTTTCATTTGGTTTTATATCTTGGTACATTTGAATTTAAGATGGTAACTTAAGAAGAGAGAGAAGATAGAAAAGTTATAATGACTTAGGCTCCTATTTAACTTAGGGCTTAACAGCAGATAGTTGAACAATAAATATTGGCTAGTGCAACTAAGCATATTTACTACAACTGTCATTAAGCATAAACTTATTGAAGAGAAGAGGAAAGAAAAGTGCAAGTATTGTAAAACTTTTTTTATCTTAAAAAATTTACCCGTTATTTAAACATTAATGATATATTATTATTATTAGGCACTCTGGGTACAACAGGTTAACACAATGCTTTTATGCAGCCCCGTGTTGTTAGGGGTCTAGTTCCTCTTACGTGACTAGTTTTCATCACTTAGTTAGTGCCCCCTACTGTTTTTTAGGAGGTGTGCGTAACAGAGATCTTCCCAACTGACTTAATCGAAATGTCCGAAAATGTTTTTATTTTTTTCTATTTTATCCTTTTTTATTCCACTTCTTAAAATTTTTTCTTCAAGATATTAACAAAGAACTTCTTTAGATATTTTTACAAAGTAATTTATTATTTTTTTTAAATTTCTATATGTCTACCTTATAAACAGTACAGCTCATTCTATTATTTCTTTCTTTATAAAACAAAACTTGAAATTATTCAATGCAATCCAACATGAAAATAAATATTTTAAAAAACAAAAATGTAATCTAAATTATTAATAGTAAAATAAATGTTTATTATAAATAAATGTACTTTTAAAAAAGTACTTACAATGACCTTGATATCTATATGGATTCACTTTTTGTGTTTTTAATATTTTTTTAATTTCTGCTTGTCAACACTGATATAATGACTTCAACTCCATCTATTCATTCTTACATAAAAAAGAAATTCTGAATTTTTTTTATTAATGCCTAACATGGAAATGCATATATTTTCCTATTGTATCCTTTTTTTTATTCAACTTCTTAAAATTATTTTCTTCTAGATGTCAACAAAACAAAACCGAAAATGTATTCTAAATTATTTCTAGTAAAATAAATGTTTATTATGTATCTAATAAAAAAAATTAACACATAAATATTTAATATAGTTAATATATTAATGGAACGTGTACAGTATGTACATATAGATTAATTTTTTTTTTAATTAAATGTAAGTGTTAAAATGTGCTCAGTATTCATGGGTAGGAAATGCTGTGATGGCCGAGTGGTTAAGGCGTTGGACTCGAAATCCAATAGGGTCTCCCTACACAGGTTCAAATCCTGTTCACAGTGTTTAACTTTATAATACTGATTATTTAAAACACACTTTCTTATAAAGAATTGTTCTTTAGCAGCTGTGTCAGTCATACCAGTAATGTGACGTTAATTCACAAAAACCTACGGACAATGGATATTTTGAATTTGCTTATGGTCCTAGTCATTTCTGGGGCAACACAGATTGCTAAATATCTTTTCACAACTTTAAAACAAACCTGGTTTTGAAGCGGAACTGCCGGTATTCTGAAATCGGCGAATCTGGCGGGAATTTCAAAAGACCGAGCTTGTACCAAATTGCAGTGGAAATGAAAAATGGCGGTCAACATTGCAAAAATGGCTATAGAAAATTGAAAATTGCGGTCAAAAAGTTGAAAATTGCTGTTAGACATTTGAAAAATGTGGCACAGAAATTCAAAAACCTCTGGTAGAATTGGGGTTTTGGAATTTCGTATTTATTTAACTCTTTCTGCATTTAAATTTGTAGTAAAGTCATGTTATGCCCCAAAATAAAATTGTCCCAAAAAGCACCAATTCTCCAGAGTTTTTAAAGTAAGCACCATTTACCTCTGAATTATCCCCCAAACTATATCTTTTTGTATGCTACACATGGGTGCAGTTCTTTTAGGTCATACATGCAGCCTTCTCGTCACAGGTCTCTGTCGAAGTTGACAGTTTGAGCAGATCTTCTTTCAATGTAAAGGAAAAAGAGATCAAAGTTAGAAACCTTGCCCAACCAAAGTAAAAGAACAATCGAAGACAAGCACAAAACTACCCACCAAATATCAGTCTCCCATATGTCCTGAATGAAACAGTTCCCTACTTTCATCAGTGCACCAGAGGAATGGCCAGGAAAATAGCCCCAAAAGGGGTCAAGGCATAATATTGATGATGGCTGAAATTTTCCTGCCTCTATGTAAGGTAACACAGGGATTTAAGCAATCCCTAATTATGCTCTGAAATAAGCCCACATCATAAACCAAACTTTAACAACCCATAAAACAAGATATTATTGAAAGCTACACAGGGGTGCCATTGTTTCATTCATCCACATGGAATTCCTAATGCATTTTCAATTTTTGCAGATTATATATGAAAATGAAGGGAAAAAGAAGGATGCTTGTGAAGGTTCTCATTCATCCAGGTCATGGTATATCTGATGTATTCAATAGATCAACTGGACTTGAAGTTTGTTCTTGAAGACGTTTCGCTAGTCATCCGACTGGCTTTCTCAATTCAGAATGACTTGTACAAGAATCTGTGGCAATTATGTACCCTGGAAAATCCCAATTAGCAATCACAGCCAGGTGTTAAGGGTGTGATTGCATAGTGGCTAAGAGGTGTTATAGGAACGCCCGAGTAAGGTGTCAAAACAGCATTGTACATGGCAGACAGTTGGTGTCGAACCCCCCCCCTCTATTTAGGCTTGAGTTCTTTATTTTCACATAAATGTCCTCCTTAACACCTCCTTTAACCAGTCACGTTTCTTTGCAATATGTTAACATTACAATCTCAAAGGTATGTCCTTATCCTTACAGACCAATGTCTGCCATGTACAATGCTGTTTTGACACCTTACCCTGGGCGTTCCTATAACACCTCTTAGCCTATGCAATCACGCCTTAACACCTGGCGTGTGATATGCTAATTGGGATTTTCCAGGGTACATAATTGCCACAGATTCTTGTACAAGTCATTCTGAATTGAGAAAGCCAGTCGGAAAACTAACGAAATGTCTTCAAGAACTAAACTTCAAGTCCAGGTGATCTAATTGAATACAAACGGATATACCATGACTGGATGAATGAGAACCTTCACAAGCATACTTTTTATATTGATCTCATCAAAAATATCTGCTAAGAAGAACTGCACCCACATCATTGGTGGTATAAATAAATGAACTAAGCAATTACTTAGCTGCAGGTATGTAGATTTCAGGAATATAGCATTTGTGGGGGGGGGTATTTCTGAGTTAGGGGAATGTTTTATGGGGAAAAAACTGCAGACTGTTCAAATACAGAGCTGGCTAATTTTTTTCCTGTTACTGCCATTTGACATGGTCCTTCTTGGGTAGTTGGTAGCTATATCTCTGGGTACACCCATGAATGTGGCATACCATTTTATTCAGGAGGGGTTAGGCTTTCATATTTGAAATGCTTTTGAACTTTCCTCGCAGTTTTAGTTGAAATTCATATTTGATTTTGTCTCTGATTTACAGTAGAGAGAAAAAAGGAATAATAAACTTACATGGATGATATAGCTGCGCCCTGTTATCTGCATTGTGATCAAAAGAACCTCACTCATAAATTGCTGCAGGTTGAAGTATCTAAAAATGGGTTTGTGTGAATTAGCGTCACATTACTGGTATGACTGACACAGCTGCTAAAGAACAATTCTTTATAGAAAGTGGGTTTTAAATAATCAGTATTATAAGTCAAACGCTGTGAACAGGATTTTGAACCTGTGCAGGGAGACCCTATTAGATTTCAAGTCCAACGCCTTAACTACTCGGCCATCACAGCCTTACGTTCACTTGTAAACTAACAGGTTGTAACACATACATTTAGTAAAAAAATTAATTTACATTTATATGTACATACACATTCCATTAATATATGTCCATGGTCCCTACAGAAATACTACATATTATAATGCAGTGAGAGAAAGACAAAATTAAAAACTAAGATAGCAAATATGGCAACAATCTGCTCAATGGAAGAGAAGCTTTTCTAAAAGTGCATCACTACATATTAAATAAAAAGGCCTGCAGAGGAGTTGTTATCTACATTAATAGTTGTGTGTTACTTTTTTTCTAAAGTAGATTTATTATACTAAACCTTATTTTACTAGAATAATCCAGAATACATTTTGTTTTTTAAAACAATACAGGGTTATTCAATAAAAGTTCTTATTGTTTAAAATGGTGCTAATTTTCCCCAATCAATCAGATGTTATATTTCAAATGTTACATAATTACATAAGAACTTGTATTGAATCTCTCTGTATGTTGGATTACATTGATTAATTTCAAGTTTTGTTTATAAAGAATAAATAATAGAATGAGCTGTACTGTTTATATTATAAGGTTGAAGTTAAAAACAATATAATGACTCATAAAGATATCATGGACACCTAAAGAAGTTCTTTATTTCATCTACTGGAAAATAGTTTTAAGACGTGGAATAAAAAGAATAAATAGAACAAATATATGTATTTCCATCGGTCATTGAAGTAGTTTACTGACATCTAGTGGAAAATACTAAAAAAGTTAAATAAAAGATTGTATAATATAGCGCTATCCTGACACATAGTTTTAGACAGTAAAATTAAAATTAGTGATATTGAAAAGGTTTAATGAAGTCATATCCTGATATCTACGTAAAAAAATATAAATACACTTTAGAAAATTAAGGAAAGATAAAGCAAGAATTGTCTTGTCTTTGGGGGAATGTTAGATAATGAGCACAATTGAAGTGTACATTTTGAATGGAGATTTTAAATCTATGTACTACATAGACTTAAATTATACATTTCTATGCAAACAGTTAAGCCACAGTGCCTGCTATTGCCTTTGTAAAAAGATATTTAGCAATCTGTGTTGCCCCAGAAATGACTAGGACCATGAGCAAATTCAAAATATCCATGTCCGTAGGTTTTTGTGAGTTAGGTTTTGAACCTCATTAAGGCCTGTCCCATGAGCGATTAGCTCTGAGCGATTTCCGTTTTAAAGAGATTTTTCTGTTTTTAAGAGAATTGACAGCGTTAAAAAACTAAAGCGTTTATTAACTGTGGTTGCAGCCTAGTAAATGTAATAACCTAACACTATTTATTTCTAGGAGGGTGCTGTTGTAAGTAATTAATCACTAGTGTATTTTTATTTTTTTTACTATACTGCTTGAATAAGGTGGTAGGAATTGTTGAGTAAACTCAAAGCACTGGATTACTAAAACAAATACTTGTGTTTAAAAAACACTGTTACCTGTGGAGCGGGGGCTGGTAGGAGACAAAGGAAAGCTTTTTTTTTTTTTCTCTCTCTCTCTGATTGGATGGGGGTGTAACTAATTGTTTAAATTGGCTGGGGCCGTTGGCTTGGTTGGTTTTGAACCTCATTAAGGCCTGTCCCATGAGCGATTAGCTCTGAGCGATTTCCTGTTTTAAAGAGATTTTTCGTTTTTAAGAGAATTGACACGTTAAAAAACTAAAGCGTTTTAAAACAAGAAAGCGTTTGAGAACAACACTATTTCTCTGCTGTGTCTTCTACTGTGTATTGCTGTTTAGTATGGACAGTTTTGTTGGGGCCGGCAATGTGCTCCTGCGCATGTATGGGATCTTGGAGCAGCCGCCCAGGGGACCTATGTATGTGTCAGATGTGAGTGGGTTGCCCATTTGGAATCTGAGGTACAGAGTCTAAGGGGTAAACTTGCAGCATTGCAGGATTGGCAAACCTGGGGGAAATGCAGGTACTGGCAGGGGCCAGTAAACTGGTGGGTGGAGATGGGGCAGATAAGGTGGAGAAGGAGATAGATTTGTAAGGGTCACCAGGGGAAGTAGGGGACGGAAGGATAGGGGGCTTCTTCCCAGCTGGCGATCCCAACAGATTTGCCATTTTAGGTGAAGATGGGAGGACGATGGCTCGGAAGCAGCATGTATGGAGCGGGCCTTTCCCTTGAGCACCCAGGGGACGGCCATCTCCAATACAAGGGAGGGAGAACTGGGGGCTAGGAAGGATAGACAGGTGGTAGTGGTAGGGGATTCTATTATTAGAAGGGTAGATAGGGTAATCTGTCGCCAGGACCCTGCATGCCGAACAGTGTGTGTCTGCCTGGTGCTAGGGTTCGACATGTGGTGGATCGTGTGTAGACGATTATTGGGTGGGGCTGGGAGTGACCCGGCGGGTCTTGGTTCACATTGGTGGGGGGGGGAGGGAACGTTTAACTACACAGGGGTAGATAGAGAAGTTAGGGATCTGGGGGCTAGTAACACAACGGAGGGAGGAGAAGGGAGAGGGGGGAGCATAGAGGATAAGGAGGCATGTACGACCATGTATGGAAGTAAATCAATTGATATCTAAAATGTATGTTTACAAAGCAAGGAGTTGGCTGGAAAAACCGGCGAACTTGAAATAATAGCGTTAAAGGAAAGGTATGATGTAATTGGTATAGCAGAATCATGGCTTAATGATTCACACGACTGGACAGTAAATTGAAGGGTATACTCTTATTTAGACATGACCGAGTTAATAAGAAAGGAGGAGGAGTATGTATGTATGTTAAACAGGAATTGAAGCCAAATTTAAAAGATGGAATAGATGGGGGAGCAAACGATGCGGCAGAAACATATGGGTGGAACTGTGTACAGGAAGCAAGAAGGTAGGTAAATTAAATGGTGGAGTGTGTTATAAGCCACCAAATGCCGGGGAAGAGGTGGAAATGAATCTCCATATGCAGTGGCGAAGGCTGC
The DNA here is from genome assembly GCA_019447015.1 of Hymenochirus boettgeri. Classification (NCBI taxonomy): domain Eukaryota; kingdom Metazoa; phylum Chordata; class Amphibia; order Anura; family Pipidae; genus Hymenochirus; species Hymenochirus boettgeri. The sequence goes on along the minus strand of CM033471.1, from coordinate 269,724,491 downwards.
TGGTATGGGGCATGTTCTGGTTATGGGGATTTTAACTACCCGAAATAGATTGGAGTAATGGAACTGCCAGCACCTCAAAAGGTATAAAGTTCTTAAATTTCCTATATGAGCATTTTCTTTCACAGATGGTAGAAGTTCCTACTAGAAAGAATGCGTGTTGGATCTGGTGATATCTATAAAACCCAGAGCTCATTTTGGAGAGAAGGTAATGGGAAGCTTAGGGAATAGTGACCATGATATAGTGTCATTTAATATGGTTGCAGAAAACTAAAGTGCACTGGCTTAACAAAAAAATTTTAACTTTAGGAAGCTAATTTTATGCTTTTAAAGGAATCGCTCCTGCTCATAGACTGGGGGGAACTGTTTCTAGGTAAAGATACTGAGCAGATGTGGACCACTTTTAAAGGGATATAAACTATAACATTTCCAAATCGGTACCTTTAGGAAACAGTGTAAAAAAATTAGGTCCACTCCTGCATGGCTAATGCTCAGGTAAAAAGGGAAATGGAAAAAAAGAAAAGGGCTTTTAAAATTTTGAAAGCAGAAGGCACAGAACAGGCTTACAGGGACTTCAAAAGTTGTAATAAAAGAGTGCAAGAAAGCAATTAAACTAGCTAAAATAGAAAATGAAACACGGATTGCCGAACAAAGCAAGTCCAACCCCAAGATGTTTTTTAAGTATATAAATGGTAAAAAAATGAGGACTGAGATGTGGGACCATTAAATAATGGAGCTGAGGTGGTTGTAGAGGATGCCGAAAAGGCTAATCTGCTAAACCGTTTTTTTACATCGGTTTTTACTGTTGAGAATCCTTACAGTAGGGATTGTAACAATGTGCAGGGAGAAATGAAGAGTTTTCACATTGGATAACAGAGGATATGGTACGGTATCAATTAGACAAAGTTAATATCATAAAAGGCCAGGACCAGATGGATTGCATCCTAGGATTTTAAAAGAGCTTAGTTCAGTTCTAGCAAGACCACTGTGTCTCATCTTTTCAGATTCGCTTTTGTCTGGGGATGTGCCACTGGATTGGAAAAAAGCCAATGTAATACCAATATTCAAAAAGGTAGTCGTTCACAGCCTGGTAACTATAGACCTGTAGCCTAACATCAGTGGTAGGGAAGGTGATGGAAAATTTGTTAAGGGATCATATCCTTGACTTTGTCTCCAGAGATTATCTTATTAGTAGTAGTCAGCATGATTTATGAGAAATAGATCATGCCAGACAAATTTAATGGTTTTATGAAGAAGTGAGTAAGAAGTTAGATTCAGGCACAGCTGTGGATGTGGTATATTTGGATTTTGCAAAAGCCTTTGATACTGTGCCACATAGGCGACTAATGTATAAACTGAGGACTGTTGGCCTTGAAGAAAACATTTGTTCATGGATAGAGAACTGGTTATTGGACCGCAAACAGAGAGTGGTGGTTAATGGAGCTACATCTATGTGGGCCTAAGTTCTAAGCGGAGTTCCTCAGGGTTCTGTACTGGGGCCGCTTCTGTTTAATCTGTTTATAAATGACTTAGAAGGGGGCATTGAGAGCAAGGTCTCTGTGTTTGCTGATGACACTAAATTATGCAGAGCTTTGAAACTTCCAATGATGTGCAAGTGCTGCAAGCAGACCTAGATAGATTATCAAAATGGGCAGCAGAATGGCAGATGAGATTCAATGTTGATAAATGTAAGGTTATGCATTTGGGATTTAATAATCCCTGTGCCACCTACACCATAAATAACTCTGTGTAAGTGCATCTGAAATGGAAAAAGATTTGGGGGTTTGGTAGATAACAGACTTAGCTGTAGCAAACAATGCCAGGTAGCAACAGCTAGAGCTAGCAAGATATTGTCTTGTATAAAGAGGGGAATGGAATCAAGAGAGAAAAATATTATTCTCCCTCTTTACAAGGCACTAGTAAGGCCACATTTGGAATATGCGGGTGCAGTTTTGGAATCCCATATACAAAAGGGACATCTTGGAAATTGAGGCAGTTCAGAGAAGGGCAACTAAATTAATAAGGGGAATGGAGGGTGAATAGCAGGCAGATTAGACAAGTTAGGGCTGTTTACATTGGAGAAGCGGCGGGTTGCGTGGGGACATGATAACCTTATACAAATATATTAATGGCCCATACAGTGAACTCCTGGTGCATTGTTCACTAATAGGTCATATCAGAGGACTCGTGGACATCCTTTAAGGTTGGAAGAAAAGAAGTTTCATCTTCAAGTTAGGAGAGGTTCTTTACAGTGAGAACGGTGAATGAAACTGTGGCTGTTCCAGCAGAGGTGGTAATGGCAAGTTCATTGAATAACTTTAAAAAAGGCCTGGATAAGTTTCTAAAACTAAAAATATTGAGAATTACTGGTATTAATGCATATAGATCTGGTTGGTCCAGGGATACTTTCCGATTGCCGTTTGGAGTCAGGAAGGAATTTTTTCCCCCCTTTTTTAGCTGGGGTTTTTTGCCTTCCTCTGGATCAAATGTTAGGTAGGGTTAAAAAAAAAAAAAAAAAAAAAAAAAAAAAAAAAAAAGTGAATAGGTTGGACTTGATGGACGAATGTCTTTATTCAACCTTATTACTATGTTACTATTACTGGTATGACTGACACAGGTACTAAAGAACAATTCTTTATAAGAAAGTGGGTTTTAAATAACAGGTATTATAAAGTTGAACGCTGTGAACAGGATTTGAACCTGTGCAGGGAGACCCTATTGATTTCGAGTCCAACGCCTTAACCACTCGGCCATCACAGCCTTACGTTCACTTGTAAACTTAGCAGGTTGTAACACATACATTTAGTAAAAAAATGAATTTATATTATATGTACATACACATTCCATTAATATATTGTCCATGGTCCCTACAGAAATACTACATATTTCTTATAATGCAGTGACGAAAGACAAAATTAAAAACTAAGATGACAAGAAAGAAAGAAAATGTCTTGTCTTTGGGGAATGTTTAGTTAATGTGCACAATTGAAGTGTACATTTTGAATGGAGATTTTAATCTATGTACACGTTGCCTTAAATTATACATTTCTATGCCAAAGCAATATCATGAAAAGTGAGAAAAACCCTTTGGTTGAAAGACAAACAGTAGGCACTGCTGAGATTTGAACTCAGGATCTCCTGTTTACGAGACAGGCGCTTTAACCAGCTAAGCCACAGTGCCTGCTTTAGCCAAATGGCTAAAACAGGCACTGTGGCTTAGCTGGTTAAAGCGCCTGTCTTGTAAACAGGAGATCCTGAGTTCAAATCTCAGCAGTGCCTACTGTTTGTCTTTCAACCAAAGGGTTTTTCTCACTTTTCATGATATTGCTTTGGCCCTATTGATGTATATATAGGTACCTGGATAGTGTCCCGGTGTTTCACCCTATCCCTATTGATAGTGTATATTAGGTACCTGGATAGTGTCCCCGTGTTTCACCCTATCCCTATTGATAGTGTAATTGGGTACCTGGTAGTGTCCCGTGTTTCACCCTATCCATATTGATAGTATATATAGGTACTGGATAGTGTCCCCGTGTTTCACCCTATCCCTATTGATAGTGTATATTAGGTACCGGACAGTGTCACGTGTTTCACCCTATCCCCTATTGATAGTATATATTAGGTACCTGGATATGTCCCCGTGTTCACCCCTATCCCTTATTGATAGTGTATATGGGTACTGGATAGTGTCGTGTTTTCACCCATCCCATGATAGTGTATATTAGGTACCTGGACGGTTCCCCGTTGTTTCACCCTATCCCTATTGATAGTATATATTAGGTACTGGATAGTGTCCCCGTGTTTCACCTATCCCTATGTAGTGTTATAATTGGTACCGAATAGTGTCCCGTGGTTTCACATATCCCTATGATAGTATATTAGGTACCTGGATAGTGTCCCGTGTGTTTCACCCTATCCCTATTTGATAGTATATATGTAGTACCTGGACAGTGTCCCCGTGTTTCACCCTATATCCATTGATAGTATATATTAGGTACCTGGATAGTGTCCCCGTGTTTCACCCTATCCCTATGATAGTTATATATTAGGTACCTGGATAGTGTCCCCGTGTTTCACCCATCCCTATGTAGTGTATAAGGTTCTGGATAGTTGTCCCCGTGTCACCCTATCCCTATTGATAGTGTATTAGGTACCTGGGATAGTGTCCCCGTGTTTCACCCTATCCCTTGATAGTATTATATATTAGCTACATGAATAGTGTACCCGTGTCTCACCCATCCCTATTGATAGTGTATATTAGGGTACCTGGTAGTGTCACGTTGTTTCGCCCTATCCCTATGATAGTATATATTAGGTACCTGGACAGTGTCCCGTGTTTTGCCCTATCCCTATTGATAGTATATATTAGGTACCTGGACAGTGCCCTGTGTTTTCGCCCTATCCCTATTGATAGTATATATTAGGTACTGGACATGTCCCCGTGTTTCGCCTATCCCTATTGATAGTATATATATGACCTGACAGTGTCCCCGTGTTTCGCCCTATCCCTATTGATAGTATTATTAGTACTGGACAGTGTCCCGTGTTTCGCCTATCCCTATTGATAGTATATATTAGGTTACCTGGACAGTGTCCCGTGTTTCGCCCTATCCCTATTATAGTATATATTAGGTACCTGGATAGTGTCCCGTGTTTTGCCCTATCCCTATTGATAGTATATAGTAGAAAACCGGATAGTGTCCCTGTGTTTCACCCTTCCCTATTGATAGTATATATTAGGTACCTGGACAGTGTCCCGTGCTTCACCCTATCCCTATTGATAGCGTAATAGGTACCTGGATAGTGTCCCCGTGTTTCACCCTATCCTATTGATAGGTGTATATTAGGTACCTGGATTGTGTCCCCGTGTTTCGCCCTATCCCTATTGATAGTTATATTAGGTACTGGACAGTGTCCCCGTGTTCGCCCTATCCCTATGATATATATATTAGGTACCTTGGACAGTGTCCCCGTGTTTCGCCCTATCCCTATTGATAGTATATATTAGGTACCTGGATAGTGTCCCCGTGTTTTGCCCGATTTTCCTTATGATAGTATATATTGTTACCTGGATTGTGTCCCCGTGTTTTTGCCATATGCCTATTGATAGTATATATTAGGTGCCGGGATAGTGTCCCGTGTTTCGCCCTATCCCTATTGATAGTATATATTAGGTACTGGATAGTGTCCCGTTGTTTTGCCCTATCCCTATTGTGAAGTGTATTTAGGTACCTGGATAGTGTCCCCGTGTTTCACCCTATCCCTATTGATAGTGTATATTAGGTACCTGGATAGTGTCCCCGTGTTTCACCTATCCCTATTGATAGTGTTATTGGTACCTGTACAGTGTCCCCGGTTTCACCCTATCCCTTGATAGTGTATATTACTGTATATACTCGAGTATAAACCGAGTTTTTCAGGCTGAAAAATCAGCCTGAAAACTGGACTCGGTTTATACTCGAGTACAGCTTACCTACCATTCCGGCCGCCGCACGATCTTTCTCTGCACTGGCGCGCCGGCCTGACGTCACAGCCCGTGCCAAGCCGGCACCGGGCAGTGACCTCAGCCGGCGGCCAGTCAGCGTGCAGAGAAAGATCATGCGGCTGCCGGAATGCAGAGGAGACTTCAATGCTTCTTCAGTGCTGGCCCAAGGATTCTTCAATGCTGGCCCTTGCTTGGATGGAGAAGAGCCCACAGGGAGAAGAGCCACAGGTACTGAACGGGGTGGAGGGGTGGAGGGTGAGGGTGGATCAAGATGTTTGGGAACTACAACTCCCCGCATGCTTATTAGCTGGGAGTGTAGTTCCAAACATCTTGAATGCCAGTGAGGGTGGCATTCAAGATTTTTGGAAATACAACTCCCAGCTAATAAAGCATGCTGGGAGTTGTAGTTCCCAAACATCTTGAATGCCACCCTCAATTGGAATTCAAGTGTTTGGAAACTACAACTCCCAGCTAATAAAGCATGCTGGGAGTTGTAGTTTCCAAACATCGTGATGCCACCCTCACTTGGCATTCAAGAGTTTGGAAACTACACTCTCCAGCATGCTTATTAGCTGGGAGTTGTAGTTTCCAAACATCTTGAATGCCAAGTTTCTACCTCGGTTATACTCGAGGTCAACAACTTTATTAGGATTTTTAGCTGAAATTGGGTACCTCGGTTTATACTTGGGTCGGTTTATACTCGAGTATATACGGTAGGTACCTGGATAGTGTCCCCGTGCTTCGCCCTATCCCTATTGATAGTACATATTAGGTACCTGGATAGTGTCCCCGTGTTTCTCCCTATCCCTATTGATAGGTATATATTAGGTACCTGGATAGTGTCCCTGTGTTTCACCCTATCCCTATTGATAGATATATAGGTACCTGGATAGTGTCCCCGTGTTTCACCCTATCTCTATTGATAGTGTTATTAGGGTCGGATGAGTGTCCCTGTGTTTCACCCTATCCCTATTGATAGTGTATATAGGTACTGGATAGTGTCCCCGTGTTCACCCAATCCCTATTGATAGTACATATTAGGTACCTGGATAATTTCCCAGTCCCTAGCTATCAGTGCATTAAAACGTACATAAAAACAGCCTTGCAGCATCTGGTAAAGAGACTTGTGATGCCTGTTCCCGGTACTCGCGGACGGAGTGTAAATCGTAGTATGAATGAGAAGGTAAATGAGGACATAGGTGTGCTGCTGTCCGTTGCACTGAGATCGCTTATCAGAGCGCATGCGATCACCATTATTTGTGCAATTCACATGCCCTCTTATATAGAACATTACGAAATCGTAGCACAAAGCACACTTATCGGAAGCTTTTGCATGTGGAATCCCAAAGTCCAAGCATGTAATAATCAAAATAATCCACCAGATGGCGTGGGTGTGAGTCCAATCTATAAAAGGAACTGTGTAATAATCACTGTTGGATACATTATAACATAACACTTACATACATTACATACATGGCAGATTTTATTTTTTTTACTTCACAGAATAGTTAATAGCCATTTACAGTTCTTGTCCACAATGTAACTAAATTATTCTCTCTCTATATAGGATAAATTATATCAACCATAGAGAGCTGCGACATTCCTTGTTCACAGAAACTACCAAGACCGTGTCTTATTCACTCCCCAGTTGGTTAATATGTACAATATAGCATATAATAACTGTGCGTGTTTAGAAAGAAATGTCTGACCTTTATCTCATATCTTGAGCTAGCTTCTTGATATCTCTTTGTTTCTCCTATCCTAGTTCTCACTCTCTTTTGGCCCCAAACCATGGACATTCACAACAGGTATACTGCCCCTTTAGGCACAGGTGACAAAGGGCCATGGTTATCAAGGCGCTGGTATCGCTTTTTAGCCTTTAACGTTCGATTTTAACGATGTTAAACAGAGCGTTAATTTCCGATCAGTTTGTGATCATTAATTTATAACGCAGTCATAGATTTAAAACTACCCATAGAATACCGTTGCCGTAGTTTACTGCCAATGGTATTCTAAGACAGAGCGCTCATTAATTAAGGAACGTTCGGTTGTTGTAATGTAAGATCGCGTACGTACATTATCTATTACACGCGATATCAGTTAATTGTGATCCCGTGCTTTATAAATATGGCCCAAAATGCTGGAGTCTTATCCTGCAGGGCTGGATTACCATTAGGCACAGTAGGGGTGCTGAGGTGTGGAGGGGGGTTTCAAACTCCTTCCACCAATTCAACACCCTTTATAGTCTATTGTATTCCCCAAAAAAGAGAAAATGGGTGTGGTTTGGGGTGTGGTCGTGTGTTTAGGGGGGGGCTAAGGGCATCAGGCTCTTTGAGCATACAAGCTCTTGAGGTGTAAACCAGCCCTGTTATCTGGTACCTTTAATGAGATGGTGAACCACTTCACCCAAAATTATGGAAAGTTCCTTTTCTGGGGTCTTTAATTGGAACAGACTTAAAGACCCCATGCTTTGGGTCTATAGGAAAACAATGTAGTTTGGGGAGGAAATTTACCAAAACCCGGATCTGACTCCAGGATCTTCCAATAATTTTGTACTATTAACTGCATTTTTTACTCATTTACCCAAGTCACTCCATTACCAGTTAACAATCATTTACAAGGTCTTCCTGTTTATAACTCCTGGACATTCATTTCTGGCACATCTCATTCAATCTCACCATACATTGATTGTCATCACTCACAATTCCGCTTACCCTTATAAACTGATTGTTAATTGCTTTTATCTGTTGGTTTAGTATAAAGTTCTGTATTTAATAAGTCACCTCGTTTCACCAGCATTACATAAAGATTCACTAGTGTGACATCATTGCTTGGTTACGGGAGTGGGACTTGAGACTTTAAAGGTCATGGAGGTGGGACTTGAGCCTTTATAAGGTCACTGAAGGTGGGAACTTAAGACTTATAAGGTCACTGAAGGTGGGACTTGAGACTTTATAAGCCCATGGAGGTGGGACTTAAGACTTTATAAGCCCACTGGAGGTGGGGCTAAGACTTTATAAGGTCACTCGAGTTGGGACTTGAGACTTTATAAGGTCACTGGAGTTGGGACTTGAGACTTTATAAGGTCACTGGAGGTGGGACTTGAGACTTTAAAGGTCACTGGAAGTGGGACTTAAGAATTTATAAGGTCACTGAAGGTGGGACTTGAGACTTTATAAGGTCACTGGAGTTGGGACTTGAGACTTTATAAGGTCAACTGGAGGTGGGACTTGAGACTTATAAGGTCACTGGAAGTGGACTGAGACTTTATAAGGTCACTGAAGGTGGGACTTAAGAATTTATAAGGTCACTGAAGGTGGTACTTGAGACCTTTATAGGTCACTGGAGGTGGGACTTAAGAATTTAAGGTCACTGGAGGTGGGACTTGAGACTTTATAAGGTCACTGGAGGTGGACTTGAGACTTTATAAGGTCAAGGAGGTGGGACTTGAGCCTTTATAAACCAGGTGGTGGGACAATAATGTTTTTTGGACAATACTGTTTTGTTCCATTGTAGTTGGTATCCTGCAGTCCATTCTCCATCTCTGAGCAATACCGTTCTCCTCTACACATGGCTACATAGCATGATGCCTTAACATATGTCTACAATCCCCCTGTAACTTACTAACGGACCACTGACTGAGGACAGATGAGTACTAAGGGTTATCATTTATCATAGGATATAGAGGTGTGCATCAGATATATCATGTGTTTGTAGTAGAATGCCAGGTTACTATGTTGTTTAAATGTATTTTCATGTATATACACTGTGTATTCCTCCCCATGCTCGATTACTAATAAGGATTTAAGTGCCATTTTTCCACACTATGATTGAGCGCAGGTACTTTTCTTTTTTGATAATTAAGCATTCCCACAACACGAGTAACCGACTTTTTAAGAATTCTCCAACATGCGCTTACTGATAATCAGCCTTGTAAGTGATCATACGACTAGAGTGTCCCTCCCACTGCAATGCAACCAACAGGGACAAAGACTCTCAGTAGTAGACGTGGTGGGTAACAGATGGCCTTCCTGTTCCATATACAATGCTTTTTTGGAACTGCTCAGAGCAGGTAGAATTCCAAATTTTTGGATCAAATTCCTTTGTGGGGTAGGGGGTGGGAAAGTGATTACTGGTCAAATTTTTACATAGGGTAGAGATGTTAGGGGGGGTACTGGCTTATATGGGGCTGAAAAACCATGGGTCGATCATAGCATTACAACATTTCCCAATCTGCCCTCTCTAGGTGAATAGGGATAGAGATCATCTGGCAAGTTTTCATTTGCCCACGATTCTGGGGCACGCAATGGAAATTCAAAACATTTTCCCACACTTTATTAAAAAACAAATTTGATTAGCTCCAGGTTTCGAAATTCTGGAAATTTTGGAATGCAGAAAGTTCCACTTCAAAACATACTGACAACTCAGCGGCGCGTAACATTAGCCCTTGCAGCCCCCGCAATTTCCAAGGAAGTTACACATGTAAGCTACTTGAAGGAAAACTAAACCCAAATTTTTATACTCCAGAATTTGAAAACAACCCCCTAAAAACACCAATAGGCTATAAATGACGACTTCAGTAAATTGTATTAAAGTAAATGTAAAGCTGTGAAGTGAAGCACAAACCATATGTTATTTAGGTAAATTTCCCAGCCCTTATCAAAATGAGAGATCAGGCACAGATTACTGGTTATATATCAAGGTGTTCTGCTACTTGTTCAGTGTTGATCTGTGGCTTTAGTTGTCCTTTAAAAAAAGTGAGAATAAAATCGAGAAGAGAAGAAGAAAGGAAATCTGTGCACACTATATAATTATTATCATAAAAACACTTTATTTGAAAGCATGGGCAAGAACATTAAAAACACTTAAAAAGTGGATTCCACACTATCCAAACAATGGTCTAATACCCCAGTGCATATTAAGTGTGATTAATAGTCTCTATATATAAATTAGTAGAACAGATTAAAGGTCCGAAAGGAAAACCAGGACCTCTCGCACCCTAAGCCAGAATCATACCCCTAGACCAACGAGCCGAAGTGACAGATGCTTGCCGGACGGCACCCAGCACTGCCAAACTGGCCCAGACTCAGAGCTCCGATGCAGGTCTTGGTAATGTGTAGTCAAAAAAAACGAGCCCACAGCACTTTAACAGAAAATGAGAAGGGAACAACAACCTGTGGAGGGTGTGAAAGATAGCTGGGAAGGGTGTTGGCGGAAATGCTGTTAGCATAAATACTGGAGGAAAAGTTTGAGCCTTGCTCTTGATACCAGTAAATGGCTTCTTTAAAAAAGAAGGGCTCGTCGGGATTTGAACCCAGGACCTCTTGCACCCAAAGCGAGAATCATACCCCCAGACCAACGAGCCAATGTGATGCTTGACTTCTTGGCCTAATTTCAACCTCCTTAATCTCAGGTTCTATCATGGAGCTGTGTGGTCCGTAGTGGCAAACACAGACCTAGCTTACTAGGGACCAATACCTACCCTCAAAGCCTCAGGCGCTCAGTGGCGCAATCGGTTAGCGCACGGTACTTATATTGCAGTATACGATGAGCAATGCTGAGGTTGTGAGTTCGAGCCCACCTGGAGCATCTCAGCCCTCTTTTGCTTGTTGGCATGCTGATGTTAGGCATATCATATTAAATCTTCCCTGACAGACAGAAATGAAGCTAGGGTTTAATGGTAGTGTCTAGAGTCCTGTTTCCAGACTAAGCAACAAGAGTGATAGCTCGAGAACTTCTCCAATCTTATGGCTGGCTAGGAGTAGAGATGAGTTTTGGCTTTAAAAAACAAACCTGGTTTGAAGCGGAACTGCCGGTATTCTGAAATCGGCGAATCTGGCGGATTTCAAAAGACCGAGCTTGTACCAAATTGCGTGGAAATGAAAAATGGCGGTCAACATTGCAAAATGGCTATAGAAAATTGAAAATTGCGGTCAAAAAGTTGAAAATTGCTGGTTAGACATTTGAAAAATGTCTGCACAGAAATTCAAAAACCTTGGTAGAATTGGGGTTTTGAATTTCTGTATTTTATTAACTCTTTCTGCATTTAAATTTGTAGTAAAGTCATGTTTATGCCCCAAATAAAATTGTCCCTAAAAGCACCAATTCTCCAGAGTTTTTCAAAGTAAGCACCATTTTACCTCTGAATTATCCCCCAAACTATATCTTTTTGTATGCTACACATGGGTGCAGTTCTTTTAGGTCATACATGCAGCCTTCTCGTCACAGGTCTCTGTCGAAGTTGACAGTTTGAGCAGATCTTCTTTCAATGTAAAGGAAAAAGAAGATCAAAGTTAGAAACCTTGCCCAACCCAAGTAAAAGAACAAGTCGAAAGACAAGCACAAAACTACCCACCAAATATCAGTCTCCCATATGTCCTGAATGAAACAGTTCCCTACTTTCATCAAGTGCACCAGAGGAATGGCCAGGAAATAGCCCCAAAAGGGGTCAAGGCATAATATGATGATGGCTGAAAATTTTCCTGCCTTATGTAGGTAACACAGGGATTTAAAGCAATCCCTAATTATGCTCTGAAATAAGCCCACATCATAAACCAAACTTTAACAACCCATAAAAACAAGATATTATTGAAAGCTACACAGGGGTGCCATTGTTTCATTCATCCACATGGAATTCCTAATGCATTTTCAATTTTTGCAGATTATATATGAAAATGAAGGAAAAAGAAGGATGCTTGTGAAGGTTCTCATTCATCCAGGTCATGGTATATCTGATGTATTCAATTAGATCAACTGGACTTGAAGTTTAGTTCTTGAAGACGTTTCGCTAGTCATCCGACTGGCTTTCTCAATTCAGAATGACTGTACAAGAATCTGGGGCAATTATGTACCCTGGAAAATCCCAATTAGCATATCACAGCCAGGTGTTAGGGTGTGATTGCATAGTGGCTAAGAGGTGTTATAGGAACGCCCGGAGTAAGGTGTCAAAACAGCATGTTACATGGCAGACAGTTGGTGTCGAACCCCCCACCTCTATTTAGGCTTGAGTTCTTTATTTTCACATAAATGTCCTCCTACACCTCTCTTTAACCAGTCACGTTCCTTTTGCCAATATGTTAACATTACAATCTTCAAAGGTATGTCCTTTATCCTTACAGACCAACTGTCTGCCATGTACAATGCTGTTTTGACACCTTACCCTGGGCGTTCCTAACACCTCTTAGCCACTATGCAATCACGCCTTAACACCTGGCGTGTGATATGCTAATTGGGATTTTCCAGGGTACATAATTGCCACAGATTCTTGTACAAGTCATTCTGAATTGAGAAAGCCAGTCGGAAAACTAACGAAATGTCTTCAAGAACTAAACTTCAAGTCCAGGTGATCTAATTGAATACAACGGATATACCATGACCTGGATGAATGAGAACCTTCACAAGCATACTTTATATTTGATCTAATCAAAATATCTGCTAGAAGAACTGCACCCACATCATTGGTGGTATAAATAAATGAACTAAGCAATTACTTAGCTGCAGGTATGTAGATTTCAGGAATATAGCATTTGTGGGGGGGGTATTTCTGAGTTAGGGGAATGTTTTATGGGAAAAAACTGCAGAATGTTCAAATACAGAGCTGGCTAATTTTTTTCCTGTTACTGCCATTTGACACTGGTCCTCTTTGGGTAGTTGGTAGCTATATCTCTGGGTACACCCATGAATGTGGCATACCATTTTATTCAGGAGGGGTTAGGCTTTCATATTTGAAATGCTTTTGAACTTTCCTCTGCAGTTTTAGTTGAAATTCATATTTGATTTTGTCTCTGATTTACAGTAGAGAGAAAAAAGGTAAAAACTTACATGGATGAATAGCTGCGCCCCTGTTATCTGCATTGTGATCAAAAGTAACCTCACTCATAAATTGCTGCAGGTTGAAGTATCTAAAAATGGGTTTGTGTGAATTAGCGTCACTTACTGGTATGACTGACACAGTGCTAAAGAACAATTCTTTATAAGAAAGGGGGTTTTAAATAATCAGTATTTAAAGTCAAACGCTGTGAACAGGATTTGAACCTGTGCAGGGAGACCCTATTAGATTTCAAGTCCAACGCCTTAACTACTCGGGCCATCACAGCCTTACGTTCACTTGTAAACTAAGCAGGTTGTAACACATACATTTAGTAAAAAATTAATTTACATTTATATGTACATACACATTCCATTAATATTGTCCATGGTCCCTACAGAAATACTACATATTATAATGCAGTGAGAGAAAGACAAAATTAAAAACTAAGATAGCAAATATGGCAACAATCTGCTCAAATGGAAGAGAAGCTTTTCTAAAAGTGCATCACTACATATTAAATAAAAAGGCCTGCAGAGGAGTTGTTATCTACATTAATAGTTGTGTGTTACTTTTTTTCTAAAGTAGATTTATTTATACTAAACCTTTATTTTACTAGAAATAATCCAGAATACATTTTGTTTTTTAAAACAATAAACAGGGTTATTCAATAAAAGTTCATTGTTTAAAATGGTGCTAATTTTTCCCCAATCAATCAGATGTTATATTTCAAATGTGTACATAATTACATAAGAACTTGTATTGAATCTCTCGTATGTTGGATTACATTGATTAATTTCAAGTTTTGTTTATAAAGAAATAAATAATAGAATGAGCTGTACTGTTTATATTATAAGGTTGACGTGTTAAAAACAATATAAATGACTTCATAAAGATATCATGGACACCTAAAGAAGTTCTTTATGACATCTACTGGAAAATAGTTTTAAGACGTGGAATAAAAAGAATAAATAGAACAATATATGTATTCCATCGGTCATTTGAAGTAGTTTAAGACATCTAGTGGAAAATACTAAAAAAGTTAAATAAAAGATTGTATAATATAGCGCTATCCTGACACATAGTTGAAGACAGTAAAATTAAAATTAGTGATATTGAAAAGGTTTAATGAAGTCATATCCTGATATCTACGTAAAAAAATATAAATACACTTTAGAAAATTAAAGGAAAGATAAAGCAAGAATTGTCTGTCTTTGGGGGAATGTTAGATAATGAGCACAATTGAAGTGTACATTTTGAATGGAGATTTTAAATCTATGTACTACATAGACTTAAATATACATTTCTATGCAACCAGTTAAGCCAGTGCCTGCTATTGCCTTTTGAAAAAGATATTTAGCAATCTGTGTTGCCCCAGAAATGACTAGGACCATGAGCAAATTCAAAATATCCATTGTCCGTAGGTTTTTGTGAGTTAGGTTTTGAACCTCATTTAAGGCCTGTCCCATGAGCGATTAGCTCTGAGCGATTTCGTTTTAAAGAGATTTTTCTGTTTTTAAGAGAATTGACAGCGTTAAAAAACTAAAGCGTTTATTAACTGTGGTTGCAGCCTAGTAAATGTACTAACCTAACACTATTTATTCTAGGAGGGTGGCCTGTGTAAGTAATTAATCTACTAGTGTATTTTTTTTTTTTTACTACTTAGCTTGAATAAGGTGGTAGGAATTGTTTGAGTAAACTCAAAGCACTGGATTACTAAAACAAATACTTGTGTTTAAAAAAACACTGTTACCTGGGGAGCGGGGGGGGTAGGAGACAAAGGAAAGCTTTTTTTTTTTTTCTCTCTCCTCTGATTGGGTGGGGGTGTAACTAATGGTTTAAATTGGCTGAGGCCTGTTGGCTTGGTTGGTTTTGAACCTCATTTAAGGCCTGTCCCATGAGCGATTAGCTCTGAGCGATTTCCTGTTTTAAAGAGATTTTTCGGTTTTTAAGAGAATTGACACGCGTTAAAAAACTAAAGCGTTTTAAAACAAGAAAGCGGTGAGAACAACACTATTTCTTGCTTGGTCTTACTGTGTATTGCTGTTTAGTATGGACAGTTTTGTTGGGGCCGCGCAATGTGCATCCTGCCGCATGTATGGGATCTTGGAGCAGCCGCCCAGGGGACCTAGTATGTGTCAGATGTGAGTGGGTTGCCCATTTGGAATCTGAGGTACAGAGTCTAAGGGGTAAACTTGCAGCATTGAGAGGACTTGGCAAACCTGGGGGAAATGCAGGTACTGGCAGGGGCCAGTAAACTGGTGGGTGGAGATGGGGCAGATAAGGTGGAGAAGGAAGATAGATTTGTAAGGGTCACCAGGGGAAGTAGGGGACGGAAGGATAGGGGGGCTTCTTCCCAGCTGGTCGATCCCAACAGATTTGCCATTTTAGGTGAAGATGGGAGGACGATGGCTCGGAAGCAGCATGTATGGAGCGGGCCTTTCCCTTGAGCACCCAGGGGACGGCCATCTCCAATACAAGGGAGGGAGAAACTGGGGGCTAGGAAGGATAGACAGGTGGTAGTGGTAGGGGATTCTATTATTAGAAGGGTAGATAGGGTAATCTGTCGCCAGGACCCTGCATGCCGAACAGTGTGTTGTCTGCCTGGTGCTAGGGTTCGACATGTGGGGGATCGTGTAGACAGATTTTGGGTGGGGCTGGGAGTGACCGGCGGGGTCTTGGTTCACATTGGTGGGGGGGGAGGGAACGTTTAACTACACAGGGGTAGATAGAGAAGTTAGGGATCTGGGGGCAGTAACACAACGGGGAGGAGAAGGAGGAGGGGGGAGCATAGAGGATAAGGAGGCATGTACGACCAGTATGGAAGTAATCAATTGATAATCTAAAATGTATGTTTACAAATGCAAGGAGTCTGGCTGGAAAAACCGGGAACTTGAAATAATAGCGTTAAAGGAAAGGTATGATGTAATTGGTATAGCAGAATCATGGCTTAATGATTCACACGACTGGACAGTAAATATTGAAGGGTACTCCTTATTTAGACATGACCGAGTTAATAAGAAAGGAGGAGGAGTATGTATGTTGTTAAACAGGAATTGAAGCCAAATTTAAAAGATGGAATAGATGGGGGAGCAAACGATGCGGCAGAAACATTATGGGTGGAACTGTGTAAGGAAGCAAGAAGGTAGGTAAATTAATTGTTGGAGTGTGTTATAAGCCACCAAATGCCGGGGAAGAGGTGGGGAAATGAATCTCCATATGCAGTTGGCGAAGGCTGCTGGTATGGGGCATGTTCTGGTTATGGGGATTTTAACTACCCTGAAATAGATTGGAGTAATGGAACTGCCAGCACCTCAAAAGGTTAAAGTTCTTAAATTTCCTATATGAGCATTTTCTTTCACAGATGGTAGAAGTTCCTACTAGAAAGAATGCGTTGTTGGATCTGGTGATATTAATAACCCAGAGCTCATTTGGAGGATGAGGTAATGGGAAGCTTAGGGAATAGTGACCATGATATGTGTCATTTAATATAGGTTGCAGAAAACTAAAGTGCACTGGCTTAACAAAAACTTTAACTTTAGGAAAGCTAATTTTTTGCTTTTAAAGGAATCGCTCCTGCTCATAGACTGGGGGGAACTGTTTCTAGGTAAAGATACTGAGCAGATGTGGACCACTTTTAAAGGGATATTAAACTATAACATTTCCAAATCGGTACCTTAGGAAACAAGTGTAAAAAAATTAGGTCCACTCCTGCATGGCTTATGCTCAGGTAAAAAGGGAAATGGAAAAAAAGAAAAGGGCTTTTAAAATTTTGAAAGCAGAAGGCACAGAACAGGCTTACAGGGAATCAAAAGTTGTAATAAGAGTGCAAGAAAGCAATTAAACTAGCTAAAATAGAAAATGAAACACGGATTGCCGAACAAAGCAAGTCCAACCCCAGATGTTTTTAAGTATATAAATGGTAAAAAATGAGGAACTGAGAATGTGGGACCATTAAATAATGGAGCTGAGGTGGTTGTAGAGGATGCCGAAAAGGCTAATCTGCTAAACCGTTTTTTTACATCGGTTTTTACTGTTGAGAATCCTACAGTAGGGATTGTAACAATGTGCAGGGAGGAAATGAAGAGTTTTCACATTGGATAACAGAGGATATGGTACGGTATCAATTAGACAAAGTAATATCAATAAAGCGCCAGGACCAGATGGATTGCATCCTAGGATTTTAAAAGAGCTTAGTTCAGTTCTAGCAAGACCACTGTGTCTCATCTTTTCAGATTCGCTTTTGTCTGGGGATGTGCCACTGGATTGGAAAAAAGCCAATGTAATACCAATATTCAAAAAAGGTAGTCGTTCACAGCCTGGTAACTATAGACCTGTAAGCCTAACATCAGTGGTAGGGAAGGTGATGGAAACTTTGTTAAGGGATCATATCCTTGACTTTGTCTCCAGAGATTATCTTATTAGTAGTAGTCAGCATGGATTTATGAGAAATAGATCATGCCAGACAAATTTAATTGGTTTTATGAAGAAGTGAGTAAGAAGTTAGATTCAGGCACAGCTGTGGATGTGGTATATTTGGATTTTGCAAAAGCCTTTGATACTGTGCCACATAGGCGACTAATGTATAAACTGAGGACTGTTGGCCTTGAAGAAAACATTTGTTCATGGATAGAGAACTGGTTATTGGACCGCAAACAGAGAGTGTGGTTAATGGAGCTACATCTATGTGGCTAAAGTTCTAAGCGGAGTTCCTCAGGGTTCTGTACTGGGGCCGCTTCGTTTAATCTGTTTATAAATGATTAGAAGGGGGCATTGAGAGCAAGGTCTCTGTGTTTGCTGATGACACTAAATATGCAGAGCTTTGGAAACTTCCAATGTGTGCAAGTGGCAAGCAGACCTAGATAGATTATCAAAAATGGGCAGCAGAATGGCAGATGAGATTCAATGTTGATAAATGTAAGGTTATGCATTTGGGATTTAATAATCCCTGTGCCACTACACCATAAATAACTCGTGTTAAGTGCATCTGAAATGGAAAAAGATTTGGGGGTTCTGGTAGATAACAGACTTAGCTGTAGCAAACAATGCCAGGTAGCAACAGCTAGAGCTAGCAAGATATTGTCTTGTATAAAGAGGGGAATGGAATCAAGAGAGAAAAAATATTATTCTCCCTCTTTACAAGGCACTAGTAAGGCCACATTTGGAAATGCGGTGCAGTTTTGGAATCCCATATACAAAAGGGACATCTTGGAAATTGAGGCAGTTCAGAGAAGGGCAACTAAATTAATAAGGGGAATGGAGGGGCTTGAATATGCAGGCAGATTAGACAAGTTAGGGCTGTTTACATTGGAGAAGGGCGCGGTTGCGTGGGGACATGATAACCTTATACAAATATATAATGGCCCATACAGTGAACTCTCTGGTGCATTGTTCACTAATAGGTCATATCAGAGGACTCGTGGACATCCTTTAAGGTTGGAAGAAAAGAAGTTTCTCTTCAAGTTAGGAGAGGGTTCTTTACAGTGAGAACGTGTGAAACTGTGGAACTGTCTTCCAGCAGAGGTGGTAATGGCAAGTTCATTGAATAACTTTAAAAAAGGCCTGGATAAGTTTCTAAAACTAAAAATATTGAGAATTACTGGTATTAATATATAGATCTGGTTGATCCAGGGATACTTTCCGATTGCCGTTTGGAGTCAGGAAGGAATTTTTTCCCCCCTTTTTTAGCTGGGGTTTTTTGCCTTCCTCTGGATCAACTGTTAGGTAGGGTAAAAAAAAAAAAAAAAAAAAAAAAAAAAAAAAAAAGTGAATAGGTTGGACTTGATGGACGAATGCTTTATTCAACCTTATTACTATGTTACTATTACTGGTATGATGACACAGGTACTAAAGAACAATTCTTTATAAGAAAGTGGGTTTTAAAAATCAGTATTATAAAGTTGAACGCTGTGAACAGGATTTGAACCTGTGCAGGGAGACCCTATGGATTTCGAGTCCAACGCCTTAACCACTCGGCCATCACAGCCTTACGTTCACTTGTAAACTTAGCAGGTTGTAACACATACATTTGTAAAAAAATGAATTATATTTATATGTACATACACATTCCATTAATATATTGTCCATGGTCCCTACAGAAATACTACATATTTTCTTATAATGCAGTGACAGAAAGACAAATAAAAAAAAGATGACAAGAAAGAAAGAATGCGTTGTCTTGGGGGAATGTTTAGTTAATGTGCACAATTGAAGTGTACATTTTGAATGGAGATTTAAATCTATGTTACGTTGCCTAAATTATACATTTCTATGCCC